>LR738715.1:439435970-439446738 GCA_902687465.1 Secale cereale
CCCCCCCCCCCCCCCCCCCCCCCCCCCCCGGGCCCGATCCGCGAATCCGGCGCCCGGTCCGTGCCAGGTGGGCCGGATCCGGCCCGATCCGCTTCGGACCCGCTCCGCCGCTGTTGACCAGCTCCGTTGACCCGTTGACTGAGGAGGTTGATTTTCACTAAGTCCCTATGATTTTTTTAGTGTCTGATGCTATTTTAGATTGTGGATAACTTTTTGTGTGATGGTCCGATTTGAGTGAATGATTTGTCAAAATATTCGTGGAGACATGTACTACATTTTGTTCCATTGTGCCATGCATGTTTGAGGTCATCTAGATGCTTAAATATCTTTTGGAAGAGGGCAACTTGTTATAAACTGCTGTTAGTTGTTGTTTTCATGTCATCTTTGCAATGTGATAACTTGGTGCATGTTTATCCAAATGATGCGAATGATATGTCCACGTGCTCGTCATGAAATGCTCTACATGTTGATTGCTTTAGCTTGCATGATAGAATTAATCTTGCCATGTTTATCTCCTTTGCAAAGTGCTATGTGGCTGTTATGTCGTTAAACTTGTTATGAGATGTCAATTTGAGGAGCTCAATGCTATCATTGTGTTTGTTCCCTTGATGCATGCTTAGATGTTTTGGATTCACCATCATGTGTACCTTGCTGTGGTGCTTACCACTTGCCATGTTTAGCTTTGAGGTGACTTAAACTTGCTCTCAAAGATGCCATGATGAAACTGCTGTTTTAACACTTAGTGAAATTTCACTAAGTCTGGAATCTGTAATTTTCAGATGCCATGTTTGCTTGTTGTTCTAGGCCAATCCATGATAGCTTTGGGGTGACTCTTGATGATTCCTTGTTGTAGATATTGTTGGATATCCATTCATGCTCTCACATGCTTATTTGAGTGGCTGTAGCATATTTAACTCTTGCTCCCAAGTTGCAACAAATTACTGTTGTCAGGATTTTGTTGTCAAGTTCAAAATGTCATAGCTTGTTGCTATTGATCCATGGCTCCTTTGGGGATGCTCCAATGGATTTGTTTTCTGCAGGATATGTCTAGTTTATGTCCATGCTCATTGCCATGATGTTTGAGTGCTGTAGCTTATTTATCTATTGCTCCGAAGTTGCTATGTGGCTGTTATTTTCAACTTGTGCGTATTTATTGTTTCGGGTGTAACTTTTAGCCCGTAGCTCCGTTTTGAGCATGTCCTATATCAAACTTGTGTGATTTTTCATGTAGATTCATAATATCCTATTGTTATCATGTTTTGAAGTATTTTGCTTGAATGCATATTTTCCATGCTCCTTGTGTGATTACACTGTGCTTCCTTTGTAGACTTACTGTGCTTCCATGGTGCATTTGTTTTGCTTCCTTAGTGCATCAGCCATGCATCCAGCATTTTCGTGTGTGCATTGCATCTTGTTGATTTCGAGTCTTGTGTGTTTGTGTTGAGTAGAGATGGAAGTTGAGACCGAGTACGAGTACGAGCACGAGGTTACTACCGAGGTTGAGAACGAGGACCCCTCTTACGATCCCATCGACAACTCTTCAGGCAAGATGACCGAACCCCGATAACATTACTATCGTTGCCTATTGCTAGAAGTCTCGATCTATAGTTTTGCCTCGATGCCCATGTTTTTCCTGTCAGCCTCCTATTGTAACCATGAACCTGTGTAACCACCCCACCTATGCAAACCATTGATTGGCTATACGTAGGCTTCGCTCAGCCCCTCTTATAGCACTGTTAGTTGCAGGTGAAGATTGAAGATTCTTTCTTCTTGTGGAAGCTTGATGGGATATCACACTATATTAATTATTAAATGAAATCATCTATATATTGGTAATGGGTGGAAGGCTAAGCCTTTTGCTTGGTGATTTATTCCACTCATGCCGCTAGGAACCGTATAAACCGGTGTTATGTTCCTTGATTATGCGTTCCTCACACGGTTGGGGTTATGGGACCCCCCTCGATAAACCGCTAAGTGCTAAGTCTTTTCCAGCAAGTCCCAACATTGGTACTATTTGCGTAATAACTAATAAACTTGCATAGGGAGTAATTAACCCTCTTTCTTAATCAACAACCCCGGGCCAGTGCTCCACATGAGTGTTGGTCCGAACTGGGGGTCATGCAGGGCCGCCTTGGGGAAACCCGAGGTATCTGGCATACACCTGTAGCATCGCCCATCCGGTCGTGTCCTGAGACTAGATACGCGCGGCTATTGTCAGGGTGTCGACACGCCGGGAGGATTTGCTGGATTAGCCTTACCTTAGTCGGAGTATCTTGAGCACGGGATTTCGAGGATACTCGGGCCTTCCCACCTTGGAGTTGCGACTCCGCGGATCGTGGGCTTGTCATGGGCCAAGTTGGAACACCCCTGCAGGGTTATGAACTTTCGAAAGCCATGCCCGCAGTTATGTGGCAGATGGGAGCTTGTTAATATCCGGTTGTAGAAAACTTGACACCATGTTCCAATACACTACCAGCATGAGTACCGTGACTGCCATTTTCCGAAAGGGATTCGGGAGATGAACACGGTGGGGTTATGTTTGACTTGCTTTAGTTAGGATCACTTCGTGATCATCTCTCGACCGAGGCACCTTCTCTTCTCGCTCTCTTTTACGTAAGTTAGTGCTAGTGCTGCTGCAGACTTTTGCTCTTTCTTCAGCCTTGTCCACACCCAAGGCTTAAATAGTCGTGTTACCCGGGAACGGGATTGCTGAGTCCTCTGTGGCTCACAGTTACTTCAACACCCCAGATGCAGGTACGATGGTGAGCTACACAGGCGATGGCACTGAGCTAGACTGGGAGTACGACGAGGAGCGTAGCCGTTACTATGTGAACTATCCGGTTGATCAGTAGAGCTTCTACTAGGATTCGATCTAGACTTGTGGTTTAAGTTATGTTTGGTATCTTGTCATTTGGATCTTTACCCTTAGATTGGCTGTGATGTTTTATCTAAATGATGTTTGAACATGTAATGAATTTGTGTGACGTGGCGAGTGTAAGCCAACTATCTTTTCAGTTGTCCATCCCTATTTTTACATGAGTTGTGCAAAGGTACCAAACTTGCGGTCATTCCAGAATGGGATTATGTCTTTAAGTCGTGCCTCGACACGTAGGAGATATAGTCCCATCCTGGGCATTGCAACGAATTTGAAGGTGAATCCAATTGGGTTGGAAAGTGTACGAAATCTAATTTCCAACAAAAAAAGAATAAGCCAATTCGGAGTCCGTATGAAGGAGTTCTTGCCGTTTTGTGTCAGGTATGTCTGTGCAGTCCGAATTTGGATGCAGAACGTGAGAGACTTGGACTCTATCTTCTCTTGGCCCAAAAGTAACGTGAGAGAACTTTTTGAACATCACCTAAACTTCTCTTTTTCCCTTATCTTCATATGTGGATTGTACAAATGTCCCATACACCTATAATTAGACATGGCACAAAAGTCTGTGAAGTATTTTTGTCCTGGATGACATAAATAAATTGTTGCATAGTTTGCATTAGAAATCGCCTCACAAATATACATGTATGCAATATTTTTGGTCGTATCCAAGGTAGTCATGTCCTCATCAGTGACATAGGGAAACGACTCAATGAACTCACTCCACTTAGCATGACGCATGTTCAACTTAGTTTGACCTTTGAGATACTGATAGAGGCGAGGGGCCCGATCTTTCGATGAGATGATAACTAACGATTTGGTGGAGTCGACTTTGACGATCCGACTACGAACGTGCACAACGTTGCGCCTTAGCAATCGCTAAACCAATCTCCTGGGGTTACTGACGATGTGAGAAGCACGATCAGCCTGACCACGAAGGTCTATTCCTGCATGCAATCAAAGAACAAGCAAGAATATGATAAAGCAATCTGAATATTGCAAATATAGATGAAGAATTGATAAAGGTGGGGATCCGTAAGCGGTCTTGGTCTGGTCGTTGGACACAAACAAAGTACACGAAGTTGCAATGGCTAACTTTTGACTAAAGAAATCCCCCAAAGAAAAAGCTACTAGATGGATCTACTTATATAGGAGCAAGGGGTGGCGGCCAAGGAGGTGGAAGGACGTCCCCTGGCATCCTAAAACTAACCCTAGGTCGTGCAAGGCTCATGGGCCCAAGTGGAGGTGATGTAACACCTTTGGACTTGTAGTTTGACTCGGATTCTGCTGCAGCGTCAGATTGTTTCGTCGGTATCTCAACGCTCCGGACGAATTTGAAGGTGAATCCAATTCGGTTGGAAAGTGTACGAAATCTAGTTTCCAAGAAAAAAAGAATCACCCAATTCGGAGTCCGTATGAAGGAGTTCTTGCCGTTTTGAGTCAGGTATGTATGTGTAGTCCGAATCTGGATGCAGAACGTGAGAGACTTGGACTCTATCTTCTCTTGGCCCAAAAGTGACGTGACAGAACTTTTTGAATATCACCTGAACTTTTCTTTTTCCCTTATCTTCATATGTGGATTGTACAAATGTCCCATACACCTGGAATTAGACATGGCACAAAAGTCTGTGAAGTATTTTTTATCCTGGATGACATAAATAAATTGTTGCATAGTTTGCACTAGAAATCACCTCACAAATATACATGTATGCAATATTTTTGGTCGTATCCAAGGTAGTCATGTCCTCATCAGATACTTGAGAGTCTCATGGTCCGTATGAAGAATGAATTCATGAGGTCTAAGATAATGTTCCCAAACACGTAAAACTCTCACCAAGACATAAAGCTCTTTATCATAGATGGGGTAGTTAAGTTGCGCTCCGGATAGCTTCTCGCTAAAGTATGCAATTGTGCGCTTTTCTTGCATGAGCACGCCACCTCTGCCGGTACCACTAGCGTCACAATGAATCTCAAACGGTTTATCAAAGTTAGGTAGGGCTAGAAGTGGTGCGTGTGTAAGCAAGCTTTTAAGCTCATTGAACGCGGTGTCTTGCGAAGGACCCCAAATGAAAGGTGCGTTCTTCTTGCTCAAGGCGTGTAGAGGCATAGCAATAGTGCTAAAGTCCTTGACAAAACGTCGGTAGAAACCGGCTAGACCAAGGAAACTACGCACTTGCATGAGATTCGTTGGTTGAGGCCAAGTTTTAATTGCTTCAATTTTAGTTTCATCAACGTGAACACCTTGTGAAGAAACGACAAATCCTAGGAAAACGACCTTGTCAACGTCAATAGTGCATTTCTCTATATTATCATATAAGCGCTCTTTCCGAAGGGTTTGTAAAACCATACAGATGTGTGTCACATGGTCCTCTAGCGACTTGCTAAAAATGAGGATGTCATCAATGTAAACCACTACAAAGATGCCTATGTAGGGTCGTAGACAAAAATGCATAAGACGCATAAAAGAATCGGATGCTTCCGATAAACCCATTGGCATAACAAGCCACTCATATAACCCAAATTTGGTTTTGAAAGCCGTTTTCCACTCATCACCCTCTTGAATGCGAATTTGGTAGTAACCACTTTTAAGATCAATTTTCGAAAACATGGTGGCACCACATAATTCATCAAGCATGTCGTCTAAGCGTGGGATAGGATAACGGTATCTAACGGTGATAGCATTTATAGGACGGCAATCGGAGCACATGCGAAAACTTCCATCTTTCTTAGGCACGAGAATAACCGGAACGGCACAAGGGCTTAAGCTTTCGCGTACATGACCTTTGTCGATGAGTTGTTGCACTTGCCGTTGTATCTACTTTGTTTCCTCGGGATTGACGCGGTAAGGAGCCTTGTTTGGAAGTGGTGCGCCGGGTATGAGGTCGATGCGGTGTTCGATTCCGCGAAGTGGAGGTAGACCCGGAGGTAGTTCAACGGGAAAGACGTCCGAGAATTCCCGCAACAATTGAGACAACACTAAAGGTAGAGGTGGTGAAGTGTTAGTAGGTTTGGCTTCGTCTTTGCATAAAAGCATAAGGTGAAAGACACTCGATGGGTTCTCACACACTTCTCTCATCTCACTTTTGGTGGCATATAGCACTAGTTGCTTCTTGTCGCTCATCGTGGAGTCGCTCATATTTGGCTTGTGGCTCTCACTCTCCTTTTGGTGGCTCACTCTCTCACCATTTACTCCATGATGGTTGGTAGATAAGTGTTTGTCGGCGGCTACTTGACTTGGTGACATGGGACGTAGCACGGACTCCTTGCCCTTCATCTTGAAACTATAGTGGTTGGTCCGTCCATTGTGTGTGACTCCACGATCATATTGCCATGGACGGCCAAGTAGAAGGTGGCACACGGACATTGGAACCACATCACATTCAAGTGTGTCCTCGTAGGCGCCTATCTTGAATGAGACTTGCACGGTGTGCTCGACTCGAAGAATTCCAGCGTCGTTAAGCCATTGGACTTTGTAGGGATGAAGGTGCTTCGTCTTGATCAATTGGAGCTTGTCGCATAGCTCTTCGCTTGCCAAGTTGTGACAACTTGCTCCATCGATGATGACCTTGACAGAGCGTCCATTGATGTCGGCCTTGGTATGGAAGATATGACATCGTTGGTCGTCATCTTGTTGGTGTTGGAGTGTCAAGACCTTCGAGACAACAAGGTTGGGACTTGAGTCATTGTCGCAAAACACTTGATGGTCTTCATCTTCGTTCAGTTGGCGATGCATAGCGACATGCTCAAGGGATTCCATCTCATCATCCCTCATTGAGTCATAGGATCCGTCATCGTTGATGATCATGGTGCGGATAGTCTTGCACTCAAATGACTTGTGGCCTCGCCCTTGGCACTTGAAACATTTGATGGAACTCGTCTTGGAGTTGTCCTCGGGTGGAGTTGTAGATGATGAAGCTCTTGGCTTGAAGTTGTTGGTAGAAGGGGGCCGACTTGATGTAGTCGCATTCTTGTAGCTTGACTTGTCGCCGAAGTTTGTAGATGGCTTGGTAGAGGTAGGAGGAGTAGCCGAAGTCGTTGAAGTTTGGTTGTAGGATCCGAAGTTCTTGGAGTTGAACTTGGGGTACTTGTAGTCCTCTTGAACTTGTCGCTCCGCTTTGGTTGCTTGATGTACTAGCTCGAGAAGGTTGGTGTATGGTTGAAAATCCGCTATCTTCTTGATAGGATAGTTGAGTCCATTCAAGAATCTCACCATTGTTTGCTCTTCATCTTCCGTGATGTTGGCTCTTATCATGTCAATCTCCATCTCCTTGTAGTACTCTTCAACGGACTTGGTGCCTTGCTTGAGGATTTGTAACTTCTTGAACAAGTCACAGTTGTAGTGTGTTGGCACAAAACGTGCTCTCATGACTTCCTTCATTTGAGCCCAAGTGGTGATAGGAGGTTCACCTTTTGCTTCTCTTCTCTCTATGATTTGCTCCCACCAAATGAGAACATAGTCTTGGAACTCAAGGGATGCCATTGCGATCTTCTTCTCTTCATCGAAGTTGTGAAGGCGAAAGATCTTGTCAACCTTCAATGCCCATGAGAGGTAGTCTTCGGGATCAATGCTTCCGGAAAACTTTGGCATGGTGAACTTGAGCTTGCCATAGCGATGCTCTTCATTGTTGCCTTGCCTATTGGGAAGGCGGTCTTGATTGGGACGATTAGCAATCTCATGTTGCTCTTGGCGTAGTAGATGTCCATTGTCATTGTGTACTTGCCGAGCTTGTTGTTCTTGTTGAGGTTGTTGCTCTTGTCGCGCTTGAGGAGGGACTTCTTCTTGCATTCTTGCTAGGTGGCGCCTCTCTTGCATCTCATCGCAAAGGAAATCCTCTTCTTGACGAGTGTGTCGAGTGCGAGCTGCCACATTGCGATGTGCATCACGTAATGCTCGTTGCGCCTCGAGAGATTGAGCTTCTCGACGTTGTTGTGCTTGACGATTAGCCTCAGCATCTTGTTCTTCTTGGTATTGACGTGCTCGCTCTTGTTGTTGTTGGCGTAGTCGTTGCCGTTCTTGTGCTTGCTCAAGTGTAGCTTGATTTTGACGATGTCGACTTTCTTGTTCTTCAAATAGCTCTTGTGAACTCTTGTCATGAAGTGGATTCCGGTTGTCATGTAGAGCTTGACGTGCGGCTTGACGAAGAGTGTTTGATGTAGGGGTACTTCAGCCTTCCGTGGAGTCGGTATGTCGACTTGAGCGGCTTCGTCTTTGAGAGGATGTGGAAGAAGAACGTCGATTGACTATCAAAGTCCGTAGCTCGTCAAATTGGGTAGACATGCTGGTGTTGATGATGTCGAATTGCTCTTTTGTTCTTGCTTCAAATTGGCGCGCGTCCTCAGCGACTTGACCAATGTACTCGCGCATAGCTTCACTTTCTTGATGGAGAGCTCGTTGTACACCGAAGAGATGTAGTTTGGTGACGTACTTGTTCGCTTCTTGAGGATCGTCGAAAATCGGGTTCAAAGATGTACTTGGCCTATCCATCATCACAAGCAAGTATGTGAGTGGAAGAAAGGAGAAGACAATACCAAAAGTACCTTACCGAAGTTGAAAATGGATCAATGATCACTCAATAATGTAACCCGGAAATAGCACTATTGGTACCACTTCGTGTCGATTCTCACACCTACACAAGTAAAGCTTTGAGAGGAGTTTGGTTAGGATGTGGCACAAATTCAATGCAATCGTCAAAGTGACTCAAAGATGTTGAAAATGGTTCACAATTTGCTCTTGCAACAAGTAGATCACTAGCAAAGTAGCACACGGAACACGCGCACGGATAGATAAATGTGGTTGTGCAACCAAGGGTGAGCGAAAATGTGGAATCCACGGAAAATGCTCGTGTTGCACAACACTAGAGAGACGCTAACCGATTGCTTAATAGGCGGATACGCACTTGTGCACGATGATAGAGGCAAAGGTGTCCCGTCTTTCGATGAGATGGTGGCTATCGTTTGGATGAAGTCGACTTTGACGATCCGACTACTAACGTGCGTGGACGTCGCGCCTTAGCAATCGCTAGACCCACTCCGAGAGGTTATCGACCACACCGGAGCACGATCAACCTGACCACGAAGGTTTGTTTCCTGCAGGCAAACGAATAACAAGCAAGAAACTAAGATTGCAATCTGGATATTGCGAATTTAAGAGGCAAGCTTTATTGATCAAGGTGGGGTTCTGTGACGCCTCTGTCTGGTCGTTGAACACAAACGAAGTACGCGAAGTTGCAGCTATGGCGAACTTTTAATCTAAACAAAACCCAAAGTCTAAACGACGCCCTAAGGGCTGTATATATGGGGGAAAGAGGGGGAAATCTCGTGGCCCTTGGTGGAGGGGTCCGAAACCAACCCTAACTCTTGTTTCCCCACACATACGGACTCTAAAAACAGCCTATACTCAAGTATTTCAAAATTACATGGGCCTGGCCCAATAATAAGGTGATGCAGCACCTATAATAGCCTCTGGACGAAATTTATGAAGTGGCATCTTGTATATTTTGTCCAAGGCTTCACGCACTCATTATGGTGGCTTCAAAGTCCTGAAATCATCACTTGTAACTCCATTCTTGTTCCCCTTGCGCATGCCATCATCTCCATGCTTGATCTTGCTCCAATGTTCATCCTTCTTGTCCAAGTTAGGCCCTTCATTTGTAAGCAAGACAAATGTATCCAATTTAGGTAGCATCATATTCTCATGAACATTAGATTCATTACCAAGAAACGAAAGTACCTGGTAATTTAGTTGGCGTGCGCGAGCTCTAGTAATTGGTCCTGTATATGTGTCAGTTGGAGCTGTGGGTGTAACCTTGTTAGTGATGTCCTCATCACACGACCTATAAGAGGCAAAACGTAACGACTATCTATCACAAGTATGCTATAAGTGTATGATGTGCCGATGCTTGAGCACAAGATGATGTATTGCTATGTCATATGATCTCTTTTGATGCAAGGCGTATGATGCTATTGTTGTTTTGCTTATAAGCTTTGGTTGGCTCTTTTGCTTAAAAGCTTGTGAGCGCTTTCTTTGGAAACTTATGCATACTTCTCGGATCAAGGTAGCTATTGTGTATGCGGATCACTCTTGTGTCACACGGAGATATGATGATATGGTATGTAATATCTATGGCTATCACTAATGTGCACAAGTGTCGTGGCCCGACAATACTCAAATGGCTAGTCTTGATGCGGGGTCAACCCGTTCTAGGCCGATCTTTCACGAAGAGGAGGGAAACCCATGATGAACACGAAGAACACAAAGGGGAATCACGAGGGAAAACACTTAAGAACAAGTCCAATCACACATCCACTAGACAATCAAACACACAAGATCACAAGGTACATGAACAACAAAGGGAAAGATACAAGGTAAAGTTCATCTCCGTGAGGAGGTCTTGAATCCACGAAGGATCTTCCCGTTAGGGGTCCTGAATCCGGTGTGGATCTTCTCCGTAGAGGGGCCGCGGTCACTCGTAGGAGTAGAACCACATGGATGAGCAAAGCTCTAGTCTCAAATGAGCTATCACATTTGCTAACCCTAAAATGGTGGAGGTGGAGGAGTATATATAGTCTAGTTCCACGAAGGGGTAAGTGAGGGGCGAAACAGGTACATGGGCCTCGGCCCGATACGTTGCACGCAGACAGGGCTGGATGATCCGGGTGGGGGTCCGGATGATCCGGGCGATGGCGGCCTGGATGATCCGGGAGCAGGTCCGGATGATCCGGCTTCACGGTGAAGCTTCAGGTGTCTTCGGCGTAGTTACTCGGATGATCCGGGGGACTGTCCGGATGATCCGGCTGGGCCCGGATGATCCGGACGGCGGTCCGGACGTCCGGCCTGGCTCCAGCAGCCACTCTGTCTTCTCCTTTCTTCCGTCTTCTCTTCCGCGCTTCCCTCGC
>LR738715.1:439446748-439568579 GCA_902687465.1 Secale cereale
GAGCTATCACATTTGCTAACCCTAAAATGGTGGAGGTGGAGGAGTATATATAGTCTAGTTCCACGAAGGGGTAAGTGAGGGGCGAAACAGGTACATGGGCCTCGGCCCGATACGTTGCACGCAGACAGGGCTGGATGATCCGGGTGGGGGTCCGGATGATCCGGGCGATGGCGGCCTGGATGATCCGGGAGTAGGTCCGGATGATCCGGCTTCACGGTGAAGCTTCAGGTGTCTTCGGCGTAGTTACTCGGATGATCCGGGGGACTGTCCGGATGATCCGGCTGGGCCCGGATGATCCGGACGGCGGTCCGGACGTCCGGCCTGGCTCCAGCAGCCACTCTGTCTTCTCCTTTCTTCCGTCTTCTCTTCCGCGCTTCCCTCGCGGATGGTGTAGTCTCGTTCCTTGGCGCTTGCACTCCTCCTTGACATTCGTGAAGCTCCGATAATACCTATGTATGCACGCGGGAGAAGTGTCAAATAGTAAACCATCCTCGAATGGGTCAAGTGAACACGTGTAAAGGAGATGATTCACCTTTGTGTGTGTGAAGTAGATGTCGCACGTGTCACTTGCCCTTGGCATGGTGATGTCCGTAGGATTCTCCGCATCATCTCCTCCCCCTTGGGAAAGATCCGACCTCGGATCGAAAACCAAATCACCATGGGAAAGAGATGGCGCCGCCGTGTAGAAATGGACGATCACCAAGTACTCGTCATCTTTAAGCTCGGCATGGGCACTCTGCAATGTCACACCGTCTAGTGATTGCTTCAAAAGGAGCAAGGATAACAAACACTTGGAAAAACAAATGTGGTTAGCTTTAGTGCAAAACCAAGCATTCAAGAGGTGATTCACCCAACAAGTGTTGTCATCAAGCATAGCATAAGGGTGTGACAAAGGGTTGTGGCATGGCATGTAAGCGCATCAATTGAGCACAAGAAAATATATCTTGGGGCCAAGTATGTAATTGAGAGCTAGTGAGTCAAATATGTGTGACAAGAGAATAAGCATCTATCTCATGGTCATAGCAAGCATGCATAAAGCGCTCAATCAAAGGTCGATGGTAGGCATAAGAATCATTCACAACACCAAGTAAAATGAAGTGTCTAAACACATGGGTCAAGTGCAAGACAATCCAAACATAACGTGCATAGGGTGTAGTGAAAATAGTGTGGCACTCAACACAATAGAAAGAGCCATTGTTCGACATGTGTGATGCAAATAAGTCAAGCATGTGACAAGCAAAGGGACATGGCATATGTGAAGGGATGACATTGGTGCAACCAAACATGTGATATGAGCAAGTAGGCAACAAATCGGTTGCAACACACAAGGCATATATATCATGAAGCATGGCAATGTGACAATGACAAGTGAAAGCAAGATCTCTAACATGTGTGCAATCAAGGGGTCCAAGATGACAAATAATTCTCATGGTGCAAGCAACACATGTAGTGTGATCCACAATATCCATGCTCATGGTTTTGGGTGTCTCGAAAGAGAAGGATATCACCTTGAAAGTGTGTCCTTGTGCGTCCTTCACAATACCGAAGCATGAGCAAGTGCGATGAAGAAGCATCGTGAACAAAGGTGGTTCGCTCTCAAGAGCTCGAATGGTCAACTCACGTGAAGTGGAAGTCGACACGAAGTCCAAGTATCCTACACATGCACACAACAAAACAAAGAACGTATGCGCATGGTAGATAAACACATCATCCATCATGATGGTTCTCTTCTCTTGCACATAACCATTAGAACCAAAAGTGCATGAATAAGATGATGCAACAATGGCTATATTCATGGCACTAGGTATATGATGCAAATAGGTAAGACAATCATGCTTCACAAGAAATATGTGAAAATCTCCAAATAAATACGAGAATACTATGGGGGCAATCTCATTGGCAAGACTAAAATCATGGTTGCGCTCAATGCATGGATAATCATATAGCATGAGAGAGAGGCAACATGTGGAGACATATGACAACAAGCAATATCAATCATGTGCAAAGCATGGGAATGGTTGATATCAACCGCATGAAAGGAGAAAGTATGAATCATCGGTGATGCAACATAATCAAGCATATCAATCATGTCGTGCAAACTAGTGGAGCGAAGATGCAGCACACTAGATGAGCTCATAGAAATCATGTCATGTGAGCCAATAGTAGGCATAAGCAATGCACACAACATATCACAAGCACGAGCACATAGCATGCACAAGGTATCATCATAGGCATTTGGCACAAAGCAAACATGGCAATAACAAGCAATATCTCCACCAAGCTTGCAAATACACATACAAGTATGAGAATCAATCATCATGTGTAATGTGAAGCATGGGTCACAAATACATGGCAAAGGCATATAAATCAGCATATCATGCAAAGTGAACATGGCAAGGTGGGCATAAGAGATATAATGGACAATAACCCATAACCATGTGAGTGCCATGTAGAAGAAATGTGCGAAGTCGTTGCACAAAGGGAGCGACGGGAAAGATAATCCACGGAATCCCAAGTCATCGTTGCTCTCTAGAGCTCTTTTCGTCAACTCATGCATTTGTGAAGTTGACGAGTATGGATGGGTACCTACACAAAAGAGACACAAACCAAAAAAAATTGTGCGCGTGGTAAATGTACACATCATCCATCATGATGTGTATGTGCACGTTAAAGTTAGCACAAGATAGGCATCGCTCAAATAAATTTGAGGCACGATAGAGAAATATGTCATCCATCATGAAAGAATAGTTGTCATGTATAGCACGATGGGGACACAAATTAGTGCAAGTATGTGGCACAACAATAGCATTTACATTCATGGGGAGCATATTGTGCACACAAGTATGGGGATCATGCAATGGATGGGATGGATCAAAATCTCCTAAAATATATGAGGAAACTATGGGGGTCTCCTCATTAGCAATAGTGGAAGCATAATATGGAGAAGTGGAACAACATCCAAAACAATGCATATCTGAAGCTAGGTAATCATGGTATGGCATATGATGGATATGATGCAAAGGAAGCATATCAATATCATCACAAGAAAAACAAATGCCAATAACCATGGGCTTGTCATCTATGCCATAAGTGGAAATTGGATTTATCTTAATGTCATATGCATAGTTACTACAATGAGATTGCAAATATGACATATTGTTGATCTCATGCATAGCATATGACAAGTCAAGCGGGATGTCAAACATGATGTGACCGAGAGAATTATCACAAGAAATCCTACGCAACATGGCATCACAACTAATAGACTCCACATGGCAATCACCGCATGGTGAAATCATACTAGCACGAAGCATGGCAATAGGTGGATCAACATCATGCAAGAAATCAATGTCAACATAGTCCACTAGTGGGACGAGAGCATCACCTTCACCTCTGTTACCTTTTTCATTCCACTCATGTGGTGTAGGTGAGGTGGGAAAGACCAAATGGTGGTCGTCATCTTCATCTTGATGGAACCATGTGGGGGGTGCATCATATTCCACCATGGCCATCATCTTGTCCATAGGAAGGACGAAGTCCTCGAGGATCGGCGCGTCATCATATATGGGACCTAGCACCAAATGAGAAGACACAATAGAGGTAGAGGTCAAGTCATTAGTGTTGAAAGTGGCCTCACATGCCGTATCAACCATCTCACTCTCTCTATATGGTGGCTCACTCACTCCCTCAAAATAGGTGCACTCAATGTCGCATATGGTGGAGTCACTCATCTCACTCAAGTGGTGGGGGTTGTGGCTCTCCTCACATGGGAATTGGGGCAACTCGTCATATATGGGGCTAGTGGTGAACTCGCTCTCACTCTCAATATGGTGGCACAAGTCACTCAATTCATCATACGCCGCCGTGGTCAAAGGGAAAATCCCATGCTCAACCATCTCGTCACCGTCGCCGTGGATGAAGGCCGAAGATGGCACATCATCACTCTCGCCTCCAAAGATGGAAGCATCATCCGTGCTCGTCACCATGTCGTTCGCCTTCACAGCTTGGTCCTCGAATGGCTCCGTAGTCGTAGTCGTCGCCGCACCGTCTTGAAAAAGAGTCGAAGTAGACTCGGCATCATCAATGCCACAAAGAGGGATGGCGGTGAAGTCGAACGTGGGAGCATCGTCTCAGAGCTCGTCGGGCTTGGACATCATGGTGGTACTAGCCTCATGCTCGCCGTCTTGGAGCTTGGTCTTCGAGAAGTGTGCTTGCGGTGGAGAAGCCTTGGCCTTCATGAGTTCTTGTTCCGCCTTGAGAGCACCAATGTAGTTGTCGTCAAGGGACTTGTAGTTCTCGAGTAAGATAGTCCTGTAGATGTCGTTGTGCAATCCCATCATGAAGTGGAGCTTCATCGAAATGGGGTCGTCCACGCCGGCTCGTTGCAAGACATTCTTCATCTCCTTGAAGTACTCGTCGATGGACTTGGATCCTTGGGTGGTGTTCTCCAATTGGCGTAGAAGTTGTTCCGTGTAGGTGGGAGGCACGAACTCTCGCCGCATAGCTTTCTTCGTCTGGGGCCAATTCACGTAGAAGCTCGTCGAAGGTGTGTGAAGCCACCATGTTGACGCATTGTCGTGGAAGTTTCTTGCGGCGCACTTCACTTGATCTTCGTAGGGAACTTGATGTAGCTTGAGGTAGTCGTCCATCTTTCGCTCCCACTCGAGATACTCCTCGGGGTCTTGAGTCCCATAGAAAGGAATCTCGTGGTCGTTGTCAAGGTCGTAGTAGCTCGTGGAAGTCGCGGACTTGAGCTTGGGGAGCTTCTCTTGAGCATAATCTTGAGGTGCTTGTTGGTGAAGATGTCATATGTCCAAAGGCGAAGATGCCTTGAAGTCGCTTGGCGAAGATGCCAAGGTACATGGTGAAGTCGTTGAGCGGTTGTTGGAGTTGAGCTCTTGACCTTCACGTTCTTGTCGTTGATGATGTCGACGCCGATGAGATCTTGCCGGAGATGGTTGCTCGGAAGGATGTGCACTTGAGCGTCTTCTCGAAGATGAGGGAGACCTCTTGCGGTTCTTGATGAGAGCTTTGAGATCCTTCATTTGAGCATCCATGTTGGCGCACAAGTGGTTCGTCATGGCATCGAACTTGTCGTTGTTGTTGTAGACCGAAGTAGATGATATGCTTTGCCTATCCATCACAAGACTCGAGCAAAGGTGAGTAGGAGACGAGATAAACAATACCAAGTTACCTTTTCACAATGGTGAGGATGTATCCCGTTTCACTCAATGTGAAATGAAAGAATAGTGGAATCGGTACCGGACTTGTTCACTCACACCTATTAAGTAAAGCTTGTGGTGGAGCTCGGTGAGGATAGTGGCACAAAAATTGATGCAAAAAGTTAGCAAGAGTCAATAAAGTTGAAAGAGATTCACAAATTCGCAAGTGAAACAAGTAGACCAATAGCAATATGGGTGGCACACGGAAACACACACACGGATAGATAAGTGGGGTCGTGCAACCAAGGGGTGAGCCAAAATGTGGAATCCACGAAAATGCTCTTGTTGCACAACACTAGAGAGACGCTAGCGCGATTGCACAATAGGCAGATACGAACTTGTGCACAACCTACTAAGCAAAATGCAATGACTTCTATCCCAAGTATGCTATATGTATGATGTTCCGGTGCTTTTAGCACAAGATGATCCAAGATGATCAAGTATGATATGATATTTTGTGATGCTATGGCTCTTGCTTACAAGCTTCTTTGTGGCTCCTTTTCTTTGCTTAAAAGATTATTCTCTTTTTTTGGTATGGCCACAATGCGAAATGCACAAACCAAGATAGCAATTGTGTATATGCGGGAACAATCTTGTGACACAAGGGATGATATGATGATACCAAGATATGGTATGTTTGCAATGGGAAGTATGATCACTAATGTGCACAAATCACGTTGCTGGCAATACTCAAATGGCTAGTCTCGATAGGTAAGTGACGCAAAAATGGGCCAGGGGTTAACAAAGCAATTGCAAGGGGAATATACAAACATGTCGTCGAGGTTACCGTCCGATGATGATGATGAGATGCGGTGTTCTTGATGTAGACCCGTTCCTAATTAGCCGAAACACCTTAGGAAACGGAAAAACCACAACTCAAAATTCAAGGATAAATGTCAAATGGTGGTAGCGGACAAGCGGTGGTGGTTATGCACTTGGCAAGGCGGAAGTGGAATGATGGGTTATGCGTGTCGGAGTTATCGTGACAGTCCCTAAGTAGCCGAAACACCTTAGGAGACACAAGCCACAACTCAAACAAGCTCAACAATATTAGGTTAAGTTGGGTGGAAATGCATAGTGGGCAATAGGTATGTAGATGTGGTGGTGGTGGTTGATGAAGAAGCAATGGTCCCTAAGTAGCCTAAACACCTTAGGAGACTCAAATCACTACTCAAGCAACCACAAATGCTATGGGAAACAAAATGGGTTAGGTTGCGGAAGGCTATGGTGGCTATGCGGATGATATGGTGGAAGCCCTAGGCAAAGATGCCCAAATTCACAAAATATGATGGAGTCAAATGATTATGGTGGTATTTTTTTGGGATGGGGGATGTCAAGATCTTCAAAACGAGCTCAAGAACGTCAAAAACGGACTCGGAATGAATTAGTTATGGCCAAAACAAAATTTCAGCCGTGTCAGTTTCAGGGGAAACCGGATGATCCGGGAGAAAATCCAGCTCATCCGGGCTCTGTCCGGATGATCCGGGAAAACGTCCGGATGATCCGGGTTCGTCAGCTCAGGTACGGGTATTCGGGTGCGCGGATTACCCGGACGTCCGGGAGATTGTCCAGCTCATCCGGGAGGTGTCCGGATGATCCGGGAGAACGTCCGGATGATCCGGGCGGGTCAACTTCGCTCGGGATTTCTTCTCGGGGATGAATTTGGGGGCGGAAATGGGTGATTTTGGGCTCAAAATTGAGAGGATTTCGTGGATGGAAAGTGGGGAAACTTGTGGAGATGCTAGATCCACTTGAAACCAAGTGAATCCATGGATCAAAATCAACAAAATCTCATCAAACCAACAGATCACAAAAAAATTTGGGGCTATTTTTGGTGGGGAATTTTCGAATTTGGGGAAGAACACAACAAAACAAGGCTAGAAAACGGTGAGGGGGCTCCAAATTCGTGAGAAACCAAGGCTCATGATAGCATATGATGCGGGGTCAACCCGTTCTAGGCCGATCTTTCACGAAGAGGAGGGAAACCCAGGATGAACACGAAGAACACAAAGGGGAATCACGAGGAAAACACTTAAGAACAAGTCCAATCACACATCCACTAGACAATCAAACACACAAGATCACAAGGTACATGAACAACAAAGGGAAAGATACAAGGTAAAGTTCATCTCCGTGAGGAGGTCTTGAATCCGCGAAGGATCTTCCTGTTAGGGGTCCTTAATCCGGTGTGGATCTTCTCCGTAGAGGGGCCGCGGTCACTCGTAGGAGTAGAACCACATAGATGAGCAAAGCTCTAGTATAAAATGAGCTATCACATTTGCTAACCCTAAAATGGTGGAGGTGGAGGAGTATATATAGTCTAGGGCCACGAAGGGGTAAGTGAGGGGCAAAACAGGTACATGGGCCTCGGCCCGATACGTTGCACGCAGGCAGGGCCGGATGATCCGGGTGGGGGTCCGGATGATCCGTGCGATGGCGGCCTGGATGATCCGGGAGCAGGTCCGGATGATCCGGCTTCACGGTGAAGCTTCGGGTGTCTTCGGCGCAGTTACCCGGATGATCCGGGGGACTGTCCGAATGATCCGGCTGGGCCCGGATGATCCGGACGGCGGTCCGGACGTCCGGTCTGGCTACAGCAGCCACTCCGTCTTCTTCTTCTTTCTTCCGTCTTCTCTTTCGTGCTTCGCTCGCGAATGGTGTGGTCGTTCCTTGGCGCTTGCACTCCTCCTTGACATTCGTGAAGCTCCGACAATACCTATGTATGCACGCGGGAGAAGTGTCAAGTAGTAAACCATCCTCGAAGGGGTCAAGTGAACACGTGTAAAGGAGATGATTCACCTTTGTGTGTGTGTGAAGTAGATGTCGCACGTGTCACTTGCCCTTGGCATGGTGATGTCCGTAGGATGCTCCACATCAAGTCTCGATGGGAAAGCTACGCAAAGATGGTCCATAGGGTGACAATGCAATTGCAAGGTAGAATGAACAAGGTGTCGTCGATGTTACCGTCCTTGCCGAAGTTGAGCGGTGGTGTTGTCGAAGTCTTGCCGTTCCAAGGTAGCCTAAACATCCAAGGAAACGGTGAAACCACAACTCAAATATCCAAGGCAAAGGGAGACAAACTTTTCAAACTCGGAGCGGTTAAGCGATGGTGGTTGCGGAAATGGTGGTGGTATGCGGAAGGTTTGGTGGGATACCGAACGAAAATGGCGGTGGCGAGTGCAAGGTGGGTTGGATGGGGGGTTTTGTGGTTGCGGGAGGCCGGATGTCCGGGCCAGGGGCCGGATGTCCGGGGCACGGGCCGGATGTCCGGGGTGCCCGAGGCCGTGATGAACTCCTTGCACATGGTGACTTTGGGGCCAAAATTCATCGGATTTGGCGGGGAAAAATTGGGGAAAAGATGGGGAAAAGCTAGATCCACTCGTGGCGCAGCAAATCATGGAACAAATTCAACAAAATCTTGCCAAATCAACAGATCACAAAAAAAAAATTGGGGATATTTTTGTGGGGAATTTTCAAAATTGGGGAAAACACAACAAAAACAAGCTAGAAAACAGGGTGTGGGGCTCCAAATTCGTGATCAACCTATGCTCATGATACCATAATATGATGTAGGGTGGAACCCTAATCGGCAGATCTTTCACGAAAGGAGGTTATCCCACGATGAACACGGAGAACACAAGGGGGATACGGAGGAAAACACGAGGGGAAACACTCAAATCAACACAAATACGGTCACACAGGTGCTTGATCCGCGATACACATCAAGATACACGATCCATAGTCAACAACGGTGGTACAAATATAGTCTTCTCCCGGAGGAGGTCTTGGGTATCCCTTGGGATCTTCTCCGGTGTGGAGGCCTTGAATCCGAGGTGGATCTTCTCCGAAGAGGCCGCGGTCTCGTAGGAGAGGAACCACAAAGGTCTATGATGAGCTATCCAAAAGCTAACCCTAAAAGATATGGGGAAAGGAGTACATATAGAGTACGGAGCGAAGGGATACACGGGCCACGGCCCAAAGGGATGCGCGCAGGAAATCAGGGGCCGGACGTCCGGGCGACGGGCCGGATGTCCGGGGCTTCGCGGGTCGCCGGATGTCCGGGGCGAAGGGCCGGATGTCCGGGCTGGAGGGGTCGAGTCTCGGGTGGCTTTTGTAGAGTGGCACCGGATTTCCGAGCCCGAGGTCGGATGTTCGGGCCTTGCCTGGCCGGATGTCCGTGGCCTGGCCGGATGTCCAGGCCCTGTAGTTTCGGCCGTTGGTGCCCTTCTGTAGTTGTCTGTCCAGGGGCCGGATGTCCGGGCCAGGGGGCCCGATGTCCGGGGCCTGGAGCCTTCTTTAGCCCTTCTCGATGCAAAGCCTCGTCCGTGAGCTTGGGGACTGGTCCATCTTCACGCACAACTCCAATGTGGTCTTCTTCACACCTGAGTACACAAAACACATCCGTTTGAGGTAGTAACCATGTCTCGCAAGATTCATATGGAAGTTGGGCTAGGAGTGACGTCACCTCGGTCTCGAGAGCTCTAGCACGAGCACGTGTCATTGGTCCTTGAGGCACTTGGTGAGGCGATGGAGGGTCCATGGGGATGACCTTGGGATGCTCCGCATCAGGGGTCGCGCCGTCGAGGATTCTTTTCTACATAGCAGGGGGGCCAGTGCTGATGGTGTTGGTCCCAAATGGGCAACCTGCGGGGCCACCTGGGGGAAACCAGGGGCTGGTTTTACTCGTAGCTTGTCCCATCCGGTTGTCTCCTGAGACGAGATACGCGCGGCTACTATCAGGGTGTCGGCATGCCGGGAGGTCTTGCTGGACTTGTTTTACCATTGTCGAAATGTCTTGTGCACCGGGAATTCCGAGTCTGATCGGGCCTTCCCCAAGATAAGGGGTAATATTATTATTACTTCTGCTGATCGTGAGAGCTTGTGATGGGCTAAGTTGGGACACCCCTGCAGGGTTATAATCTTTCGAAAGCCGTGTCCGCGGTTATGTGGCAGATTGGAATTTGTTAATGTCCGGTTGTAGAAAACTTGTCAGAGGATCCGAGTGTCACATCCCTAGCTTTACTTTGCCCTAGGATAGCTTTTGCCTGTGCATCATGTTTAAAATTTTGTTAAACTTGAGATGGGGATGACTAAACCCTAGCACCAAATCAAAGCAATTAGGTTTAACCTAAAAATATTTTTCAATGAACCCAAAAATTGCCTTCAGTAATGTTTGATAATTTTGGCAAGGGTTTTGGTCCAAACCAAAAATATTGAACATTTATGGGGAATTGTTTGGGCTTTGATTTAATTCACTAATGTATTTGAGTTGGAGCAAATAAATCCTATAATTATTGTTAATGCTCCAATTATTCTGAAAACATTTTGTGGAGTTTTGGAAAAACCCATATTGCATCCATAAATAATTTCAGAAGCAACAAAAATGGTTTAGTATTAGTACTAAATCAAAATAGAGCAAAAGAAATAGAAAACAGAAACTAATTTAGAAAAGGAGAGAGAGAGAATGGAACCTCACCTGGGCCTTACCTGGCAGAAGAGGCCCAGCCCACCAGGGGCTGTGTGGTCTTCTTCCTCCTGCCAGGAGGACAGGCAGGTGCGTGGCGAGCGCGCCGGCGACGCCTTGCCACCTCCTCCCTGCCTGCTTCCTCCCCGACGCCCTGGACGAGCGCCACGACACCCCTGGAACCCCCACGACCCTCCCCGTGCTTCTTCCCTCTCCTCTGTCTCTCTCCCCCGCTTCCCACGCGCGCAACCGAACGCCACCATCGCCGCCGCTCGTCGTTACGGTGGCCACAGCCTCCCCCTCTCCCCTCCGACGAGCCCCTGAGCTCTGTCGTGCCACCCCCTTCCTCTCCTTCATGTCACGCGGCGCCAGGAGCTCCCCCTCACCCGCAACGCCGTCGATCCCCTCCTCTGTGTCCGGTGACTGTCGTCGACGATTCGTGATACGGAGTATCCCATGATCATCCCCATGTTCACTCGACGAGACCTCAACTACACACAATTGGACACAAGGTTCACTCACTCCTCTCTGAACCTCCACTTTCTACATGTGAGACATGCCTACTACCTCAAATATATGTGCTATGCATGTTCAGGAACACCCAAGGAGACCATGGAGAACCCAAGAACCAAGGCCAAGTGCGCGCGGAAGAGAAGGAAGAAGGGCCAGCACCTACAGGCCCCGGACATCCGGCCCCCAGGCCCGGACATCCGGCGCCCCGGACATCCGGGCCCTGGCCGGAAATCCGGCGCCACTGTCCAGAAGACACCCGTGGCTCAACCCCTCCAGCCCGGACATCCGGCCCCTCGGCCCGGACATCCGGCGTCTCGGGAAGGCCCGGACATCCGGCCCCCGCCCGGACATCCGGCCCCTGTCTGCGCACAGTGTATCGGGCCTGAGGCCCATGTATCCCTCTCCCACTTACCCCTTCGCAGACCTAGACTATATATACTCCTCCCCCTCCTCCATTTGAGGGTTAGCTTAGTGATAGCTCATTTGATACTATCTAGTGGTTCATCTCCTTGTGAGTGACTGCGGCCCCTCCACGGAGAAGATCCACTACGGATTCAGGACCTCCTTCATCGGAGAAGATCCCCAGGGATATCAAGACCTCCTCACGGAGAAGAACCGGTTACCCTTTGTATCGTCCCTTGTTGATCATGGATCTTGTATCTCTTTGTGTTTCGAGGATCTAGCATATGTGTGACTTGTTCTTGTTGGTTTGAGTGATTCTCTCGTGTTTCCCCTCGTGTTCCCTCTCGTGTTCTTCGTGTTCATCGTGGGATCCCCTCCATTTCGTGAAAGATCGGCCCCATAGGGTTCCACCCTATACCATCTATGGTATCATGAGCCACGGTTTCTCACGAATTTGGAGCCTCCCCACCGTTTTCTAGCCTTGTTTTGTTGTGTTCTTCCCCAAATTCGAAAATTCCCCACCAAAAATAGCCCCAATTTTTTTTTGTGATCTGTTGGTTTGATGAGATTTTGTTGATTTTGATCCGTGGATTTGCTTGGTTTCAAGTGGATCTAGCATTTCCCCAAGTTTCCCCATCTTTCCTCCACGAAATCTCTCAAATTTTGAGCCTCAAATCATCAATTTCCGCCCACAATTCGAAAAGTTCGTCCCGATTCAGATCTGGAAACTTCGGGCCGGACATCCGGGCCATCGGGCCGGACATCCGGCTCCTGGAGGGAAAAATCCCGCGCGGTTCTGGACATCAGGTCCCGGAAATCCGGGCTCCACCCCGGATGTCCGACCCCTGGGATTTCAGCCACCCGTGTTTCACCGTTTTGTCCATAACTAATTCATCCGAACTCCGATTTCGACGTTCTTGAGCTCGTTTTGAAGCTCTTGACATCCCCCATAACACAAAAATACTACCATAATCATTTGACTCCATCATATTTTGTGGATTTTGGCATCTTTGCCTAGGGCTTCCACCATATCATCCGCATAACCACCACCGACTTCCGCAACCTAACCTTTTTGTCCCCCATAGCATTTGTGGTTGCTTGAGTAGTGATTTGAGTCTCCTAAGGTGTTTAGGCTACTTAGGGACCATTGCTTCTTCATCAACCACCACCACCACTTCCGCATACCCTTTGCCCATTATACATAGCCAACCAACTTAACCCAATTTTGTTCGAGCTTGTTTGAGTTGTGGATTGTGTCTCCTAAGGTGTTTCGGCTACTTAGGGACCGTGACTTCAACTCCGACATCGTGTATAGCCCATCATTCCACTTCCGCAACCGCCACGGCATTGCCGCTACCACCATTTGATATTTGTCCTTGAGATTTTGAGTTGTGGTTTTTCCGTTTCCTAAGGTGTTTCGGCTAATTAGGAACGGGTCTACATCAAGAGCACCACCTCTCATCATCAACACGGACGGTAACCTCGACGACATCATTGTATATTCCCCTTGCAATTGCATTGTTAACCCCTAGCCCATTTTGCGTCACTTGCCTATCGAGACTAGCCTTTGAGTATTGCCGGCAACGTTACTTGTGCACATTAGTAATCATCGATCCGCCCTTCCATTGCATACATACCATATCATCTTGGTATCATCATATCATCCCTTGTGTCACAAGATTGTTCCCGCATATACACAATTGCTATCTTGGTTTGTGCATTTCGCATCGTGGCCATACAAAAAAAGAGAGAGAAAAGAGCTCAAAAGAGAAAGAGCCAAACAAGCTTTTAAGCACAAAGAAAAAGATACGCAAAGAGCTTTTAAGCAAGAGACGTAGCATCATACCAAATTGCATATAACATTGTCATACTTGATCATTTTGGATCATACCACCGGAATACCATACATATAGCATACTTGGGATAGAAGTCGTTGCATTTTGCTTAGTAGGTTGTGCACAAGTCGTATCCGCCTATTGTGCAATCGCGCTAGCGTCTCTCTAGTGTTGTGCAACATGAGCATTTTCGTGGATTCCACATTTTGGCTCATTCCTTGGTTGCACGACCCCATCTATCTATCCGTGTGTGTGTTTCTGTGTGCCACCCATATTGCTATTGGTCTACTTGTTCCATTTGCAAATTTGTGAATCTTTTTCAACTTTATTGACTCTTGCTAACATTTTGCATCAAATTTTTGTGCCACTATCCTCACCGAGCTCCACCATAAGCTTTACTTGTGTAGGTGTGAGAAACCGACAAGAATTGGTACCAATTGTGCTATTTCCTTGTTCCACATTTGAGTGATCATTGATCCATCTTCAACATCGGTCAAGGTACATTTGGTATAGTTCTTCTCTTTCTCCCACTCATACTTGCTAGCGTCTTGTGATGGATAGGCAAGGCATTTCATCTCCGGTCTTCGACATCGACGGCGCGAACAAGGACATCCACGCGAAAACCATCGGACTACAACGAGAAATGCAAGAGTGCTTGGGCAACATCGCCATCGAACGACGACACTTCGAGACAAGGACAATGGCTTCCTTCGACGACATGTGCGACTCCTTCAACAAACAAATGGCTGAGCTCCGACACTTGGTGGTCGATTACAAGTCTTCTTCCCCTTCGTCATCCTCTCGGCGGCGACGTTCAAGTCACAAGTCTTCGGAGCGCAAACATGATGCAAGTGCAAGTCTTCCACGGCCACACCGCCATGGCGACCATCGACATCATCATGAAGGGCAAGTCACCTCCAAGCATCTTGTGCACGACGACGACGAACGACATCTACCAAGAGCTCAAGCACGACAACGACATCATCATCATGAAGATGCTCGACAAGCGCATACCTACAAGTCCGAAGACGCTCTACTTCACGCCAAGGCCAAGCTTCAAGAGCAAAAGATAAGACCGCGAGACAAGCACACCCAAGATGGAGCTACGGCTACAACCACCACTTCGGCATCTTCGCCAAGTGCTATCAAGGCATCTTCGCCTTAGGACGTACGGCATCTTCGCCTACTTCCCATGAGTTTGCCTACATTGACATCTCCAACTACAAGGCGACCACCTACGAGCGAGGGTGACACTTCCATCTTCGGAAGCTCCCCACATCAAGACGGCGACAAGATGGTCAATCTAGGGCCATCCCCTTCGACTACGGCATTCACCTTTGGAGGCGTTATGGATGAGGCGGCGAAAGGAGTTGAGTTTGGAGACGTTTGCACCTACATCTCTCCGACACCCATATATCATGAGATGCCCCAATTTCCATGTGAGGAGAGCCACCACCACATGAGTGACATGAGTGACTCCACCATATGTGACATTGAGTGCATTTCCTATGAGAGGATGAGTGTGACCACCACTAGCCCCACACATGAGAGCATGCCACACATCCTATGTGAGGTTGAGAGCCATTTGAGTGACTCCACCAACCATACGAGTGAGAGCATCCACGAGGGAGTGAGTGAGCCACAACACTTAGTGAGTGAGGTAGTTGATAGGGCATGTGAGGCCACTATGATTTCTAACGACTTAACCTCTACTCCGAGTGTGTTTTCTTTGGTGCTAGGTCTCCTACAAGAGGACATGCCTACCCTCGACGAGTCCATCCCTCCAATGGACAACCCAATGGCCATGGTGGAAGACGATGCACCACCCACATGGTTCCATCACGATGAAGATGAGTACGATTGGATCATGAACACCTCACCTACAACGCATGAGCGACGCTCCAAAGGTAAAATAGGTGAAGGTGATGCTCTTGTCCCACTAGTGGACTATATCACCAATGATTGCTTGCATGATGTTGATTCACTTATGACCATACTTCATGCTAGTGCAACTTCCTCATGTCTTGACTTACCTATTTATGATGAATATGATGATGAGCATGTTGAGTTGCCTAGTTGTGATGCTATGCTCCATAGGATATCATGTGAAAATTCTTTTGGTCACATCATGTTTGATAATCCTTTGAGCTTGTCATATGCTATGAGTGAGATCTCCCATATTGCATCATTTCAATCTCAACATAGTACCTATACATGCCCCATTAAAGTGAATCCTATTTGCACTTGTGGCATAGATGACAAGATGATGGTCATTGGAATGTGTTTCTCTTGCGATGATATTGCCATGCTTCCTTTACATGATGTGCGCAATTCATCTACTATGCCATGCCATGAACACATTGTTCCAAATATGCTTTGCTTTGGATGTTGTCAATATTCTCCATGTGATGTTTCCATTGATGCTCATGAGGAGACCCCCATAGTTTCCTCATACATACTAGGAGATTTTGATGCATTCCATACCTTGCATGATTACCATGATTGTGTGCACCATATGCATTCCATGAATCACAATGATATTTCTCGTGATGCATCACACAACTTGAGTCTCCATTATGCCATACATAACAACAAACCTCTCATGATGGATGACATGTTTCTATACCACGCATCTCATTTATTTGAGCATTGGATATTATGTGCTAACCAACACTTGCACGTGCGCATCATGATGGATGATGTGTACATATACCACGCACATACAATTTTTCCTTTGCCTTTGTCTTGTGTAGGTACTTTTGCAAACTCGTCAACCTCACAATCCCATGAGTTGACGAAAAGAGCTCTTGAGAGCAACGGTGGCTTGGGATTCCGTGGAATCTCCTTACCACCATTCTCTTCGCGCAACCACTACGCGCCTCTCTTTTACTTGGCTCTCACACGGCTATGGGCTATTTGCCACTTCTCACATTATGCCCATACTATCGTGTTCACTTTGCATGTTATGCCTCTTGCTATGATTTTGCCATGCAATTGTGACCCTTGCTTGCAATTACCCATGATTCACCATTATGATACTCCTATGTGTATTTGCATGCTTGGTGGAGATACTTGTAGCTACTACCATGATTTCTTTGTGCCCCATGCTATTGTCGATTCTTGTGTTGGGAGAGTCATGATATCCCGTTGCTATTTCCATATGGCCTCTCATCAACACATTGATGCTATTTTGCTCATATCTTGCTTTCATGTTTGTGCTATGCCATGTGCATTATTCATGCCTACAATTTGCACACATGACATGCTTGCCAGGATTACCTCTAGTACGTTGCATCTTCGCACTACTAGCTTGTTTGACTTGATCGCTAAGATTGCTTGCTATGTTGCATCACCCATGTTCCACTCTTACTTGCTTTCTTGGGTTGATGACATATATGTTCATGCCATTCACATGATTCACATTGATCATTGTCATTTGTCTCCACTAGTTGATCTCTCATCCCTTGTATTGAGTGCAACAATGCTATGTTTGTTGATCTTGGAGACTTGGACACCATACTTGTGATGCATGCTTGCTTGTTTGAGCCTAATGCCTTTGGTTGTTATCGCATCATATGCTTACATGCCATGCCACTTTACCTTGTCCTTTCTTATGATAAGAATGATGCAAGCACTTGTTGGGTATTTTCCCTCACGAATGCTAGGTTTTGCATTCACGCTAAACTCATTTGTTTTTCCGAGTGTTTGTCATGTTCTTTCATTTTGAAGGATTCACAAGGCGGTGCCGTCATGCGACAACGTGGTCATGCGAAGGCATACATGATGTGCAACACCAAAATCTTCGAGAAATTCCTAAAGGTGAATTCCTTCTTTGTGAGCCATCCTCACTTATACATATTGGATGGGCCATACTTTCATTGTTGTTTCCTTCTTGTTGTCTACATGATACATCTACGGGATGGAGGACCGACATTGAAGATGGACCCTTTGGATGCACCTTTGGACCTTCACTCATGCCACGACATCGAGCATTGGTATATCAAAACTCCTTTGGCACATTGCACCAAAACCTTCATATTTGTTGATTGTGTGCTCACATGCCATGCTCCATGGACAAATCATACCCATGACAAATTTGCATCTTATGCATGGATTGACTCACAATATGGTTGCCTCGTTGCATCGTGTATTCCCATGTCATCCATGATATATGAGCTTGTGCATTTCCTTAGCAAATTTGTTGTGATCTTTCTTGATGGCATATTCATACATCATGATCATATTGTCCTCCATCAATTGCATGATAACATACACATATTGAGCATCCATTGCCATGTTCATGCTCTTGATAAACCATCACACTATGACATCATTTTGCACAATGGTTGCATTGATCACATTCACAACACCTTTGTGTGCACCACAAATGCATTTGATTACATGAATGCTTTACATCTCATACTATATCAACTTGTTAAGCTTCATGTACCTTGTCACACGGACTCATTCTTACATGATGGACACTTTGTGTGCACTAACCATTGTATTTCCAAGTGTACTTTGTGTTTGCTCATTTTGCATGTACCACATACCGGAGACACCTTGGAGTACTTGGATTGCGACATGCCCTCAACTTCGTCCAACTACAAGTCCGTTTACGACTACCGTTTCCATGGTGATGAGGTTTTTGTTCCGAGGTCGGATCTTTCCCAAGGGAGGGGAGATGATACGGAGTATCCCATGATCATCCCCATGTTCACTCGACGAGACCTCAACTACACACAATTGGACACAAGGTTCACTCACTCCTCTCTGAACCTCCACTTTCTACATGTGAGACATGCCTACTACCTCGAATATATGTGCTATGCATGTTCAGGAACACCCAAGGAGACCATGGAGAACCCAAGAACCAAGGCCAAGTGCGCGCGGAAGAGAAGGAAGAAGGGCCAGCACCTACAGGCCCCGGACATCCGGCCCCCAGGCCCGGACATCCGGCGCCCCGGACATCCGGGCCCTGGCCGGAAATCCGGCGCCACTGTCCAGAAGACACCCGTGGCTCAACCCCTCCACCCCGGACATCCGACCCCTCGGCCCGGACATCCGGCGTCTCGGGAAGGCCCGGACATCCGGCCCCCGCCCGGACATCCGGCCCCTGTCTGCGCACAGTGTATCGGGCCTGAGGCCCATGTATCCCTCTCCCACTTACCCCTTCGCGGACCTAGACTATATATACTCCTCCCCCTCCTCCATTTGAGGGTTAGCTTAGTGATAGCTCATTTGATACTATCTAGTGGTTCATCTCCTTGTGAGTGACTGCGGCCCCTCCACGGAGAAGATCCACTACGGATTCAGGACCTCCTTCATCGGAGAAGATCCCCAGGGATATCAAGACCTCCTCACGGAGAAGAACCGGTTACCCTTTGTATCGTCCCTTGTTGATCATGGATCTTGTATCTCTTTGTGTTTCGAGGATCTAGCATATGTGTGACTTGTTCTTGTTGGTTTGAGTGATTCTCTCGTGTTTCCCCTCGTGTTCCCTCTCGTGTTCTTCGTGTTCATCGTGGGATCCCCTCCATTTCGTGAAAGATCGGCCCCATAGGGTTCCACCCTATACCAATTCGCCGCCGTCAGGCCGCCCCCGGGCTCGCCGTACTCTTCAAACGAACCGCCGGGAGCCCCTCATGCTCTTCCTGATGCGGAGCATCCTTCGGCACAAGCACTCAAGGGACCAATGACTAGAGCACGCGCACGCGCTATCAAGCACGAGGTGAATTCTCTCCTCTTCGAGTTTCGTTTGGATTCGCATGAGGATTGGGTTCTACCTCACAAGGAGATGTTGTGCATCCTCAGTTACCAAGGAGGTGATCCCGTGGACGCAAAGGAGAACCCATTCAGCCCGGATCGCGTAGAAGCAAATGAAGACCTGCTCGACCCGGAACAAGCGGTACTACCGCTCCGCCAAGCGGTACTACCGCACCTGGACAGTCCGGCACCAGCGGTACTACCGCCCCCTAGGCGGTACTACCGCTCTACAAGCGGTACTACCGCTCGAGCTGGCGGTACTACCGCCCTGCCTGCGCGCAGCCCTCGGCCCTTGGCCATGTATCCCTCTCTTCTCGTACCCCTTCGTAGCATAAACTATAAATAGACCTTCCCCACTTCCTTGGAAGGTTTAGCAAAGTATTTGATAGACATTGAGAGCTTTGCTCCTTGTATCCCCTCCTCTAGGAGATCAAGACCTCCCAAGGGAGAAGAATCCTTGTGGGATTGCAAGACCTCCCACGGGAGAAGAATCCTTGTGGATTGCAAGACCTCACCTCCTCAAGGAGTGGGATGAACTAGTTACCTTGTATCTTTCCTTTTGTTGTTCTTGAATCATTGTGAACTCTTGCATGTTCTTGAATCTAGCATATGTGTGATTGGATCTAGTCAATTTGAGTGTTTTCCCTCTCTTGTGTTCATCGTGTTCTTGGGGATTCCCCTCCAATTCGTGAAAGATCTCCACTTAGGGTTCCACCCTACAACACTTCCCCCTATCTCCTTACCTACGCGCATGCTGTAGCTCCGACCCCCACCATGCCCGCGAACTCCACGCCGCCGGTGATGTCACCGTCGTCGCTGCAGCCACCAGGGCTTGAAAACGAGCCCGGCACCGTGCTCCGCACCTTCCCACGAGTCGAAAACACCCACCAGCTCACCTCCCCGTGCCCCGCAGCGCCTAACTCGACGGAGCCCGAACTCCGGTGCTGCCACTTCTCCAAGAATCTGTGTTGGATACCCTGAATTGGTTGGTTAAGCTAAAACAATAACTTGGAGAGTTGGAAGATAAAAGCTTGCCAGCTTAGTTCATCTCAAGGGGTATGTTTGCGTGTGTTGAAGATAGATGACATCTTCATCAATTGGTCCCTGTGAATCAGTTGTTGGACCTATTGTCATATCAAAACTTTGATTGAGTATGGGCTATCATCAAATCAAATCAGAACCAACGATGTTCATAATGTTGTCTTACTCGTGGTTGATCCCTCGAGCATACACCATTATATCTCCTGGGTCTGACCAATACTATCACTTGTTCACATAATTATGGAATTCCATCTCCATGGAAACCTGGATGAATTGTTGTTGAGCCCATCAGCAACACTGTTATCTCCTCCATGATTTTGTAGGACATTAAGCTAGTGTTGGAAACTTTGTAAGCATTGCCTTCGTGTCCCGTTCATGAGGTATATGTTGGATGAGAGAAGAAACTTTCCCTAATTCATGTGTAATTGATGTAAGTTCCCACCGTGAGTTGAGAAAGTTTATTTTTCTTCCTGTGGAATCATCCCAAGTCAGTCATGCATACGTGCGAAGTATTCTGTGGTTTGGAGCCTTGCAACCTTCACTCTATATGTATTCCTAGCACACCAAACCACTGATTGATTTGTTCAAGGAGAAGAAGTTCCTTCTTAAGAGCTAATCCGGACTTATGTAAGGACTTCGACATCCTTGATGATGGTTCCCAACCAGAACTCGGTAGTGTTTTATTATAAGACTACTATGTGGTCATGCTTGTCTGTGACAGCGTGTTCACATGTGTGTAGCAGAACCAGCTCATGTTTTGGAGCTTGCTATCGTAGTTCACTCCCCGAGAATCTCGCAACACCATCTCGTCGATTTGTGTTGTAAACTTTCATTTTTCCTTCTAGACTCTATGAGTCTGGAATATCCTGACACCAACCAGAACTGAATCTCAGGCAGATATGATGGTTGGTGCATTTCCCAAGAACTATAATATTGGCCTCTCGATTACCGATAAAGTGGATGTCGTGGCCAACACACCTAGCCGGAAGACCTATTGTTGTAGTATCTTGATTGAAGAAATTGGCCACCTCCCCATAAGGACTTCGTAGGATTTACTCCCTAGTTGTTTCTTATGGATTTTTGTGCTCCTGAAGTCCGACCTTTTACTTGACGTTCTAGGTACAAAACCATTTTAATAAATGGGTTACGCTAGCACATCAAGGAGAACATTAGAAGCGGAGTGCTAAATGTCTCTCGGTTGATCATCCAGATTTCGTCCCCTTGGCCTCGCCAAGGTGAAATCCGAGAAGGTGTTATCTTCCTTTGCATCTGCATCGTCCATCATTATTCATCATGGTAGTATGTGATGTTGCCAGGATCCTTGACACGGATATTGGTAAAACCTTGATGAATATGGGAATGCTCAAGTTCTTGAGAGCACGCACAAGCACAAGGTGTTATCCTCGACACTAACCGGGATTGCTTCCAGTGTTCTTGATTATATTATACACTCTCAAAGAGTAGATTTACTCTCTACTGTTGGGTTTCTTCCCAGTTACCAGAATCATTCCAGCATTTGCATTTTGTTCCCAGCTTGCACCACCATGTGCCAATTTTCCATGGGTTACCTTTCTCAGCCACTACTGTTCAGGATTATCTTCAAAAGTGGTCCTACCATAGGTTCCATCCATTTCCGATGATAAGCAAAATCATCCCTTGTGTTGTCTTATACAAGGTAGTCCACATCATCCATTTTTGGCCCGAGAATGTCATTCCTTCGGACTCCGTCAAACGATCGATTGTGATTTGCCTCCGGCTGGTATAGAGAGTTTCAATGACCTCTATATCAAAAGTAATTCTTTTTGCCACTTAAAGGAATAACTCTATGAGTCACCTTCTCTAAGGTGCCCCGTCTGGTGGTATCAATCACCATCTTCTTAGGTGTGGAATTATTGCCACTAGGTGAACCCTCATCGTTTGTTTCACTCCATCCCCTTGGAGGTGTACTCCGTGTCTCAGCTCAAGAGATGTTTCGATGTCTCAATCCATGAGTTGATCTTGAATTGCTCGATCTTCGAGAAGATCAAATCCTGTAGAATTCACGTTCTTTTGTTGTCGTGTTGGATGAAGCTTTGAAATCAAAGATGCCAAGATTTACATGATGCAATGAATCAACAAGTTCGAGGAGGAAAACTGGATTGAGAAGATTGTGTTAGTTAGTGTCCCCTCTGATTTCTTATCTCACGTCTTGAATCTCGGGACAAGATTCTTTGTTTAGTAAGGGTGAGTTGTCACATCCCTAGCTTTACTTTGCCCTAGGATAGTTTTTGCTTGTGCATCATGTTTAAAATTTTGTTAAACTTGAAATGGGGATGACTAAACCCTAGCACCAAATCAAAGCAATTAGGTTTAACCTAAAAATATTTTTCAATGAACCCAAAAATTGCCTTCAGTAATGTTTGATAATTTTGGCAAGGGTTTTGGTCCAAACCAAAAATATTGAACATTTATGGGGAATTGTTTGGGCTTTGATTTAATTCACTAATGTATTTGAGTTGGAGCAAATAAATCCTATAATTATTGTTAATGCTCCAATTATTCTGAAAACATTTTGTGGAGTTTTGGAACAACCCATATTGCATCCACAAATAATTTCAGAAGCAACAAAAATGGTTTAGTATTAGTACTAAATCAAAATAGAGCAAAAGAAATAGAAAACAGAAACTAATTTAGAAAAGGAGAGAGAGAATGGAACCTCACCTGGGCCTTACCTGGCAGAAGAGGCCCAGCCCACCAGGGGCTGTGTGGTCTTCTTCCTCCTGCCAGGAGGACAGGCAGGTGTGTGGCGAGCGCGCCGGCGACGCCTTGCCACCTCCTCCCTGCCTGCTTCCTCCCCGACGCCCTGGACGAGCGCCACGACACCCCTGGAACCCCCACGACCCTCCCCGTGCTTCTTCCCTCTCCTCTGTCTCTCTCCCCCGCTTCCCACGCGCGCGGCCGAACGCCACCATCGCCGCCGCTCGTCGTTACCGTGGCCACAACCTCCCCCTCGCCCCTTCGACGAGTCCCTAAGCTCCGTCGTGCCACCCCCTTCCTCTCCTTCATGTCACGCGGCGCCAGGAGCTCCCCCTCACCCGCAACGCCGTCGATCCCCTCCTCTGCGTCCGGTGACTGTCGTCGACGATTCGCCGCCGTCAGGCCGCCCCCGGGCTCGCCGTCCTCTTCAAACGAACCGCCGTGAGCCCCTCATGCTCTTCCCCCTATCTCCTTACCTACGCGCATGTTGTAGCTCCGACCCCCACCATGCCCGCGAACTCCACGCCGCCAGCGATGTCACCGCCGTCGCTGCAGCCACCTAGGCTTGAAAACGAGCTCCGCACCCTCCCACGAGTCGAAAACACCCACCAGCTCACCTCCCCGTGCCCCACAGTGCCTAACTCGACGGAGCCCGAACTCCGGCGCCGCCGCGAGCTCGTTTCCGACGAGCTCCGGCCACCCCAGCTCCTACCACTTGCGTGGATGGATGCGGGCGAGTGAGGGCTTCCCTTTGGTGCCCTCAGCACGCCCAGCCGCGGCCTGCAGCGCCGCCCCGACAAACTCCGGCGAGCTCCCGCCGCTGTTGTGGTTGCCGACGTCACCTACTGACGTGGCGCCGGCTAATTAGCCTAATGACGCCCTAACTAACCCCCCAGGGTCACTGACATACGGGCCCCACTGCTAACTACCTAGTTTAGGTTTAATTAAAATAGGATTAGCCCTGGCTCACTGACGTGTGGGTCCAGGCCCTTGACTAATTAGAGTTAGGTTTAAATTAGTGTTATCTAATTTAGTTAATTAGTTCAGACACTGACATGTGGGCCCCGTGTCTGTTTAGTTTAGTTTTAAACTTTTACTTAGTGCTGAGAGACTGACCAGTGGGACCCACTGGTCAGGTTTGACTGGACCAGCCCCTGTTGACTTGCTGATGTCAGCATGACCTAGTGCTGACGCAATAAGTGTTTTCTGGAATTTTAAATAAATCAGAAATGATTTATTTATTTCAGAAAATATTCAAAACTTCTAAAAATCATATAAAATCAACCGTAGCTCAGATGAAAATAATTTATATATGAAAAATGATTAGAAAAATCCAAGGAATTTGTTTATGGCGTTTTCATGCATGTTTGAACAAGTTAAACCTGCTGATCAGGTCAAATCAATTAAATGGCATTTAAATAATCACATATGGAGTTTGAATTTGAATCTTGGGTTCAAACCAACTTCATCTAATTGTGTTGCTAGTTGCATTAGCTCAATCCACAGCATGTTGCCATGTCATGTTCATGCATCATATTGTTGCATTGCATTGATTGTGTTCTTTCTCTGTTTGTCGGTTTTGTCCCCTCTCAATAGACGACGTTCCGACGATGAGTTCGATGACACCGATGAAGAGCTATTAATATCTTCAGAAGTGCCAGGCAAGCAAAACCCCATTGAGCATTCCGATACAATCCCACTCTCTCGCTCTTGCTCTCTTTACTGCATTAGGACAACAACGCTTCAACTGTTACCTGCTGCGGTAGTTGAACCCCTTTCCATTGCATGACCTGTCATTGCCACAGTAAATAGTTGAAAACCCACTAGTATGAGTAGGAGTTGTTTGAGCCATGTTGTGCCTACTCTTTCATGCTTTCTGGTTATGCCTGCTATTTCTTAGAGTTGTGTCAGGTCTGATTCATCGGGGATGAATTGGAATGTGGTGAACATGTCTTACTGTGTGAGCTAAGTGTGTGAACACGATTTGGTAAAGGTAGCGATGAGAGGCCATGTAGGAGTACATGGTGGGTTGTCTCATTGCAGCCGTCGTCAGGAACTAAGTTCTGTGTTGGTTGGTCCATGAAACAGCTACTACCACACATTGGGATCCTTAATTGACTCTCTCGACTAATTAATCAACATGATCTCTGTCCAGGAGTTGCAATTAGTTTCTGGTGTTTGTAGTTTACTAGAGGTCGTGCGCAACGCTGACCCTCGGGGTGGGATGTGACGCGGCAGGTACGTGGCACGGTGTACTGATCGCCCGTTTGGTGATGCGGGAACCCTGTACACATCGTTTGGGGCCGTGAGCGACACCCCGGCCAGATCTCCCCACGGATGGAACCCAAATAGGCGATAAACCTGGACGAGAGACTTGTGTGGTTAGTCAGGTCGTGGCCGACACCCTCGCTAGGCTTCCGCTTGAAGGTTGCCGAGATACATGAGGTGTATATGGCGGTAAGTGGTGAGAACGTGTGTGAAGAAGTACACCCCTGCAGGGTTATATATATAATCTATTCGAATAGCCGTGTCCGCGGAAATGGACTTCTGGGTTGCCTATTACAGTTCATAGACAAGTGAAAGTGGGTACTCTAAAACACGCAAGATAAGCATGAGTGCTATGGATGGCCTTCTCGTAGGGAGACGGGAGCGGATCCATAGTGGTGTATTGATTGGTGAATATGTGGACTCGTGTGCGCCACCTCAAAAGAGTTACTTGCAGTCGTAGTTTAGGATAGCCACCGAGTCAAGTTGGCTTGCTGCAGTCAAACTCCACCCCCCCGCTTTGTTGATACTGATGCATATGTAGCTAGTTCTGATGTAAGTCTTGCTGAGTACCTTTGTACTCACGTTTGCTTAATTTATGTTTTTGCAGAGAGACCTCAGTCTCGCTAGTGGTTCCGCATGGACTTCGACGTTTAGCTTGTTACCTCAGCTACGATCTTGTACCCTTGTAGGATCTTGTAGATAGCCAGGCTTTCTCAGCCTTCTTCATTTGTAGTTGTCTGTACTCAGACATGTTATGCTTCCGTTGCCTGTATGCTCTGTATGTTGGGTCATGTGACCTCTGTTTGTAATAAATGCTATGATGGCTCTTCTGGGCCTTTATCTATATGAGTTGTTGAGTTGTGTTGTGATGCCATGTTGTACAACACATACTTGCATGTTATGCGTACATGTAATGTGTATTGCTATGTGTGGGATCCGACACCTAGTTGTTTACCTTTGATAGCCTATCTTACAGAGAAATGTCTCCTAGTGCTTCCACTGAGCCTTGGTAGCTTGCTACTGCTCCGGAACACTTAGGCTGGCCGGCATGTGTCCTTCTTCGTTCCTGTGTCTGTCCCTTAGGGGAAATGTCACGTGTTGTTCCTTTAAGTCCTTGTAGCTTGCTACGACTTGGGTTCATACGTTGATGACCGACACGTTCGTTGCTGAGTCATGTATGCTTGTCTCTGTAATTTAGTGCCACTTTTGGTTTATAACTAGTCATGTCGGCCCGGGTTCTCCGTCATACGGATGCTAGCGACACTATCATATACGTGTGCCAAAATGGGCAAACGGTCCCGGGCTAGGTAAGGTGGCACCCGTGGGGATACCGTGCGTGAGGCCGCAAAGTGGTATGATGTGTTACAGGCTAGACCTGTGTGACTTAGGATCGGGGTCCTGACACCGAGATAAAACACACAACCGCGTGAGTAATCGTGACTGTCTCTTTTCACTTGGAAAAGAGAACACAGTGGGGTTATGTTTGACTTGTATGTAGTTCAGGATCTTTAGCGATCATTACTAGTTTGCGAACGTTTGCGTAGATGCTCATCTAATTCTTGTACTCGTAAGTTAGCCACCATACTTATGCTTAGCCGCTGCTGCAGCCTCACCACTACCCTCTTCCATACCCATAAAGCTTTGCTAGTCTTGATACCCATGGTTATGGGATTGCTGGATCCTCGTGGCTCACAGATACTACAACACCGGATGCAGGTACTGCTGAGAACAGTGCAGGAGGTGGTTCAAAACTTCACTGGGAGCTCGATGAAGAGAGTGGCCGTGTGTATGTGATGTTTCGACGATCAGTAGTGGTTCCTACTAGGGGCGATCGGACCTTGTGTTATTTATGGTATCTTTCACTTGGATCTTCATCCGTAGTCGGACTCTGATGTTATCTGGATGATGATTGTTTATGTAATGCATCGTGTGATGTGGCGAGTGTAAGCCAACTACTCTTTTACAGTTTCATCCCTCTTTTACATGAGTTGTGCAAAGATACCATTCTTGAGATCATTCCAGTATAATATTATGCCTTTAAGTCGTGCCTCGACACGTGGGAGGTATAATCTCATACCGGGCATTACAAGTTGGTATCAGAGCCTTCTCCGACCTAGGAGCCCCCTGATTGATCGAAACGCTGACGGTTGAGTCTAGGCACACACGTAAAAATGTTTTGAGTCCTATATATATATATATATATATATATATATATATATATATATATATATATATATATATATATATATATATATATATATATATATATATATATATATATATATATATATATATATATATATATCGGAGAGTAGGATTTCTTTTTACTCCTCATCCCTTCATCGCTCTGGTGAGGACTCCTGACGTTGTTCTATCTCTTCTACTCTCAAAAATTCACTATTTTTTTTAGGATCACGCGAGTATTGTTTGGATTGTTCCGATATCTTTGTGACGAGAACATTGTTCTCGATGCCTCCTGTCATTTAGGGGTTGTGGCAGTGTCCCCGGGAGTTGAGCTCCGAGGTGTTGTCATCACAAATCTATCGCAGCAGTTCTGGAATACTTAAGACGGCCGACATCGAAAACTCTTCTATGCGGTTAGTGGTAAGATAACCTCGACATCACCCGGTACTGGGGAGGTAGTTCGGGAGTATTGCCATAGCTTGTATAGCAGATGCGTTTCGATGGTGCGAGGTAAACGGTTTCCGAAAATAACTGGTTATGTGTTGAAGGATGGATACAGCTGGATGTAGGATTAGAGTTGAGTGCGTGGTGCTTCCCCTGTATCCCCAACACCCGATTGCATAACCGGAAACTTTCAGAAATTAATAGGTGGCTTCATCTAGTAGCTCGTAGGCATTCTTCCAACGAATGCATGATATGGAGTTCGGGGTTCTACATTGAGTGAAGCGGGTTTATGGGCGTTGTTCCGATCGGCAGTTGCATCTTAAATGATCCTTGGCTATGCTGATCCGGGAATTGCAACACCCTTTTGTAACACGTTCCATGAGCTTTCAGCACGAACATGTGGGACGAAGCTTCTATCATGTATTTGTTCTATCTGCTTCTTGTTGTTTTTGTTTATCTTTTGTTCTCCCAAGTGTCTTCTCGTCAAGTTGATGTACCATTAATCTCATGGGATTCTTTCGTTCAATTCCCTGTTCGGATGATATTGTGAAGATTATGTTGCAACATATCTATCCTTTGTTTTTGTTTTGATTCTGGTATTCGAGTTGCTTCGATGTCAAGTGTTGATTCCATACCTTTTGTAAGCGGTGTTCTCATATTTCTATGAGAGTGCTAGTCCTTCTTGATTATCGAGATTGTCATGTAAATTCTTTTTCAACCAGTGTGCTTCTCTTCAAATTAACCCGATCCTTTTTATATGTGCAAGACCAAGTCTTGGTTTTTTTTTCTCAACGGTGTCTGTTTCATTCATCCCAAGTTGTCTTTGTTTCCCCACCCTCACACCCTTCTTCTTCTCGGAGCCAGATATCTCAAATCAAGTATCCATTTTATTCATGTGATGTCTCTTCATTCTTTCATTCAATTTCATTATCCGGTGGTTTTCTCAGGAAGATGCTCAGGAGCTTCATGTTTATCGTTGTTCCATTCTCATCTTCTTCTCCGGTGGATTTAATTCAAGCTTTGGTGTTGATTATACCCTTCCTCATGTTTCACATGATTTCCCATGTTGAAACTTCTATCCGAAGTCTCTCTTGTTTATTCAACTCTCTCTAATTCTTATCCGGAGTGTACAAGGTATCTCGGAAGATTCGTGTTTCAATTCTTAATCCGTTCAAACTATTTTGAGGTTGTTATCTTATTCAAGCCATTTAATTCAACCGGTGTAATATCTCTTAAGAAATCTTTTTCAACGGTGATTTCTTTTGAGTGGGCCCTAACCCACATGTCTTTTTCCAGGATCTTACCAGACTCTTCTAATTTTTCCGGAGTATTCTGAAATTCTTTTCAATGTGTGACGTAAGAATGATTTCCATCAGTCGCATGCCTTTTCCAAGCTTGTTTTCAATTATTTTCATCTTGAGCTCCACCTTCCTCTTGTCATTCGTCCGGAGTATCTCAAAATTCTTCATGGCATTTCTCGTCTTCATTCTCAACATTTGAAGACCGGAGAGTGTTTCTCTTAAATCTTGGCCCGCTCTCTTGAAGATTCGTGGTTCTAGATTCATGCCATCCTCATTATTGTTCCGATTGTGAGGAATTCTTTTATACCATCCGAAGCATTTCATGAATTCTTTCCATTGTGATCCTCCGAAGGCCATCATTTCAGAATATTTCTTCGTTCTCAGTTTTCTACTTCTCCCTCCCACTATTCTTAGTTGATGTCTCTTCGTTCGTCTCCATATTCTTACGGTGGTTCTTTCAAGATTTCTCTTCCTTTGTTATCGTATTAATTCATTCATTCTTTCAAACCCTACCGGTGATTCGTTGAATACTCTCTCAAGTTTGTGCGAGATCTCTCTTTAATTCTTTGCAACAAGAATAAGTAGTATGCCAAATCCGTTGCTTGTCATCAATTTAATTTGATGAAGGATAAACATACAGTAAATCTTATTCTTATTTCCTCGAAGTGATTAATCTCTTTTTTCCGGAGCTTGTTCATCATATCCTATCCTTGGTTCTAAGTTTTTCATCTTGTTTTCCGGAGCTGCAAGTTATTTCAATTATATCATTTCAAAGCTCCATCTAATTCACCGCAGGCCTTGAATCTTATTATTTTCATCTTTCACTTCTCATGCTTTCAGTACCGGAGTTCTTCATGGTGGTTCATCATGTTTTAATTCATCCTCGAAGTCTTCATCAAGATTCTTATTGGAGCTCAAGCATTCTTCATCATGCTTTCCAATTGCAATCCTTTCTACCTTATCTTTTCAGATGGTGTTATGTCATTCTTGACAATTCCTCCATGAATTATGATTCACGAGTTATCAAGAATGACATATTTAAAACCATCGTTTTCCTTGTTCAGGAAATCTTTTCAATCCTTCAATTATTCGTTGGAGTTATCTTGGGTTGTATTACACCTAAAAGCTTTCCCCTAAGGATTGTTGCTATTGTGGTGTTTATCAATGATCCAAGTTATCTCTTTATCATCTTGGTGGAAGAAAATTTTCATCCCTTTGCTGCTCTCAATCAAATCAATTGTTTAAGTTAGTAGCAGAATTTCACCTCAAGTTTTGAGATGTTTTCCATAAGCCCACATCAAGCTTATTCTTTTTAGTTGTTGAATTTCCAACAACTCCGTTCAACCCTTCTTCGTAAGGATGATTTTAAAATTCATTTGTGGGAGAAGTTGTCATTTTCTTATCCGTTCTTGTCTTTCCAATGTTTTAGCATCTATTCTTTCGTTCCGGAGGCTTTGTGATATTGCTCTCTTCGAACCAACATCTCGTTTTATCAAGATCATGCTCTTGTCCTTTCTAGTCCATTTAACAGGAGGTCGTGTCCTCCGTTCAAGTTCCCTCATCTTATCAAGTTTTGCCTCTCTTTTCCACCCGAGTGCTATCTGAAATCTTTCTTACTCCTTGTGCCATTTTTTTAATAGTTTCGGAGGCAGTGTGTGGTTGATGTCATCAAGTATCATCCCATCTCCTCAAGTTCATGTCCAATTCCTTCCATTTTCAGATAGAGTGCTGTCCAAATTATTTTGTTCTTATTCCTTCTCCATCTTGTTTTAACCGGAGTGGTTTTGAAAATTTTTCGTCATCCTTGAGCTATTCGTTCATGTCCTTGCAACCTTCAAATTCTCATGGTGTCCCTTGTTCCTCCTTTTACCGGAGTGCTCTTAACTTCGTTCATCTCCGTTGTGTTCTTTCTTTCAACTTTGTTCAACCTCTCAAGGTTTGTGGTTTCACTCATTTGTCGAAGAAGCAACTTTGTTTTACCTCTTCCTTCATCCTCTTCTATCCGATGCCATCTTCAGGATCTCGGGTCGAGATCCTCTGTTAGTGTGGGAGAGTTGTGACGCCCGAAGACCGACGCTCCAGAAGATTTCCAGATATTCCGGGTTGCACCGTGTGTTTCTTATTTGCTTGCTCTATTTTATTTTGCATTGCATCATGCCATCATGTCATCATGTCATTAATCTTTTGCATCTCGACTTAAATAAATCATGTGGATCTTCGATCCATTTAAATTGAGGGACGGATGACTTCTCTTTATAACATATCCTCCTAATATTTATGGAGCTATTATAACAATATTCCATTTGTTGGAAGCAACCAACTAACTTGCGAATATTCCTCATATTCTTTTCTACTTCAATTTTGACTCTGTAACCTTCCTCGAAACTCTTATCTCTTTTATCGAGCCTCCTCAAAAATCCGAACATTTTTTTGGACATTTCAAAGCCTAGCCCTTGTTCAAACCATTTGAATTAAATTCAAATGAATTTGAATTTAAACCTTGCAAGATGGCCATTCCTATTTTTCTCGGATCAAGCTCATTTTTATGAGCCCGAGAAAAATAACCTCATGTGCAAAGTCTTTCCCTAACCCCCCTCTTTCTTTTTCTTCTCTTTAATTGTTTTCTGCTAAAAAAAGGAGAAGGGCCCCAACCGCGGCCTTCTAAGCTCAGCCAAACTAGGCCCAACTCCCGCGCCTCTAGGCCCATCTCAGCCGCAGCCAGGCCCAGCCGTGGCCTCCCTGGCCCTTAAGGCCTAGGCTCAGCACCTAACCCTCCTAACCCTAGCGATGCCCAGCACTCCCCATCGCTCCCTCACGTTTCCCTCGCACCGCACCCATCGACCCCTCCTCCTCGTTTCCTCCGCCGCCAGGCACTCCCTCCCGCTCGATCCCGAGCCTCTCTCTCCCTCCGCTTCGATCTCCTCTTCCCCTCGTCACCCGTTGCGCCCCTCCACCACCACAGAACCGCGCCGCCCGCCGCGGGCCACTCCTTCCTCCGCTCGCGAGCTCCTCTGCTCCGCCATGCGCTCTGCATCGACCACGACGCCGCGCCTCTCCTCCCTGTCTCCTCCTCGCCAAGCGCCGGCGACTGAGGCCCCGAGCGCGCCCGCGACCCCGCCTCGCCAGCTCGTCATCACGCCGCCGTCCCGACGCCGAGCCGCCCTTCCTCTGCGTCCGCCCCCCATGGCGCTGCTCCTCGCTGGCTCTCCTCCGACCACATCCTCTTCGCCTCAACCCGAACCTCGCCGGCCTTCACCATGCATGAAGCTGCTCCCCTGCCTCTTGGGCTCCTCTGCCTGTGCGCTCGTCCCGGCCGCCGCAGGCTCCCATGGCCGCCGCCCTCCGCGCGCCTCGTCGCCCCGCGCACTATGGCCTTTTGCCTCGCGCCCTCCATCAGCAAGCCGTCGCCCGCCTGCCTGCTCGAGCATGCCCGAGGCCATGCCTCCTCTTCCCTCCTCTGCTCGGCGCCGAGTGGGTCACGAGCACCGAGCTCCTCAGCATCTTCCTCCCTCGGTTCCCCAACGTCGACTATACACCAAGACTGTTGCTGCTGCCACTGTACACAAAGACATGTACAACTACGCGGATTCGCCGAGTACGACTACACACGGGACCCGTCAAGTTCGTCTACGATTGCCGTGAACGACCCCGTTGTCGAGACGCATGTACCACGACAATGCGCCAAGTACATCTACGGATACCCGAATGTCTACAAAACGTGTACCACCACCATCGCCGCGTACCACTACTTCCACTACCGTCGCGAGAACGTCTACTTCCGTCTACACCGCATCGAACTCGAACCGCTTCGGAACCCACACTCCGAAGGTATACCGCGAGACGACACCCGAGAACGTTTGCTTGTGTTGAGATGCACCCTTTGTTGCACCGTGTTCGAAGTACCCCTCGTTGCCTTGTCGCCGAACCGTGGGAACCCGGCAACGGGATCACCCCATCTCTTTTGCATGTCACGCTCTCCGTCATCTTTTGCACCGGACTCTCAACGAGTTACCGGAACCGATATATTGCGTGGCATCATTTTCGGATTCACTGCCGTGGCCCCTTTCTTTCCACAACGGTGACAAATACTTCATATCTCTTCATGTTAACTTTTACTGATAGAGGCAAAGGTGTACCATCTTTCGATGAGATGGTGGCTATCGTTTTGGAGGAAGTCGACTTGGACGATCCGACTACGAACGTGCGTGGACGTCGCGCCTTAGCAATCGCTAAACCAACTCCGAGAGGTTATTGACCACGCCGGAGCACGATCAACCTGACCACGAAGGACTGTTTCCTACAGGCAAACGAAGAACAAGCAAGAAACTGAGATTGCAATCTGGATATTGCGAATTCAAGAGGAAAGCTTTCTTGATCAAGTGGGGTTCTGTGACGTCTTGGTCTGGTCGTTGAACACAAACGAAGTACGCGAAGTTGCAGCTATGGCGAACTTTAATCTAAACAAAACCTGAAGTCTAAACGACGCCCTAAGGGCTGTATATATGGGGGAAAGAGGGGGGAATTTTGTGGCCCTTGGTGGAGGGGTCCGAAACCAACCCTAACTCTTGTTTCCCCACACATACGGACTCTAAAAACAGCCTATACTCAAGTCTTTCGAAATTACATGGGCCTGGCCCAGTAATAAGGTGACACAGCACCTATAATAGCCTCTGGACGAAATTTATGAAGCGGCGTCTTGTATATTTCGTCCAAATCTTCACACACTCATTATGGTGGCTTCAAAGTCCTGAAATCATCACTTGTAACTCCATTCTTGTTCCCCTTGCGCATGCCATCATCTCCATGCTTGATCTTGCTCCAATGTTCATCCTTCTTGTCCAAGCTAGGCCCTTCATTTGTAAGCAAGACAAATGTATCCAATTTAGGCAGCATCATATTCTCATGAACATTAGATTCATTACTAAGAAACGAAAGTACCTGGTAATTTAACTGGCGTGCGCGAGCTCTAGTAATTGGTCATGTATATGTGTCAGTTTGAGCTGTGGGTGTAACCTTGTTAGTGATGTCCTCATCATTTACTAAAAATTGCATAAAACTTGATCATGTCATCTGCATCATGATAACGACCTTTGAATGTTAAATTGTTGTTGCTTTAATAATTGCTAAATTGGTCATGGGGATTTCTCGAAATTGTTATTGTTATTTCCGGCCTCATTTAAAATGCCTAGATAGTGTAGTTTTACCTATGCCTCACCTCTTGCCATGTTTAATAAAAACATTTAATCTTGTCTTGTAGATAAACGAGAGTCAACTAAATAAATAAAATGTGGTGTTTTGTAGTATATTGAGCTCCACTTAAATTGTAGTATTGTTTGTGCACTTTGCCATGCTATGCAAATTTAAACCGGACATGCATCATACTTGGTTGTGCATCATATGTCATGTTTATGCTTGTGTGTTTACCGCGTTGTTTGCTTCTTTCCGGTTTGCTTCTCTCGTTAGCTCCGGGTTCATTTCGGAGTTGTGAGGATTTGTTCGACTACTTCATGGACTTGTTCTTCTTCCTCGTGGAATCCCAGGCAAGATGACCATCCCCTTGGATACCTTTACTATCTTTGCCATGCTTAGTTGTCTCGATGCTATCGTTATGTGTCATGCTACCCATCATTTAATGTCAGCCCCTCTCCTTGTTGCCATGAAACCTCTAACCTTTGACACCTTCCTAGCAAACCGTTGTTTGGCTATCTTACCCGCTTGCTCAGCCCCTCTTATTGCGTTGTTAGTTGCAGGTGAAGATGAAGATTGTTCCATGTTGGAACTTGTGGTTGGAATATCACAATATCTATTATTATTATTAACACACCTATATACTGGGCAAGGGTGGAAGGCTTGGCCTTTTGCTCGGCGTTTTGTTTCACTCAAGCTACCTTAGGAGCCGATAAACCGGCGTTATGTTCCTACATTTTGCGTTCCTTACACGGTTGGGTATATGGGGACCCCTTGACAGTTCGTCTTTGAATAAAACTCCTCCAGCAAGGCCCAACATTGGTTTTAATTTGCCTCATAATAACAACTTAATTAATTAATTAAATTGCATAGGGGGTCGCGCCCTCAAGGATTCTTTTCTACATAGCCAGTGCTGATGGTGTTGGTCCCAAACGGGCAACCTGCGGGGCCACCTGGGGGAAACCCGAGGGCTGGTTTTACTCGTAGCTTGTCCCATCCGGTTGTGGCCTGAGACGAGATATGTGCGGCTACTATCAGGGTGTCGGCACACCGGGAGGTCTTGCTGGAGTTATTTTACCATTCTCAAAATGTCTTGTGCATCGGGAATTCCGAGTCTGATCGGGCCTTCCCTAAGATAAGGGGTATTATTATTATTACTTCTGTTGATCGTGAGAGCTTGTGATGGGCTATGTTGGGACACCCCTGCAGGGTTATAATCTTTTGAAAGCCGTGCCCGCGGTTATGTGGCAGATTGGTATTTGTTAATGTCCGGTTGTAGGAAACTTGTCAGAGGATCCGAGATACAACACACAACTGCGTGAGTAACCGTGACTGTCTCTTTTCACTTGGAAAAGAGAACACGGTGGGGTTATGTTTGACTCGTAGGTAGTTCAGGATCTTTAGCGATCATTACTAGTTTGCGACCGTTTGCGTAGATGCTCATCTTAATCTTGTACTCGTAAGTTAGCCACCATACTTTTGCTTAGCCGCTGCTGCAGCCTCACCACTACCCTCTTCCATACCCATAAAGCTTTGCTAGTCTTGATACCCATGGTTATGGGATTGCTGGGTCCTCGTGGCTCACAGATACTACAACACCAGATGCAGGTACCGTTGAGAACAGTGCAGGAGGTGGTTCAAAACTTCACTGGGAGCTCGATGAAGAGAGTGGCCGTGTGTATGTGACATTTTCGATGATCAGTAGTGGTTCCTACTAGGGGCGATCGGACCTTGTGTTATTTATGGTATCTTTCATTTGGATCTTCGTCCATAGTCGGACTCTGATGTTATTTGGATGATGATTGTTTATGTAATGCATTGTGTGACATGGCGAGTGTAAGCCAACTACTCTTTAACAATTTCATCCCTCTTTTACATGAGTTGTGCAAAGATACCATTCTTGAGATCATTCCAGTATGATATTATGCCTTTAAGTCGTGCCTCGACACGTGGGAGGTATAATATCATACTGGGCATTACAATATTGGAAGGAACCATCTTTCGATCTTCCTACCAGAGTTGGAAGCTCCAGATATCTCACACTTAATGCTTCGGAGTTTGATGAGGACATCACTAACAAGGTTGCACCCACAGCTCCAACTGACACATATACATGACCAATTACTAGAGCTCGCGCACGCCAATTAAATTACCAGGTACTTTTGTTTCTTGGTAATGATTCTAATGTTCATGAGAATATGATGCTGCCTAAATTAGATACATTTGTCTTGCTTACTGAAGGAAATATGCCCTAGAGGCAATAATAAAGATGTTATTTGTATTTCCTTATATCATGATAAATGTCTTTTATTCATGCTAGAATTGTATTAACCGGAAACTTAGTACATGTGTGGATACATAGACAAAACAGTACGTCCCTAGTATGCCTCTACTAGACTAGCTCATTGATCAAAGATGGTTATGTTTCCTAGCCATAGACATGAGTTGTCATTTGATCAACGGGATCACATCATTAGGAGAATGATGTGATGGACAAGACCCATCCGTTAGCATAGCACTATGATCGTTTAGTTTTACTGCTATTGCTTTCTTCATGACTTATACATGTTCCTATGACTATGAGATTATGCAACTCCCGAATACCGTAGGAACGCCTTGTGTGCTATCAAACGTCACAACGTAACTGGGTGATCATAAAGATACTCTACAGGTGTCTCCGAAAGTATTCGTGGTGTTGGCATAGATCAAGATTAGGATTTGTCACTCCGAGTGTCGGAGAGGTATCTCTGGGCCCTCTCGGTAACACACATCACAATAAGCCTTGCAAGAAAAAGACTAATGAGTTAGTCACGAGATGATGTGTTACGGAACGAGTAAAGAGACTTGCCGATAACGAGATTGAACTAGGTATGGAGATACCGACAATCGAATCTCGGGCAAGTAACATACCGATGACAAAAGGAACAACGTATGTTGTTATGCGGTTTTGACCGATAAAAGATCTTCGTAGAATATGTAGGAGCCAATATGAACATCCAGGTTCCGCTATTGGTTATTGACCGGAGATGAGTCTCGGTCATGTCTACATAGTTCTCGAACCCGTAGGGTCCGCACGCTTAACGTTTGATGACGATCGGTATTATGAGTTTATGAGTTTTGATGTACCGAATGTAGTTTGGCGTCCCGGATGAGATCACGGACATGACGAGGAGTCTCGGAATGTCCGAGACATAAAGATTGATATATTGGACGACTATATTCGGACACCGGAAGTGTTCCGGAAAAGTTTCGGATTTAACGGGATTGCCGGAGGGAGTTACCGGAACCCCCTACGAGGGGGGATGGTCCATAGTGGGCCTTAAGGAAAAGAGAGAGGCAGCCCATAGGGGCTGGCCGGCGCCCCACCTAGGGATCCTAGTTGGACTAGGATTGGGGGGCGCCACCTCTCCCTCCTTTTTCCTTTCCCTCTCTTCCTTCTTTGGTAGTTCCTACTAGGAATAGGATTGCAATCCTATTCCTAGTAGGATTGCACCCTAGCCGCACCATAGAGGGGCCGGCCGGCCTCCCCCCTTGCTCCTTTATATACGGGGGCAGGGGGCACCCAAAGACACACAAGTTGAATTGTTCCAGCCGTGTGCGGTGCCCCCCTCCACAGAAACACACCTCGGTCATACCGTCGCGGTGCTTAGGCGAAGCCCTGCGCCGGTGAATACATCATATCCGTCACCACGCCGTCGTGCTGACGAAACTCTCCCGTAAAGCTCAACTGGATCAAGAGCTCGTGGGACGTCATCAAGCTGAACGTGTGCTGAACGCGGAGGTGTCGTACGTTCGGTGCTTGATCGGTTGAATCGCGAAGAAGTTCGACTACATCAACCGCGTCACTTGACGCTTCCGCTTCCGGTCTACGAGGGTACATAGACACACTCTTCCCTCTCGTTGCTATGCATCTGGTAGATAGATCTTGCGTGATCGTAGGAAAATTTTAAAATACTACGTTCCCCAACAGTGGCATCATGAGCCAGGTCTATGCGTAGATGATATGCACGAGTAGAACACAATGAGTTGTGGGCGATACTAGTCATACTGCTTACCAGCATGTCATACTTTGCTTCGGCGGTATTGTGAGATGAAGCGGCCCGGACCGACATTACGCGTACGCTTACGCGAGACTGGTTTCACCGTTACGAGCACTCGTTGCTTAAAGGTGACTGGCGGGTGTCTGTCTCTCTCACTTTAGCTGAATCAAGTGTGGTTACGCCCGGTCCTTGTGAAGGTTAAAACAGCACATACTTGACGAAACATCGTTGTGGTTTTGTATGCGTAGGTAAGAACGGTTCTTGCTAAGCCCGTAGCAGCCACGTAAAACTTGCAACAACAAAGTAGAGGACGTCTAACTTGTTTTTGCAGGGCATGTTGTGATGTGATATGGTCAATACATGATGAGTTATACGGTTTTGTATGAGATGATCATGTTTTGTAAAGTTATCGGCAACTGGCAGGAGCCATATGGTTGTCGCTTTATTGTATGAAATGCAATCGCCATGTAATTGCTTTACTTTATCACTAAGCGGTAGCAATAGTCGTAGAAGCAATAGTTGGCGAGACGACAACGATGCTACGATGGAGATCAAGGTGTCGCGCCGGTGACGAAGGTGATCATGACGGTGCTTTGGAGATGGAGATCAAAAGCACAAGATGATGATGGCCATATCATGTCACATATTTTGATTGCATGTGATGTTTATCTTATTATGCTTCTTATTCTGCTTAGCACGACGGTAGCATTATAAGATGATCCCTTACTAAATTTCAAGGTATAAGTGTTCTCCCTGAGTATGCACCGTTGCGAAAGTTCGTCGTGCCGAGACACCACGTGATGATCGGGTGTGATAAGCTCTACGTTCAAATACAACGGGTGTAAGCCAGTTTTGCACACGCAGAATACTCGGGTTAAACTTGACGAGCCTAGCATATGCAGATATGGCCTCGGAACACTGGAGACCGAAAGGTCGAGCGTGAATCATATAGTAGATATGATCAACATAAGATGTTCACCATTGAAACTACTCCATCTCACGTGATGATCGGACATGGTTTAGTTGATTTGGATCACGTGATCATTTAGATGACCGGAGGGATGTCTATCTAAGTGGGAGTTCCTTAATATGATTAAATTGAACTTTAACTTATCATGAACTTAGTCCTGATAGTTTTTGCATATCTATGTTGTTGTAGATCAATGGCCCGTGCTACCGTTCCTTTGAATTTTAATGCATTCCTAGAGAAAGCTAAGTTGAAAGATGATGGTAGCAATTACACGGACTGGGTCCATAACCTGAGGATTATCCTCATTGCTGCACAGAAGAATTATGTCCTTGAAGCACCGCTAGGTGACAAGCCCCCTCCCGCTAATGTGGACGCTTTGAACGTCTGGCAATCGCGGTCTGATGACTACACGATAGTTCAGTGTGCCATGCTTTACGGCTTAGAATCGGGACTTCAACGACGTTTTGAACGTCATGGACCATATGAGATGTTCCAGGAGTTGAAGTTAATATTTCAAGCAAATGACCGAATTGAGAAATATGAGATTTCCAATAAGTTCTACAGCTGCAAGATGGAGGAGAATAGTTCTATCAGTGAACACTTGCTCAGAATGTCTGGGTACTACAATCATATGACTCAACTTGGTTGCAAAGTTGACGAGGATAGTGTTATTGATAGAGTTCTTCAATCACTGCCACCAAGCTATAAAGGCTTTGTGATGAACTATAATATGCAAGGGATGCAAAAGACAATTCCCGAGCTCTTCGCTATGCTCAAGGCTGCGGAGGTAGAAATCAAGAAGGAGCATCAAGTGTTGATGGTTAACAAGACCACTAGTTTCAAGAAAAAGGGCAAGGGAAAGAAGGGGAACTTCAAGAAGAATAGCAAGACAGTTGCTACTCCCACGAAGAAACCCAAGTCTGGAGCCAAGCCTGAAACTAAGTGCTTCTACTGCAAGGGGACTGGACATTTGATACGATGTATCCTATGGACATCACCATGTCAAGAGTCTGCCTGGCAAGTGACACGTGTGACCTCGACTTCTCATACATAAAGGTGAATCATATCCTTTACACGTGTTCACTTGACCCCTTCGAGGATGGTATACTACTTGACATTCCTCTCGTGTGCATGCATAGGTATTGTCGGAGCTTCACGGATGACGAGGAGGAGTGCAAGCGGCAAGGATCAACTACACCATCTGCGAGGGAAGCGTGGAAGAGAAGACGGAAGAAACGAAGCTGCTGCAAGCTTCAGGCTCCGGACGACCGGCGTTTACCGGACGTGATGAGGACATCACTAACAAGGTTACACCCACAGCTCCAACTGACACATATACAGGACCAATTACTAGAGCTCGCGCACGCCAATTAAATTACCAGGTACTTTCGTTTCTTGGTAATGAATCTAATGTTCATGAGAATATGATGCTGCCTAAATTGGATACATTTGTCTTGCTTACAAATGAAGGGCCTAGCTTGGACAAGAAGGATGAACATTGGAGCAAGATCAAGCATGGAGATGATGGCATGCGCAAGGGGAACAAGAATGGAGTTTCAATTGATGATTTCAGGACTTTGAAGCCACCATAATGAGTGCGAGAAGCCTTGGACGAAATATACAAGATGCCACTTCATAAATTTCATCCAGAGGCTATTAGAGGTGCTGCGTCACCTTATTATTGGGCCAGGCCCATGTAATTTCGAAATACTTGAGTATAGGCTGTTTTTAGAGTCCGTATGTGTGGGAAAACAAGAGTTAGGGTTGGTTTCGGACCCCTCCACCAAGGGCCACGAAATTCCCCCCTCTTTCCCTCATATATACAGCCCTTAGGGCGTCGTTTAGACTTTGGGTTTTGTTTAGATTAAAAGTTCGCCATAGCTGCAACTTCGCGTACTTCGTTTGTGTTCAACGACCAGACAAAGGCGTCACAGAACCCCACCTTGATCAATAAAGCTTTCCTCTTATATTCGCAATATCCAGATTGCAATCTTAGTTTCTTGCTTGTTCTTCGTTTGCCTGCAGGAAACAGACCTTCGTGGTCAGGTTGATCGTGCTCCGGTGTGGTCAACAACCTCTCGGAGTTGGTTTAGCGATTGCTAAGGCGCGACGTCCTCGCACGTTCGTAGTCGGATCGTCAAAGTCGACTTCCTCCAAAACGATAGCCACCATCTCATCGAAAGACGGGACACCTTTGCCTCTATCAAGTGGTATCAGATTTCCAGGTTGCTCGGTGAGATTTTACAGTTTTTCATAGTTTAGATCGAGTCTGTTCTTCATACCTATAGTCCACGAAAAAGCCAAAAAAATATATTTAGGGTTAGTTCATCCCATCCGAACCAATCTGAGCCTTTGCATAATCTTTTCTGTATTTGCTTTGTTGAATTTGCGGTTGCATCGTCGTGTCAAGTTGCTGGTCTTAGCGTCTAGTCTTTTAGAGTTTCGAGTTCTGGTCATAAGTTGTCACGCCGCCGCCGCAACGTCTTCATCGCTACTGCCACATACCACCACCGATCCGTATCCATATACCACCACCGATCCGTATCCATATACCACCACCAATCCGTATCCATATACCACCACCGCTGCCATAACCTACCACCGCTGCCATATCCTACCACCATATATCCACCACCAATCCGAGTTCTTTTCATATTAGGTTTGTTCTCGAAATTCATCTAGGTTTCGGATTTGTGTTTCCTTTCCTGTGTAGGTCTCGGAAAAAAGAAAAAAAAAGTCTGGAGACCCCCGGGCAGTTTTTAGGCCAAAATTTCGACAGGTGAAAATATTTTTTCCCTATCCTACTTTTGGGCTTTTCTGAGTCTTTTGAGACACGTGCCATCATACTGTTTTTTTACCGCACTTTTTCGTCGTCGCTGCCCTGATTCCGAAAAAAAAAATTCGTCAAAAAATTTCGTGCCTATCATCTTAGTTTGACTTGGGAAGTGTTTTGAGACACTCGCCATTATAGTGATTTTCGGCAAAAAAAAAAAGCAGCGCAAAAAAAAAGCGCAAAAAAAAAGAGGGAAAAAAAGTTCAGAGTGTGCTTTCCCCTTGATTACGTGCAGCGCCGTGATTTCGTTAGTGTTCTAGGCTCGCGTCTCTAGTACGGTCTAGCCTAGGACCAGCACAGTACCGTCGTTGAGCGTTTATTCACCTTTGCATCTCTGAATTGATTATTGCTGACCCTTTTTGCTACCATATTATAAGCCTTCCCAGCTCCACATACATCTACATCATGCGTTTGACTCTCCCTGGTAATCGCTCTATCCAAGCTTTGAGAGTTTTGACTACATCGGTTGTCGATCACCGCCTGCTGCTGGATAAGAACGGGTAAGAATTTGAGATTTGCTTGACGGATTTGTGCCACCCGCCACCACCACCACTTGTTAGTAGTCTATAGGATCATATTCTTGTGTGTTTCTATTGCTGCTAACCATGCCAGGATCACAAGTCGACGAGACTGACTGGGAGAACTTGACGAACAAGGAGCTTCATGATAAGTTTCAGCAAATGATGAGTGAACAGGTGCAAGATGTGCTAAACACATTGGACGCGGCCATGGAGAAGATAGATGGCATGGAGAAGACGTTTGACACAAAGCTCGATAACAAGTTTGCTGAATTGCTTGCGCGTTTTCCACCACCACCGGCTGCTGCAGCTGTCCCACCTCTTCAACAACAACAACAACAACAACAACAACAACAACGGCGCCTTCCGAATCAAGTGGGACGAGCACAGCGCGTTCCCCTTGAGACTGGTCAAGCTTCTGGTGCTGCTGTTGATGTTTCTGTAGCTCCTGCTGCTGCTGCAGAGGTGGAGGACCATTACGAGGATGAGGTTGACCAAAATCAGAACTACGTGCAACAACCAGCACCACCACCACCAGGTCGTCCTCATGCATATCATCGCAACGGTAGGGCTGCACCACCACCTGAGGTACATGACCATCTTCCTAAACTGAAATTGAATATTCCACCATTTGAGGGTAGATATGTTCCTGATATATATCTTACTTGGGAGTTACAAACTGAACAACGTTTTACATGTTTAAACTATCCTGAGGAGAGACGTGTTCCTGCTGCTGTTTGTGCTTTCACTGGTTTTGCATGTGTTTGGTGGTCTGAACATTGTAGATTATATCCTATTCCAGCTACTTGGACTGCTTTGAAAACTGCTATGCGTACTCGTTGGGTTCCACCATATTATCAACGTGAATTACTTCAAAAACTGCAGCGCTTAAGACAAGGAAAAAATTCTGTAGAAGAATATTATCAGCAATTACAAACTGGCCTGCTTAGATGTGGTATTGTTGAGGAGAATGAAGCTATGCTTGCACGTTTTATGGGTGGATTAAATAGAGAGATTCAGACCATTCTAGAGTATAAGGATTATACTACTATCACTCGTTTATTCCATCTTGCTTGTAAAGCTGAACGTGAAGTGCAGGATCGACAGGCATTGGCGCGGACTAACTTTTCTGCAGGACGACCTTCATCATGGACACCGCGTGCATCCTCTACTTCCTCACATTCTACTGCACCGACACCTCCATCAGCTGTTACCTCCAGCCATGATACAAGGAAGCAGGCACAACCACCATTATCTGCCAAGAGCACACCTATTGGGCCTGCACAGAGTTCTTCTTCTTCCATGGCATCGACAGGGCACACCAGTGATATTATTTGTCGTCGTTGTAAGGGAAGAGGACATTTTGCGAGAGATTGCAAATCTCAGCGTGTGATGATTGCTACTCAGGATGGTGGATATGAATCCGCTAGTGACTATGATGAGGAGACTTTGGCTCTTATTACACGTGAAGAACACGGCGGAGACGATTCTGATCATGAGACGCAATACATGGCTCCTGAAGATGCTGACAGGTATGAATGTTTAGTTGCTCAACGTGTTTTGAGTGTGCAGGTTACACAAGCTGAGCAAAATCAGAGGCATAATTTGTTCCATACAAAGGGAGTTGTGAAGGAACGTTCTGTTCGCGTGATCATAGATGGAGGGAGTTGCAACAACTTGGCTAGCATGGAGATGGTGGAGAAGCTATCTCTCACCACAAGACCACATCCACATCCTTACTACATCCAATGGTTCAACAACAGCGGCAAGGTTAAGGTAACACGTACTGTTCGTGTGCATTTTAGTATCTCTACATATGCTGATTATGTTGATTGTGATGTGGTACCTATGCAAGCATGTTCCTTATTACTTGGTAGACCATGGCAATTTGATAAAAATTCTGTACACCATGGTAGAAACAATCAGTATACACTTGTTCATAAGGATAAAAATATTACTTTGCTTCCTATGACTCCTGATTCCATTTTAAAAGATGATATTAATAGAGCTAATAAAGCAAAACAGGAGAAAAATAAGAGTGAATCGTTATACTATGCTTTCACAACTTGACTTTAAAATATTTGGTTTGGAGACCATCAAAGATCAATATGTGCATGATGCTGAATTTAAAGATGTATTGCAGAATTGTAAAGAAGGGAGAACAAGGAACAAGTTCGTCGTTAGTGATGGATTTGTGTTTCGAGCTAACAAGCTATGCATTCCAGCTAGCTCTGTTCGTCTTTTGTTGTTGCAGGAGGCGCATGGAGGAGGATTAATGGGACACTTTGGCGTGAAGAAGACGGAGGATGTACTTGCTACACATTTCTTTTGGCCAAAGATGCGACGGGATGTTGAGCGTTTTGTTGCTCGCTGCACTACATGTCAAAAAGCTAAGTCACGACTCAATCCTCATGGTTTATATATGCCTTTGCCTGTCCCTAGTGTTCCTTGGGAAGATATATCTATGGACTTTGTTTTGGGTTTACCTCGAACAAAGAAGGGGAGGGATAGCATATTTGTTGTCGTGGATAGGTTCTCGAAGATGGCACACTTTATACCATGTCATAAAAGCGATGATGCTGCTAATGTTGCTGATTTGTTCTTTCGTGAAATTATTCGCTTGCATGGTGTGCCAAATACTATTGTTTCAGATCGTGATACTAAATTTCTTAGCCACTTTTGGCGATGTTTATGGGCTAAGTTGGGGACTAAACTGCTTTTTAGTACTACTTGTCACCCCCAAACTGATGGACAAACTGAAGTAGTCAACAGAACTTTGTCTACTATGCTTAGGGCTGTTTTGAAGAATAATAAGAAAATGTGGGAAGAATGCTTGCCTCATGTTGAATTTGCTTATAATCGTTCGTTGCATTCTACTACTAAGATGTGCCCTTTTGAAATTGTCTATGGTTTCCTACCTCGTGCACCTATTGATTTGTTGCCTCTTCCATCTTCGGAGAAGGTTAATTTTGATGCTACACAACGTGCTGAATTGATCTTAAAAATGCATGAGTTAACTAAGGAAAATATTGAGCGCATGAATGCTAAATATAAACTTGTTGGAGATAAGGGTAGAAAACGTGTTGTCTTTGCACCTGGAGATCTTGTTTGGTTACATTTGCGTAAGGATAGGTTTCCTAATTTGCGCAAGTCAAAGCTAATGCCACGTGCTGATGGACCTTTCAAGGTGTTAGAGAAAATAAATGATAATGCATATAAACTTGAGCTGCCTGCAGATTTTGGGGTTAGTCCCACATTTAACATTGCAGATTTGAAGCCTTACTTGGGTGAGGAAGATGGGCTTCCGTCGAGGACGACTTCAATTCAAGAAGGGGAGGATGATGAGGACATCACTAACAAGGTTACACCCACAGCTCCAACTGACACATATACAGGACCAATTACTAGAGCTCGCGCACGCCAATTAAATTACCAGGTACTTTCGTTTCTTGGTAATGAATCTAATGTTCATGAGAATATGATGCTGCCTAAATTGGATACATTTGTCTTGCTTACAAATGAAGGGCCTAGCTTGGACAAGAAGGATGAACATTGGAGCAAGATCAAGCATGGAGATGATGCCATGCGCAAGGGGAACAAGAATGGAGTTTCAATTGATGATTTCAGGACTTTGAAGCCACCATAATGAGTGCGAGAAGCCTTGGACGAAATATACAAGATGCCACTTCATAAATTTCGTCCAGAGGCTATTATAGGTGCTGCGTCACCTTATTATTGGGCCAGGCCCATGTAATTTCGAAATACTTGAGTATAGGCTGTTTTTAGAGTCCGTATGTGTGGGAAAACAAGAGTTAGGGTTGGTTTCGGACCCCTCCACCAAGGGCCACGAAATTCCCCCCTCTTTCCCTCATATATACAGCCCTTAGGGCGTCGTTTAGACTTTGGGTTTTGTTTAGATTAAAAGTTCGCCATAGCTGCAACTTCGCGTACTTCGTTTGTGTTCAACGACCAGACAAAGGCGTCACAGAACCCCACCTTGATCAATAAAGCTTTCCTCTTATATTCGCAATATCCAGATTGCAATATTAGTTTCTTGCTTGTTCTTCGTTTGCCTGCAGGAAACAGACCTTCGTGGTCAGGTTGATCGTGCTCCGGTGTGGTCAACAACCTCTCGGAGTTGGTTTAGCGATTGCTAAGGCGCGACGTCCTCGCACGTTCGTAGTCGGATCGTCAAAGTCGACTTCCTCCAAAACGATAGCCACCATCTCATCGAAAGACGGGACACCTTTGCCTCTATCAGGACGTCCGACGCGTCCCAGGCGACCGGACGACCGGCGGCCACCGGACGTCCGTGACATCGGCAACAGAACCGAAATCCAAGAAATTACCGGAAGTCCGGGAGCTACCGGACGTCCGGTCCCTCCCAAGCCACCGGACGTCCGGTGTCCAACGGACGACCGGCACCTGTCTGCGTACAGTGTTCGGGCCCGAGGCCCATGTATCCCCCTTTCGCCCCTCACTTACCCCTTCGTGGACCTAGACTATATATACTCCTCCACCTCCACCATTTTAGGGTTAGCAATGGTTTAGCTCATATGAGAGATAGAGCTTTGCTCATCCATCCCGGATCTACTCCACGAGAGAGACCGCGGCCCCTCTACGGAGAAGATCCACCTTGGATTCAAGACCCCTAGCGGGAAGATCCTTCACGGATTCAAGACCTCCTCTTGGAGATGAACTTTACCTTGTATCTTTCCCTTTGTTGTTCATGTACCGTGTGATCTTGTGTGTTTGATTGTCTAGTGGATGTGTGATTGGACTTGTTCTTGTGTGTTTCCTCTCGTGTTTTCCCCCGTTTCCCTTTGTGTTCTTCGTGTTCATCGTGGGATCCCCTCCATTTCGTGAAAGATCCGCTGATTAGGGTTCCACCCTGTATCATATGGTATCAAGAGCATAGGTTGATCACGATTTTGGAGCCCCAGATCTTGTTGTCTAGCTTGTTTTTGTTGTGTTCTTCCCCAATTTCGAAAATCCCCACCAAAAATAGCCCCAAATTTTTTTTTGATCTGTTGGTTTGATGACGTTTTGTTGCTTTTGATCCATGGATTTGCTTGGTTTCAAGTGGATCTAGCATTTCCCCAAGTTTCCCCATCTTTCATCCACGAAATCTCATCAATTTTGACCCCAAAATCATCAAATTCCGCCCAAAATCGCGTTCCCGAGCTCAAATCTCGCGTTGACCCCGACCCACCGGACGACCGGCCTTTTACCGGACGTCCGGACCCTCACGAAGCACCGGACGTCCGGAAATCACCGGACGACCGGAACCACCAATACAGCAAAAATTACCGGATTTCCGGTCTTTTCCGGACGTCCGGTACTCCCAGATTTTGACTTCGGCTGATTTTTGTTTTGGTCATAACTAATTCATACAAACTCCGATTTGGACGTTCTTGAGCTCGTTTTGAAGCTCTTGACATTCCCCATACCAGAAAAATACCACCATATTCATTTGACTCCATCATATTTTGTGGATTTTGGCATCTTTGCCTAGGGCCTCCACCACATCATCCGCATAACCACCACCGACTTCCGCAACCTCACCAATTTTGTTCCCATAGCATTTGTGGTTGCTTGAGTAGTGATTTGAGTCTCCTAAGGTGTTTAGGCTACTTAGGGACAATTGCTTCTTCATCAACCACCACCACCACTTCCGCATACCCATTGCCCACTATACATATCCAACCAAACTTAACCCAAATTTTGTTCGAGCTTGTTTGAGTTGTGGCTTGTGTCTCCTAAGGTGTTTCGGCTACTTAGGGACCGTGACTTCAACTCCGACAGCGTGTATAGCCCATCATTCCACTTCCGCAACCACCACGGCATTGCCGCTACCACCATTTGACATTTGTCCTTGAGATTTTGAGTTGTGGTTTTTCCGTTTCCTAAGGTGTTTCGGCTAATTAGGAACGGATCTACATCAAGAGCACCGCATCTCATCATCATCATCATCGGACGGTAACTTCGACGACATCATTGTATATTCCCTTGCAATTGCATTGTTAACCCCTAGCCCATTTTGCGTCACTTACCTATCGAGACTAGCCTTTGAGTATTGCCGGCAACGTTACTTGTGCACATTAGTGATCATCAATCCACTCTTCCATTGCATATATACCATATCATATTGGTATCATCTTATCATCCCTTGTGTCACAAGATTGTTCCCGCATATACACAATTGCTATCTTGGTTTGTGCATCGTGGCCATATACAAAAAAAAAGAGAATAAAGCTTTTAAGCAAAAAGAGAAAGACAAAGAAGCTTGTAAGCAAGAGACATAGCATCGCATCATATGATATCATACTTGATCATCTTGGATCATCTTGTGCTCAAAGCACCGGAACATCATACACATAGCATACTTGGGATAGAAAGTTCATACATTTGCATCTTAGAGGTTGTGCACAAGTGTCGTATCCGCCTATAGAGCAATCGTGCTAGCGTCTCTCTTGAGTTGTGCAACACGAGCGTTTTCCGTGGACTCCACATTTTGTGCTCATTCCTTGGTTGCACGACCCCATCTATCTATCCGTGTGTGTGTTTCCGTGTGCCACCCATATTGCTATTGGTCTACTTGTTTCATTTGCGAATTTGTGAATCTCTTTCAACATTATTGACTCTTGCTAACATTTTGCATCAAATTTTTGTGCCACTTATCCTAACCAAGCCACTCGAAAAGCTTTACTTGATAGGTGTGAGTGAACAAGTCCGGTACCAATTCCACTATTCTTTCATTTCACATTGAGTGAAACGGGATACATCCTCAACATTCGAAAAAGGTAACTTGGTATTGTTTATCTCATCTCCTACTCACCTTTGCTCGAGTCTTGTGATGGATAGGCAAATCATTTCATCTACTTCGGTCTACAACAACAACGACAAGTTCGATGCCATGACGAACAACTTGTGCGCCAACATGAATGCTCAAATGGAGGAGCTCAAAGCCCTCATCAAGAACCGCAAGAGGTCTCCCTCATCTTCGAGAAGACGCTCTAGTGCACATCCTTCCGAGCTGCCATCTTCGGCAAGATCTCATCGGCATCGACACCATCAACGACAAGAGCGTGAAGGTCATGAGCTCAACACCAACAATTGCTCAACGACTTCACCTTGTACCTTGGCATCTTCGCCAAGCGACTTCAAGGCATCTTCGCCTTTGGACATGCGGCATCTTCGCCCACAAGCACCTCAAGCTTATGCTCAAGAGAAGCTCCCCAAGCTCAAGTCCGCGACTACCACGAGCTACTACGACCTCGACAACGACCACGAGATTCCTTTCTATGGGACTCAAGACCCCGAGGAGTATCTCGAGTGGGAGCGCAAGATGGACGACTACCTCAAGCTACATCAAGTTCCCTACGAAGATCAAGTGAAGTGCGCCACAAGACACCTCCACGACAAAGCGTCAACATGGTGGCTTCACACACCTTCGACAAGCTTCAACGTGAATTGGCCCAAGACGAAGAAAGCTATGCGACGAGAGTTCGTGCCTTCCACCTACACGGAACAACTTCTACGCCAATTGGAGAACACCATTCAAGGATCCAAGTCCATCGACAAGTACTTCAAGGAGATGAAGATGGCCTTACGACGAGCCGGCGTGGACGACCCCATTTCAATGAAGCTCCACTTCATGATGGGATTGCACAATGACGTCTACAAGACTATCTTCTTCGAGAACTACAAGTCCCTCGACGACAACTACATTGGCGCTCTCAAGGCGGAACAAGAACTTATGAAGGCCAAGGCTTCTCCACCGCAAGCAAACTTCTCGAAGACCAAGCTCCAAGACGGCGAGCATGAGGGTAGTACCACCACGATGTCCAAGCCTAACGAGCTCCAAGATGATGCTCCCAAGTTCGACTCCATCGCCATCCCTCTTTGTGGCATTGATGATGCCGAGTCTACTTCGACTCTTTTTCAAGACGGTGCGGCGACGACTACGACTACGGAGCCATTCGAGGACCAAGCTTCGGAGGCGAACGACATGGTGACGAGCAAGGATGATGCTTCCATCTTAGGAGGCAAGAGTGATGATGTGCCATCTTCGGCCTTCATCCACGACGATGATGAGGAGATGGTTGAGCATGGGATTTTCCCTTCGACCACGGCGATGTATGATGACTTGAGTGACTTGTGCCACCATATTGAGAGTGAGAGCGAGTTCACCACTAGCCCCATATATGATGAGTTGCCCCAATTCCCATGTGAGGAGAGCCACAACCCCCACCACTTGAGTGAGATGAGTGACTCCACCATATGTGAGTTTGAGTGCACCTACCTTGAGGGAGTGAGTGAGCCACCACATAGAGAGAGTGAGATAGTTGATAGGCCATGTGAGGCCACTTTCAACACTAACGACTTGACCTCTACCTCTATTGTGTCTTCTCCTTTGGTGCTAGGTCCCACATATGATGACGCGCCGATTCTCGACGACTTCGCCCTTCCTATGGACAAGACGATGGCCATGGTGGAATATGATGCACCCCCCCCACATGGTTCCATCAAGTTGATGATGATGACCACCATTTGGTCTTTCCCACCTCACCTACACCACATGAGTGGAATGAGAAAGGTAACAAAGGTGAAGGTGATGATCTCGTCCCACTAGTGGACTATGTTAACTTTGATTGCTTGCATGATGTTGATCCACCTATTGCCATGCTTCATTCTAGTATGATTTCCCCATGCGATGATTTACCCATTTATGATGAGTTTGATGATTGCCATGTGGAGTCTATTAGTTGTGATGCCATGTTGCATAGGATTTCATGTGATACTTCTCTCGGTCACATCATGTTTGACAATCCGCTTGACTTGTCATATGCTATGCATGAGATCAATCATATGTCATATTTGCAATCTCTTCATAGTAACTATGCATATGCCATTAAGATAAACCCAATTTGCACATATGGCATAGATGACAAGCCCATGGTTATTGGCATTTGTTTTTCTTGTGATGATATTGACAGGCTTCCTTTGCATCATATACACCCTATGCCATGCCATGATTACCTAGCTTCGGATATGCATTGTTTTGGATGTTGTCCTTTTTCTCCAAATGATGTTTTCGACATTGCTCATGAGGAGACCCCCATAGTTTCCTCATACATTTTAGGAGATTTTGGTCCATCCTATCCATTGCATGCTCCCCATACTTGTATGCTCAATTTGCATCCACGTCATGCTATACACAATAACTATTCCTTCATGATGGATGACATGTTCTTATACCATGCATCAAATTTCTTTGAGAGATGCTTATCTTGTGCTCACTCTAACGTGCACATACACATCATGATGGATGATGTGTACATTTACCACGGACACAATTTCTTTGGTTTGTATCTCTTTTGTGTAGGATACTTGGAATATGTGTCGACTTCCACTTCACGTGAGTTGACCATTCGAGCTCTTGAGAGCGAACCCCTTTCTACCACGACGCTTCTACACCGCACTTGCTTGTACTTCGGCATTGTGAAGGAGACACAAGGACACACTTTAAAGGTGATATCCTTCTCTTTCGAGACACTCAAAACCATGAGCATGGATGTTAGAGATCTTGATTCGACTTGCCATTTACACATCTCCATGCATCATGATATACATGCCTTGTGTGTTGCATCCGACTTGTGGATTACTTGTCCCTATCATATGCTTGGTTGCAACAATGTCATCTCTTCACATATGCCATGTCCCATCGCTTTTCACATGATTGACTTGATGGCCTCACACATGTTGAACAATTGCTCTTTCAATTGTGTTGAGTGCCATACTATCTTCACTACACCCTATGCAAATTATGATTGGATTGTCTTGCACGTGACCCATGTGTTTAGACACTTCATTTTACATGGTGTTGTGAATGATTCTTATGCCTACCATAGACCTTTCATTGAGCGCTTTATGCATGCTTGCTATGACCCTGAGGTAGATGCTTATTCTCTTGTCACACACACTTGCATCACTACCTCCCAATTGCATACTTGGCCCCATGATATCTTTTCTTGTGCTCAATTGATGTGCTTAAATGCCATGCCTCAACCCTTTGTCACACCCTATGTTATGCTTGATGACAACACTTGTTGGGTGAATAACCTCTTGAATGCTTGGTTTTGCACTAATGCTAACCACATTTGTTTTTCCAAGTGTTTGTTGTCCTTGCTCCTTTTGAAGGAATCACTAGACGGTGCGACATTGGAGAGTGCCCATGTAGAGCTTCAAGATGATGAGCACCTCGTGATGGTCCACATCTACATGACAACGCCATCTCTTTCCCATGGTGATTTGGTTTTCGATCCGAGGTCGGATCTTTCCCAAGGGGGAGGGGATGATACGGTGTATCCTATGGACATCACCATGTCAAGAGTCTGCCTGGCAAGTGACACGTGTGACCTCGACTTCTCATACATAAAGGTGAATCATATCCTTTACACGTGTTCACTTGACCCCTTCGAGGATGGTATACTACTTGACATTCCTCTCGTGTGCATGCATAGGTATTGTCGGAGCTTCACGGATGACGAGGAGGAGTGCAAGCGGCAAGGATCAACTACACCATCTGCGAGGGAAGCGTGGAAGAGAAGACGGAAGAAACGAAGCTGCTGCAAGCTTCAGGCTCCGGACGACCGGCGTTTACCGGACGTCCGACGCGTCCCAGGCGGCCACCGGACGTCCGTGACATCGGCAACAGAACCGAAATCCAGGAAATTACCGGAAGTCCGGGAGCTACCGGACGTCCGGTCCCTCCCAAGCCACCGGACGTCCGGTGTCCAGCGGACGACCGGCACCTGTCTGCGTACAGTGTTCGGGCCCGAGGCCCATGTATCCCCCTTTCGCCCCTCACTTACCCCTTCGTGGACCTAGACTATATATACTCCTCCACCTCCACCATTTTAGGGTTAGCAATGGTTTAGCTCATATGAGAGATAGAGCTTTGCTCATCCATCCCGGATCTACTCCACGAGAGAGACCGCGGCCCCTCTACGGAGAAGATCCACCTTGGATTCAAGACCCCTAGCGGGAAGATACTTCACGGATTCAAGACCTCCTCTTGGAGATGAACTTTACCTTGTATCTTTCCCTTTGTTGTTCATGTACCGTGTGATCTTGTGTGTTTGATTGTCTAGTGGATGTGTGATTGGACTTGTTCTTGTGTGTTTCCTCTCGTGTTTTCCCCCGTTTCCCTTTGTGTTCTTCGTGTTCATCGTGGGATCCCCTCCATTTCGTGAAAGATCCGCTGATTAGGGTTCCACCCTGTATCAACATTGGAAGCGGAACTGCCCCAAGTATTTGGCGGATAAGAAGGATGGCAAGGTGAACAAAGGTATATGCGATATACATGTTATTGATGTGTACCTTACTAATGCTCGTAGTAGTACCTGGGTATTTGATACCGGTTCGGTTGCTAATATTTGTAACTCGAAACAGGGACTACGGATTAAACGAAGATTGGCTAAGGACGAGGTGACGATGCGCGTGGGAAATGGTTCCAAAGTCGATGTGATCGCCGTCGGCACGCTACCTCTACATCTACCTTTGGGATTAGTATTAGACCTAAATAATTGTTATTTGGTGCTAGCGTTGAGCATGAACATTATATCTGGATCTTGTTTGTTGCGAGACGGTTATTCATTTAAATCAGAGAATAATGGTTGTTCTATTTTTATGAATAATATCTTTTATGGTCATGCACCCTTAAAGAGTGGTCTATTCTTATTGGATCTCGATTGCAGTGATACACATATTCATAAAATTGAAACCAAAAGATGCAAGGTTAATAATGATAGTGCAACTTATTTGTGGCACTGCCGTTTAGGTCATATTGGTGTAAAACGCATGAAGAAACTCCATAGTGATGGACTTTTGGAATCACTTGATTATGAATCACTTGGTGCTTGCGAACCATGCCTCATGGGCAAGATGACTAAAACTCCATTCTCCGGAACTATGGAGCGAGCAACAGATTTGTTGGAAATCATACATACTGATGTATGTGGGCCAATGAGTGTTGAAGCTCGCGGCGGGTATCGTTATTTTCTGACCTTCACTGATGATTTGAGCAGATATGGGTATATCTACTTAATGAAGCACAAGTCTGAAACATTTGAAAAGTTCAAAGAATTTCAGACTGAAGTAGAGAATCATCTGATACGGTGTATCCTATGGACATCACCATGTCAAGAGTCTGCTTGGGAAGTGACACGTGCGACCTCTACTTCTCATACATAAAGGTGAATCATCTCCTTTACACGTGTTCACTTGACCCCTTCGAGGATGGTATACTACTTGACACTCCACTCGTGTGCATGCATAGGTATTGTCGGAGCTTCACGGACGACGACGAGGAGTGCAAGCGCCGAGGAACACCTACACCATCCGCGAGGGAAGCTTGGAAGAGAAGACGGAAGAAGACGGAGCGGCGGAAGTTACAGCCGCCGGACATCCGGCGCCAGCCCGGACATCCGGCGCCAGCCCGGACATCCGGCGACCTGCCCGGACATCCGGCGCTTCAGCAGAGGCCGGACATCCGGCATCACCCCGGAAATCCGGCAAGGGCAACAGAAGCACCCGAAGAACGACCATCGCCAGGCCGGACATCCGGCCCGTGCCCGGACATCCGGCCTCCCATGAACGGCCAGACATCCGGCCCCCAGCCCGGACATCCGGCGCCTGCCTGCGCGCAGAGTCGGGCCAGAGGCCCATGTATCCTCTCCCACTTACCCCTTCGTATACTAGACTATATATACTCCTCCACCTCCACCATTTTAGGGTTAGCAATGGTTTAGCTCATATGAGAGATAGAGCTTTGCTCATCCATCCCGGATCTACTCCACGAGAGAGACCGCGGCCCCTCTACGGAGAAGATCCACCTTGGATTCAAGACCCCTAGCGGGAAGATCCTTCACGGATTCAAGACCTCCTCTTGGAGATGAACTTTACCTTGTATCTTTCCCTTTGTTGTTCATGTACCGTGTGATCTTGTGTGTTTGATTGTCTAGTGGATGTGTGATTGGACTTGTTCTTGTGTGTTTCCTCTCGTGTTTTCCCCCGTTTCCCTTTGTGTTCTTCGTGTTCATCGTGGGATCCCCTCCATTTCGTGAAAGATCCGCTAATTAGGGTTCCACCCTGTATCATATGGTATCATGAGCCACGGTTTCTCACGAATTTGGAGCCTCCCCACCGTTTTCTAGCCTTGTTTTGTTGTGTTCTTCCCAAAATTCGAAAATTCCCCACCAAAAATAGCCCCAAAATTTTTTGTGATCTGTTGGTTTGATGAGATTTTGTTGATTTTGATCCATGGATTTGCTTGGTTTCAAGTGGATCTAGCATTTCCCCAAGTTTCCCCATCTTTCCTCCACAAAATCCGTCAAATTTTGCCCCCAAAATCATCAAATTCCGCCCACAAACGAGTTTGGAAGTCCCGATTCAGATCTGGAATCGTCGGGCCGGACATCCGGGCCATAGGCCGGACATCCGGGCCATCGGGCCGGACATCCGGGTCCCCGGCCGGACATCCGGCTCCTGGAGGGCAAAATCCCGCGCGGTTCTGGACATCAGGCCCCGGAAATCCGGCCCCGGCCCCGGATGTCCGACCCCTGTAGTTTCAGACTTTTTCCGTTTCACCGTTTTGTCCATAACTAATTCATACGAACTCCGATTTCGACGTTCTTGAGCTCGTTTTGAAGCTCTTGACATCCCCCATAACACAAAAATACTATCATGATCATTTGACTCCATCATATTTTTGGAATTTTGGCATCTTTGCCTAGGGCTTCCACCACATCATCCGCTATACCACCACCGACTTCCGCAACCTAACCATTTTGTCCCCCATAGCATTTGTGGTTGCTTGAGTAGTGATTTGAGTCTCCTAAGGTGTTTAGGCTACTTAGGGACCATTGCTTCTTCATCAATCACCACCACCACTTCCGCATTGCCTAGTCCACCATACATAGCCAACCCAACTTAACCAAATTTTTGTTCAAGCTTGTTTGAGTTGTGGCTTGTGTCTCCTAAGGTGTTTCGGCTACTTAGGGACCGTGACTTCAACTCCGACATCGTGTATAGCCCATCATACACAACCACCACGGCATTGCCGCTACCACCATTTGATATTTGTCCTTGAGATTTTGAGTTGTGGTTTTTCCGTTTCCTAAGGTGTTTCGGCTAATTAGGAACGGGTCTACATCAAGAATACCGCCTCTCATCATCGACTCGGACGGTAACTTCGACGACATCTTTGTATATTCCCCTTGCAATTGCATTGTTAACCCCTAGCCCATTTTGCGTCACTTGCCTATCGAGACTAGCCTTTGAGTATTGCCGGCAACGTTACTTGTGCACATTAGTGATCATCGATCCGCCCTTCCATTGCATATATACCATATCATATTGGTATCATCATATCATCCCTTGTGTCACAAGATTGTTCCCGCATATACACAATTGCTATCTTGGTTTGTGCATCGTGGCCATATACAAAAAAAAAGAATAAGCTTTTAAGCAAAAGAGCCACAAAGAAGCTTGTAAGCAAGAGCCATAGCATCGCATCATATGATATCATATCCGATCATCTTGGATCAACAACGGAACATCATACACATAGCATACTTGGGATAGAAAGTTCATACATTTGCATCTTATAGGTTGTGCACAAGTGTCGTATCCGCCTATAGAGCAATCGTGCTAGCGTCTCTCTTGAGTTGTGCAACACGAGCGTTTTCCGTGGACTCCACATTTTGTGCTCATTCCTTGGTTGCACGACCCCATCTATCTATCCGTGTGTGTGTTTCCGTGTGCCACATATTGCTATTGGTCTACTTGTTTCACTTGCGAATTTGTGAATCTCTTTCAACATTATTGACTCTTTCTAACATTTTGCATCAAATTTTTGTGCCATTATCCTCACCGAGCCACTCGATAAGCTTTACTTGCTAGGTGTGAGTGAACAAGTCCGGTACCAATTCCACTATTCTTTCATTTCACATTGAGTGAAACGGGATACATCCTCAACATTCGGAAAAGGTAACTTGGTATTGTTTATCTCATCTCCTACTCACCTTGGCTCGAGTCTTGTGATGGATAGGAAAAGCATTTCATCTACTTCGGTCTACAACAACAACGACAAGTTCGATGCCATGATGAACAACTTGTGTGCCAACATGGATGCTCAAATGAAGGAGCTCAAAGCCCTCCTCAAGAACCACAAGAGGTCTCCCTCATCTTCGAGAAGACGCTCTAGTGCACATCCTTCCGAGCTGCCATCTTCGGCGAGATCACATCGGCATCGACACCATCAACGACAAGAACGTGAAGGTCAAGAGCTCAACACCAACAACCGCTCAACGACTTCACCGTACACCTTGGCATCTTCGCCAAGTGACTTCAAGGCATCTTCGCCTTTGGATATGCGGCATCTTCGCCCACAAGCACCTCAAGCTTATGATCAAGAGAAGCTCCCCAAGCTCAAGTCCGCGACTTCCACGAGCTACAACGACCTTGACAACGACCACGAGATTCCTTTCTATGGGACTCAAGACCCCGAGGAGTATCTCGAGTGGGAGCGCAAGATGGACGACTACCTCAAGCTACATCAAGTTCCCTACGAAGATCAAGTGAAGTGCACCACAAGACACCTCCACGACAACGCGTCCACATGGTGGCTTCACACACCTTCGACGAGCTTCAACGTGAATTGGCCCAAGATGAAGAAAGCTATGCGAAGAGAGTTCGTGCCTCCCACCTACACGGAACAACTTCTACGCCAATTGGAGAACACCATTCAAGGATCCAAGTCCATCGACAAGTACTTCAAGGAGATGAAGATAGCCTTGCAACGAGCCGGCGTGGACGACCCCATTTCAATGAAGCTCCACTTCATGATGGGATTGCATAATGACGTCTACAAGACTATCTTCTTCGAGAACTACAAGTCCCTCGACGACAACTACATTGGTGCTCTCAAGGCGGAACAAGAACTTATGAAGGCCAAGGCTTCTCCACCGCAAGCACACTTCTCAAAGACCAAGTTCCAAGATGGCGAGCATGAGGCTAGTACCACCATGATGTCCAAGCCCAACGAGCTCCAAGACGATGCTCCCAAGTTCGACTCCACCGCCATCCATCTTTGTGGCATTGATGATGCCGAGTCTACTTCGACTCTTTTTCAAGACGGTGCGGCGACGACTACGACTACGGAGCCATTCGAGGACCAAGCTTTGAAGGCGAACGACATGGTGACGAGCAAGGATGATGCTTCCATCTTAGGAGGCAAGAGTGATGATGTGCCATCTTCGGCCTTCATCCACGACGACGATGAGGAGATGGTTGAGCATGGGATTTTCCCTTCGACCACGGCGACGTATGATGACTTGAGTGACTTGTGCCACCATATTGAGAGTGAGAGTGAGTTCACCACTAGCCCCATATATGATGAGCTGCCCCAATTCCCATGTGAGGAGAGCCACAACCCCCACCACTTGAGTGAGATGAGTGACTCCACCATATGCGAGCTTGAGTGCACCTACCTTGAGGGAGTGAGTGAGCCACCACATAGAGAGAGTGAGATAGTTGATAGGTCATGTGAGGCCACTTTCAACACTAACGACTTGACCTCTACCTCTATTGTGTCTTCTCATTCGGTGCTAGGTCCCACATTTGATGACGCGCCGATCCTCGACGACTTCGTCTTTCCATTGGACAAGACGATGACCATGGTGGAATATTATGCACCTCCCACATGGTTCCATCAAGATGAAGATGATGACCACCATTTGGTCTTTCCCACCTCACCTACACCACATGAGTGGAATGAAAAAGGTAACAAAGGTGAAGGTGATGCTCTCGTCCCACTAGTGGACTATGTTAACTTTGATTGCTTGCACGATGTTGATCCACCTATTGCCATGCTTCATGCTAGTATGATTGCCCCATGCGATGATTTACCCATTTATGATGAGTTTGATGATTGCCATGTGGAGTCTATTAGTTGTGATGCCATGTTGCATAGGATTTCATGTGATAATTCTCTCGGTCACATCATGTTTGACAATCCTCTTGACTTGTCATATGCTATGCATGAGATCTATAATATGTCCTATTTGCAATCTCTTCGTAGTAACTATGCATATGCCATTAAGATAAACCCAATTTGCACATATGGCATAGATGACAAGCCCATGGTTATTGGCATTTGTTTTTCTTGTGATGATATTGACATGCTTCCTTTGCATCATATCCATCATATGCCATGCCATGAACACCTAGCTTCCGATATGCATTGTTTTGGATGTTGTCCTTTTTCTCCAAATGATGTTTTCGATATTGCTCATGAGGAGACCCCCATAGTTTCCTCATACATTTTAGGAGATTTTGGTCCATCCTATCCATTGCATGATCCCCATACTTGTATGCTCAATTTGCATCCACATCATGCTATACACAATAACTATTCATTCATGATGGATGACATGTTCTTATACCATGCATCAAATTTCTTTGAGCAATGCTTATCTTGTGCTAACTCATACGTGCACATACACATCATGATGGATGATGTGTACATTTACCACGCACACAATTTCTTTGGTTTGTGTCTCTTTTGTGTAGGATACTTGGACTATGTGTCGACTTCCACTTCACGTGAGTTGACCATTCGAGCTCTTGAGAGCGAACCACTTTCTACCACGACGCTTCGACATCGCACTTGCTTGTGCTTCGGCATTGTTGAGGATGCACAAGGACACGTTTTCAAGGTGATATCCTTCTCTTTCGAGAACCCAAAAACCATGAGCATGACTATTGTGGATCATACTACATGTGTTGCTTGCACCATGAGACTTATTTGTCATCTTGGACCCCTTGATCGCGCACATGTTAGTGATATTGCTTTCTTTCACGATAGCCAAATTGCCATGCCTCATGTTATATATGCCTTGTGTGTTGCATCCAATTCTTGGATTACTTGTCCCTATCATATGCTTGGTTGCAACAATGTCATCTCTGCACATATGCCATGTCCCATTGCTTTTCACATGATTGACTTGATGGCCTCACACATGTTGAACAATTGCTCTTTCTATTGTGTTGAGTGCCATACTATCTTCACTACACCCTATGCACATTATGCTTGGATTGTCTTGCACGTGACCCATGTGTTTAGACACTTCATTTTACATGGTGTTGTGAATAATTCCTATGCCTACCATAGACCTTTCATTGAGTGCTTTATGCATGCTTGCTACGACTTTGAGGTAGATGCTTACTCTCTTGTCACACATATGTGCATCTCTACCTCACATTTACATGCTTGCTTCCATGATGACCTTGATTGTGCTCAATTCATATGCTTACATGCCATGTCACAATCCTTTGTCACACCACATGCTATGCTTGATGACCACACTTGTTGGGTGAATCACCTCTTGAATGTTTGGTTTTGCACTAACGCTAACCACATTTGTTTTTCCAAGTGTTTGTTGTCTTTGCTCCTTTTGAAGGAATCACTAGACAGAGAGACATTGGAGAGTGCCCATGTTGAGCTTCAAGATGATGAGCACTTCGTGATGGTCCACATCTACACGACGACGCCATCTCTTTCCCATGGTGATTTGGTTTTCGATCCGAGGTCGGATCTTTTCCAAGGGGGAGGGGATGATACGGTGTATCCTATGGACATCACCATGTCAAGAGTCTGCTTGGGAAGTGACACGTGCGACCTCTACTTCTCATACATAAAGGTGAATCATCTCCTTTACACGTGTTCACTTGACCCCTTCGAGGATGGTATACTACTTGACACTCCACTCGTGTGCATGCATAGGTATTGTCGGAGCTTCACGGACGACGACGAGGAGTGCAAGCGCCGAGGAACACCTACACCATCCGCGAGGGAAGCTTGGAAGAGAAGACGGAAGAAGACGGAGCGGCGGAAGTTACAGCCGCCGGACATCCGGCGCCAGCCCGGACATCCGGCGCCAGCCCGGACATCCGGCGACCTGCCCGGACATCCGGCGCTTCAGCAGAGGCCGGACATCCGGCATCACCCCGGAAATCCGGCAAGGGCAACAGAAGCACCCGAAGAACGACCATCGCCAGGCCGGACATCCGGCCCGTGCCCGGACATCCGGCCTCCCATGAACGGCCAGACATCCGGCCCCCAGCCCGGACATCCGGCGCCTGCCTGCGTGCAGAGTCGGGCCAGAGGCCCATGTATCCTCTCCCACTTACCCCTTCGTATACTAGACTATATATACTCCTCCACCTCCACCATTTTAGGGTTAGCAATGGTTTAGCTCATATGAGAGATAGAGCTTTGCTCATCCATCCCGGATCTACTCCACGAGAGAGACCGCGGCCCCTCTACGGAGAAGATCCACCTTGGATTCAAGACCCCTAGCGGGAAGATCCTTCACGGATTCAAGACCTCCTCTTGGAGATGAACTTTACCTTGTATCTTTCCCTTTGTTGTTCATGTACCGTGTGATCTTGTGTGTTTGATTGTCTAGTGGATGTGTGATTGGACTTGTTCTTGTGTGTTTCCTCTCGTGTTTTCCCCCGTTTCCCTTTGTGTTCTTCGTGTTCATCGTGGGATCCCCTCCATTTCGTGAAAGATCTGCTGATTAGGGTTCCACCCTGTATCATCATCGTAACAAGAAAATAAAGTTTCTACGATCTGATCATGGAGGAGAATATTTGAGTTACGAGTTTGGTCTTCATTTGAAACAATGTGGAATAGTTTCACAACTCACACCACCCGGAACACCACATCGTAATGGTGTGTCTGAACGTCGTAACCGTACTTTATTGGATATGGTACGATCTATGATGTCTCTTACCGATTTACCACTATCGTTTTGGGGTTATGCTTTAGAGACAGCTACATTCACGTTAAATAGGGCACCATCTAAATCTGTTGATACGACACCTTATGAACTATGGTTTGGCAAGAAACCAAAGTTGTCGTTTCTTAAAGTTTGGGGCTGCGATGCTTATGTGAAAAAGCTTCAACCTGATAAGCTCGAACCCAAGTCGGAGAAATGTGTCTTCTTAGGATACCCAAAAGAGACTGTTGGGTACACCTTCTATCACAGATCCGAAGGCAAGATATTCGTTGCTAAGAATGGATCCTTTCTAGAGAAGGAGTTTCTCTCGAAAGAAGTGAGTGGGAGGAAAGTAGAACTTGATGAGGTAATTGTACCTTCTCCCGGATTGGAAAGTAGTACATCACAGAAAATTGTTCCAGTGATTCCTACACCAATCAGTGAGGAAGTTAATGATGATGATCATGAAACTTCGGATCAAGTTTCTGCTGAACGTCGTAGATCAACCAGAGTACGTTCCGCACCAGAGTGGTACGGCAACCCAGTTCTGGAAATCATGTTACTAGACCATGATGAACCTACGAACTATGAGGAAGCGATGATGAGCCCAGATTCCGCAAAATGGCTTGAGGCCATGAAATCTGAGATGGGATCCATGTATGAGAACAAAGTGTGGACTTTGGTTGACTTGCCCGATGATCGGCAGGCCATCGAAAATAAATGGATCTTCAAGAGGAAGACCGACGCAGACGGTAATGTTACTGTTTACAAAGCTCGACTTGTTGCGAAAGGGTTTCGACAAGTTCAAGGAGTTGACTATGATGAGACCTTCTCACCTGTAGCGATGCTTAAGTCTGTCTGAATCATGTTAGCAATTGCCGCATTTTATGATTATGAAATCTGGCAAATGGATGTCAAAACTGCATTCCTGAATGGATATCTCAAAGAAGAGTTGTATATGATGCAACCAGAAGGTTTTGTCGATCCAAAAGGTGCTAACAAAGTATGCAAGCTCCAGCAATCCATCTATGGACTGGTGCAAGCATCTCAGAGTTGGAATATACGCTTTGATGAGGTGATCAAAGCATATGGTTTTATACAGACTTTTGGAGAAGCCTGTATTTACAAGAAAGTGAGTGGGAGCTCTGTAGCATTTCTAATATTATATGTGGATGACATATTGTTGATTGGAAATGATATAGAATTTCTGGATAGCATAAAAGGATACTTGAATAAGAGTTTTTCAATGAAAGACCTCGGTGAAGCTGCTTATATATTAGGCATCAAGATCTATAGAGATAGATCAAGACGCTAAATTGGACTTTCACAAAGCACATACCTTGATAAGATTTTGAAGAAGTTCAAAATGGATCACTCAAAGAAAGGGTTCTTGCCTGTATTACAAGGTATGAAGTTGAGTAAGACTCAATGCCCGACCACTTCAGAAGTCATTCCCTATGCCTCAGCCATAGGATCTATCATGTATGCAATGCTGTGTACCACACCTGATGTGTGCCTTGCTATAAGTCTAGCAGGGAAGTACCAAAGTAATCCAGGAGTGGATCACTGGACAGCGGTCAAGAACATCCTGAAGTATCTGAAAAGAACAAAGGACATGTTTCTCGTGTATGGAGGTGACAAAGAACTCGTCGTAAACGGTTACGTCGATTCTAGCTTTGACACTGATCCGGATGACTCTAAGTCACAAACCGGATATGTATTTTTATTGAACGGTGGAGCTGTCAGTTGGTGCAGTTCCAAGCAGAGCGTCGTGGCGGGATCTACGTGTGAAGCGGAATACATAGCTGCTTCGGAAGCAGCAAATGAAGGAGTCTGGATGAAGGAGTTCATATCCGATCTAGGTGTAATACCTAGTGCATCGGGTCCAATGAAAATCTTTTGCGACAACACTGGAGCAATAGCCTTGGCGAAGGAATCCAGGTTTCACAAGAGAACAAAGCACATCAAAAGACGCTTCAATTCCATCCGCGATCTAGTCAAGGAGGGAGACATAGAGATTTGCAAAATACATACGGATCTGAATGTTGCAGACCCGTTGACTAAGCCTCTTCCACGAGCAAAACATGATCAGCACCAGGACTCCATGGGTGTGAGGATCATCACTTTGTAATCTAGATTATTGACTCTAGTTCAAGTGGGAGACTGAAGGAAATATGCCCTAGAGGCAATAATAAAGATGTTATTTGTATTTCCTTATATCATGATAAATGTCTTTTATTCATGCTAGAATTGTATTAATCGGAAACTTAGTACATGTGTGGATACATAGACAAAACAGTATGTCCCTAGTATGCCTCTACTAGACTAGCTCATTGATCAAAGATGGTTATGTTTCCTAGCCATAGACATGAGTTGTCATTTGATCAACGGGATCACATCATTAGGAGAATGATGTGATGGACAAGACCCATCCGTTAGCATAGCACTATGATCGTTTAGTTTTACTGCTATTGCTTTCTTCATGACTTATACATGTTCCTATGACTATGAGATTATGCAACTCCCGAATACCGTAGGAACACCTTGTGTGCTATCAAACGTCACAACGTAACTGGGTGATCATAAAGATACTCTACAGGTGTCTCCGAAAGTATTCGTGGTGTTGGCATAGATCAAGATTAGGATTTGTCACTCCGAGTGTCGGAGAGGTATCTCTGGGCCCTCTCGATAACACACATCACAATAAGCCTTGCAAGCAAAAGACTAATGAGTTAGTCACGAGATGATGTGTTACGGAACGAGTAAAGAGACTTGCCGATAACGAGATTGAACTAGGTATGGAGATACCGACGATCGAATCTCGGGCAAGTAACATACCGATGACAAAAGGAACAACATATGTTGTTATGCGGTTTTGACCGATAAAAGATCTTCGTAGAATATGTAGGAGCCAATATGAACATCCAGGTTCCGCTATTTGTTATTGACCGGAGATGAGTCTCGGTCATGTCTACATAGTTCTCGAACCCGTAGGGTCCGCACGCTTAACGTTTGATGACGATCGGTATTATGAGTTTATGAGTTTTGATGTACCGAAGGTAGTTCGGAATCCCGGATGAGATCACGGACATGACGAGGAGTCTCGGAATGTCCGAGACATAAAGATTGATATATTGGACGACTATATTCGGACACCGGAAGTGTTCCGGAAAAGTTTCGGATTTAACGGGATTGCCGGAGGGAGTTACCGGAACCCCCTACGAGGGGGGATGGTCCATAGTGGGCCTTAAGGAAAAGAGAGAGGCAGCCCATAGGGGCTGGCCGGCGCCCCACCTAGGGATCCTAGTTGGACTAGGATTGGGGGGCGCCACCTCTCCCTCCTTTTTCCTTTCCCTCTCTTCCTTCTTTGGTAGTTCCTACTAGGAATAGGATTGCAATCCTATTCCTAGTAGGATTGCACCCTAGCCGCACCATAGAGGGGCCGGCCGGCCTCCCCCCTTGCTCCTTTATATACGGGGGCAGGGGGCACCCAAAGACACACAAGTTGAATTGTTCCAGCCGTGTGCGGTGCCCCCCTCCACAGAAACACACCTCGGTCATACCGTCGCGGTGCTTAGGCGAAGCCCTGCGCCGGTGAATACATCATATCCGTCACCACGCCGTCGTGCTGACGAAACTCTCCCGTGAAGCTCAACTGGATCAAGAGCTCGTGGGACGTCATCAAGCTGAACGTGTGCTGAACGCGGAGGTGCCGTACGTTCGGTGCTTGATCGGTTGAATCGCGAAGAAGTTCGACTACATCAACCGCGTCACTTGACGCTTCCGCTTCCGGTCTACGAGGGTACGTAGACACACTCTTCCCTCTCGTTGCTATGCATCTGGTAGATAGATCTTGCGTGATCGTAGGAAAATTTTAAAATACTACGTTCCCCAACACTTACAAATGAAGGGCCTAGCCTGGATAAGAAGGATGAACATTGGAGCAAGATCAAGCATGGAGATGATGGCATGTGCAAGGGGAACAAGAATGGAGTTACAATTGATGATTTCAGGACTTTGAAGCCACCATAATGAGTGCGAGAAGCCTTGGATGAAATATACAGATGCCACTTTATAACTTTCGTCTAGAGGCTATTATAGGTGTTGCGTCACCTTATTATTGGGCCAGGCCCATGTAGTTTCAAAATACTTGAGTATAGGCTGTTTTTAGAGTGTGTATGTGTGGGGAAACAAGAGTTAGGGTTGGTTTCGGACCCCTCCACCAAGGGCCACGAAATTCCCTCCTCTTTCCCCCATATATACATCCCTTAGGGCATCATTTAGACTTTGGGTTTTGTTTAGATTAAAGTTCACCATAGCTGCAACTTCGCGTACTTCGTTTGTGTTCAACGACCAGACCAAGACGTCATAGAACCCCACTTGATCAATAAAGCTTTCCTCTTGAATTCGCAATATCCAGATTGCAATCTCAGTTTCTTGCTTGTTCTTCGTTTGCCTGCAGGAATCAGACCTTTGTGGTCAGGTTGATCGTGCTCCGGCGTGGTCAATAACCTCTCGGAGTTGGTTTAGCGATTGCTAAGGCGCGACGTCCTCGCACGTTCGTAGTCGGATCGTCAAATTCGACTTCCTCCAAAACGATAGCCACCATCTCATCGAAAGACGGGACACCTTTGCCTCTATCAAGTGGTATCAGATTTCGAGGTTGCTCGGTGAGATTTTACAGTTTTTCATAGTTTCGATCGAGTTTGTTCTTCATACCTATAGTCCACGAAAAAGCCAAAAAAATTAGGGTTAGTTTATCCCATCCGAACCAATCTGAGCCTTTGCATAATCTTTTCTGTATTTGCTTTGTTGAATTTGCGGTTGCATCGCCGTGTCAAGTTGCTGGTCTTAGCGTCTGGTTCTTTAGAGTTTCGAGCTATGTTCACAGTTTGTCATGCCGCCGCCGCACCATATTCATCGCCGCTGCCATGTTGGAGATATGCCCTAGAGGCAATAATAAAAGCATTATTATTATATCTCCTTGTTCATGATAATTGTCTGTTATTCATGCTTGAATTGTATTGTACGGAAATAGCGATACATGTGTGAATACATAGACCACAATGAGTCCCTGGTAGGCCTCTAGTTACTAGCTCGTTAATCAACAGATGGTCACGGTTTCCTGACCATGGACATGAGATGTCAGTGATAACGGGATCACATCATTAGGAGAATGATGTGATGGACAAGACCCAAACCTGAGCATAGCACGAGATCGTTTAGTTCGTAATGCATAAGCTTTTCGGTGTAAAGTATTTATTCCTTAGACCATGAGGTTGTACAACTCCCAGATACCGTAGGAGTACTTTAGGTGTGCCAACCGTCACAACGTAACTGGGTGGCTATAAAGGTAGGCATCAGGTATCTCCGAAAGTGTCTGTTGAGTTGGTACGAACCGAGACTGGGATGTTGTCATTCCGCATGACGGAGAGGTACCTCTGGGCCCACTCGGTAAGACATCATCATAATGAGCTCAATGTGACTAAGTAGTTAGTCACGGGATGATGGATTACGGATCGAGTAAAGAGACTTGCCATGACGAGATTGAACAAGGTATCGGGAATACCGACGATCGAATCTCGGGCAAGTACCGTACCGATGGACAAAGGGAATAACGTACGGGATTGAGTGAATCCTTGACACAGTGGTTCATCCGATGAAGATCATCGAGGAACACGTGGGAGCCAACATGGGTATCTAGATCCCGCTGTTGGTTATTGACTGGAGAGTCGTCTCGGTCATGTCTACGTGTCTCCCGAACCCGTAGGGTCTACACACTTAAGGTTCGGTAACGCTAGGGTCGTAGAGATAAATGCACGTGGAAACCCGAAAGTTGTTCGCAGTCCCGGATGAGATCCCGGACGTCATGAGGAGTTCCGGAATGGTCCGGAGGTAAAGATTGATATATAGGAAGTCCAGTTTCGACCATCGGGTGATCTCCGGGGGTTACCGGGAGCGTCCCGGGACCACCGGGTGGGGCCACCCATCCTGGTGGGGCCCCTAGGCCGCAAGGGGAAGTGTCCAGCCCTAATGGGCTGGCGCACCACTAGGGGCCCACCTCCCCATGCGCCTAGGGTTGAAACCCTAGGGGGGAGGGGGCGCCCCACTAGCCTTGGGGGGCAAGGAACCCCCCTGGCCGCCGCCCCCCCTGCAGATTGGATCTGCAGGGGCCCTGTCGCACCCCCTGGCCCCCTATATATATGTGGGGAGGGAGAGGGCAGCCGCACCCCTTGCCCTGGCGCCTCTCTCCCTCCCGTCACACCTGCATACTCCCACGCAGGGCGCCCGGCGAAGCCCTGCTGCGATCTCCACTGCATCCGTCATCACGCCGTCGTGCTGCCGGATCTCTGACGACTTCTCCTTCCCCCCTTGCTGGATCAAGAAGGAGGTGACGTTGCTGCACCGGACGTGTGTTGAACGTGGAGGTGCCGTCCGTTCGGCGCTATATCATCGGTGACGAAGAACGCGAAGAGTACGACTACTTCATCCACGCTTCTTCGAAAGCTTCCGCTCGCGATCTACATAACGGTATGTAGATGCACTCTTACTTGCTCGTTGCTAGATGTCTCCATAGTTGGATCTTGGTGAAAGCGTAGAATTTTTTTGAATTATGCTACGTTCCCCAACAGTGGCATCTGAGCTAGGTTTTATGCATAGCATCTTGCACGAGTAGAACACAAAGCAGTTGTGGGCGTTTGATTTTGTTCAACTTTCTTACCGTTACTAGTCAATCTTGATTCGGCGGTATTGTGGGATGAAGCGGCCCGGACCGACTTTACACGTACGCTTACGTGAGACTGGTTCCACCGACAGACATGCACTAGATGCATAAGGTGGCTGGCGGGTGTCTGTCTCTCCTACTTTAGTCGGATCGGATTCGATGAAAAGGGTCCTTATGAAGGGTAAATAGAAGTTGACAAATCACGTTGTGGTTTTGGCGTAGGTAAGAAACGTTCTTGCTAGAAATCCTATAGAAGCCACGTAAAACTTGCAACAACAATTAGAGGACGTCTAACTTGTTTTTGCAGCATGTGCTATGTGACGTGGTATGGCCAAAACGAAGATGTGATGAATGATATATGTGATGTATGAGATTGATCATGTTTTTGTAATAGGGAATCACGACTTGCATGTCGATGAACTTGACAACCGGCAGGAGCCATAGGAGTTGTCTTAATTATTGTATGACCTGCGTGTCACTGAATAACGCCATGTAATTACTTTACTTCATTGCTAAACGTTAGCTATAGTAGTCGAAGTAATAGTTGGCGTGACGACTTCTTCAAGACACGATGATGGAGATCGTGATGATGAAGATCATGGTGTCGAGCCGGTGACAAGATGATCATGGTGCCCCGAAGATGGAGATCCAAGGAGCAAGATGATATTGGCCATATCATGTCACTTTAATTGATTGCATGTGATGTTTATCATGTTTATGCATCTTGTTTACTTAGAACGACGGTAGTAAATAAGATGATCTCTCACTAAAATTTCAAGTATTGTGTTTCCCCAAACTGTGCACCGTTGCTAAAGTTCGTTGCTCCAAAGCACCACGTGATGATCGGGTGTGATAGGTTCTAACGTTCGCATACAACGGGTGTAAGACAGATTTACACACGCGATACACTTAGGGTTCACTTGACGAGCCTAGCATGTACAGACATGGCCTCGGAACACGGAAGACCGAAAGGTCGAACACGAGTCGTATAGAAGATACGATCAACATGAAGATGTTCACCGTTGATGACTGGTCCGTCTCACGTGATGATCGAACACGGGCTAGTCGATTCGGATCGTGTATCACTTAGATGACTAGAGAGATGTCATTCTGAGTGGGAGTTCATTAAAATTTGATTAAGATGAACTTAATTATCATGAACTTAGTCTAAATTCTTTACAATATCTCTTGTAGATCAAATGGCCCACGCTCAGGTTTCCCTCAACTTCAACGCGTTCCTAGAGAAAACCAAGCTGAAAGACGATGGTAGCAACTATACGGATTGGGTCCGTAACCTGAGCATTATCATCATAGCTGCCAAGAGAACGCGAAGAGTACGACTACTTCATCCACGCTTCTTCGAAAGCTTCCGCACGAGATCTACATAACGGTATGTAGATGCACTCTTACTTGCTCGTTGCTAGATGTCTCCATAGTTGGATCTTGGTGAAAGAGTAGAATTTTTTTGAATTATGCTATGTTCCCCAACATGCCATACCACCACCGCTGCCATATCCCACCACCGCCACCACATACCACCACCGCTGCCATAACCTACCATCTCATAACGGATTTGTTTTTTTTTTTTGAGGAAATGACAGTAGGAGAGGCTCCTACTGTATATGTATATAAAAGGTTTCGGATTTGTGTTTCCTTGCCTGCGTAGGTCTCGGAAAAAAGAGGCGATTTTTTTTCCAGAGTGTGCTTTCCCCTTTATTACGTGTAGCGCCGTGATTTTGTTAGTGTTCTAGGCTCGCGTCTCTAGTACGGTCTAGCCTAGGACCAGCACAGTACCGTCGTTGAGCATTTATTCAACTTTGCATCTCTGAATTGATTATTGCTGACCCCTTTTGCTACCATCTTATAAGCCTTCCCAGCTCCACATACATCTACGTCGTGCGTTTGACTCTCCCTGGTAATCACTTTATCCAAGCTATGAGAGTTTTGACTACCATGGTTGCCGATCACCACCTGCTGCTCGGTAAGAATTGGTAAGAATTTGAGATTTGCTTGTCGAATTTGTGACACCCGCCACCACCACCACTTATTAGTAGTCTGTAGGATCATATTCTTGTGTGTTTCTATTGCTGCTAACCATGCCAGGATCACAAGTCGACGAGACTGACTGGGAGAACTTGACGAACAAGGCGCTTCATGATAAGTTTCAGCAAATGATGAGTGGACAGGTGCAAGATGTGCTAAACAAATTTGACGAGGCCATGGAGAAGATAGATGGCATGGAGAAGACGTTTGAAACAAAGCTCGATAACAAGTTTGCTGAATTGCTTTCGCGTTTTCCACCACCACCGGCTGCTGCAGCTGTCCCACCTCTACCACCACAACAACAACAACAACATCGCCTTGCAAATCAAGTGGGACGAGCACAACGCATTCCCCTTGAGCCTGGTCAAGCTTCTGGTGCCGCTGTTGATGTTTCTGTAGCTCTTGCTACTACTGCAAAGGTGGAGGACCATTACGAGGATGACGTTGACCAAAATCAGAACTACGTGCAACAACCAGCACCACCACCACCAGGTCGTCCTCATGCATATCATCGCAACGGTAGGGCTGCACCACCACCTGAGGTACATGACCATCTTCCTAAAGTAAAATTGAATATTCCACCATTTGAGGGTAGATATGTTCCTGATATATATCTTACTTGGGAGTTAGAAACTGAACAACGTTTTACATGTTTACACTATCCCGAGGAGAGACGTGTTCCTACTGCTGTTTGTGCTTTCACTAGTTTTGCATGTGTTTGGTGGTCTGAACATTGTAGATTATATCCTACTCCAGCTACTTGGACTGCTTTGAAAACTGCTATGCGTACTCGTTGGGTTCCACCATATTATCAACGTGAATTACTTCAAAAACTGCAGCGCTTAAGACAAGGAAAAAATTCTGTAGAAGAATATTATCAGCAATTACAAACTGGCCTGATTAGATGTGGTATTGTTGAGGAGAATGAAGCTATGCTTGCACGTTTTATGGGTGGATTAAATAGAGAGATTCAGACCATTCTAGAGTATAAGGATTATAATAATATCACTCGTTTATTCCATCTTGCTTGTAAAGCTGAACGTGAAGTGCAGGATCGACAAGCATTGGCGCGGACTAACTTTTCTGCATGTCGACCTTCATCATGGACACCGCGTGCATCCTCTACTTCCACACATTCTACTGCACCGACACCTCCATCAGTTGTTACCTCCAGCCGTGATACAAGGAAGCAGGCACAACCACCATTATCTGCCAAGAGCACACCTATTGGGCCTGCACAGAGTTCTTCTTCTTCCATGGCATCAACAGGGCACACCAGTGATATTATTTGTCGTCGTTGTAAGGGAAGAGGACATTTTGCGAGAGAATGCAAATCTCAGCGTGTGATGATTGCTACTGAGGATGGTGGATATGAGTCCGCTAGTGACTATGATGTGGAGACTTTGGCTCTTATTACACGTGAAGAACACGGTGGAGACGATTCTGATCTTGAGACGCAATACATGGCTCCTGAAGATGCTGACAGGTATGAATGTTTAGTTGCTCAACGTGTTTTGAGTGTGCGGGTTACACAAGCTCAGCAAAATCAGAGGCATAATTTGTTCCATACAAAGGGAGTTGTGAAGGAACGTTCTGTTCACGTGATCATAGATGGAGGGAGTTGCAACAACTTGGCTAGCATGGAGATGGTGGAGAAGCTATCTCTCACCACAAGTGATAGAGGCGAGAGGCCCGATCTTTTAATGAGATGATAACTTTCGATTTGGTGGAGTCAACTTTGACGATCTGACTACAAACATGCACGACGTTGCGCCTTAGCAATCGCTAAACCAATCTCTAGGGGTTACTGACGATGCCAGAAGCACGATCAGCCTGACCACGAAGGTCTATTCCTGCATGCAATCGAGGAACAAGCAAGAATATGATAAATCAATCTGAATATTACAAATATAGATGAAGTATTGATAAAGATGGGGATCCCTAAGCGGTCTTGGTCTGGTCGTTGGACACAAACGAAGTACACGAAGTTGCAATGGCTAACTTTTGACTAAAGAAATCCCAAAGAAAAAGCTACTAGATGGATCTACTTATATAGGAGCAAGGGGTGGCGGCCAAAGAGATGGAAGGACGTCCCAAGGCAGCCTAAAACTAACCCTAGGTCTGTAGCGACCAGACGTCAAACAGTCTGATCTCTGTGCATCAGTGTCATCCCTGGATCAGTAATGCTGATACGCACAGTACTTGAAGGATTTATAACAGAGTAGCAATCACACATTTATTACATCGGTAGTCCAATGATGAATTTATTACAAATAATATGGCTGAAGGCCATCTAACACGATAACAGCGGAAGGCTGGGAAGATAAGTGAGTCCATCAACTCCAGCGGCATCACTGAGTATAGAACCATGACCTAAAAGGGCATCTTACTCGTCGTCTGAAAAGTCTGCAACATTAATTGTTGCAGCCCGAAAACGGGTCAGCACATGGAATATGCTCGCAAGGTAACACAAGAGATGCAATGAAAGTAAAAGCTATACTATATGCAATATGGCTGGTGGAAAGTTCTATGGTTAAGTTTTTGCGTAAAGCCAATTTTTCCCTACTTCAAAGGAATAGATTTTAATTAACTATCATGGTAGTTGAAACATCGTTGAGAAGATAGACATCCTCTCAACCCCAATTAAAGTTCATCATTAAACCCAACAAAATTAAATTAGAGTAACATGATGAGATGCACATGAAAATCCAAGTACTAGATACTCAAGACGTCCATAACCGGGGACACGGCTAATCATGATCATTTTGTACACTCTGCAGAGGTTTGTGCACTTTTCCCACAAGACTCGATCGCCTCCGTTTGGTTTCTTGCACTGCATGGTGTTTGAGAAACGGATGACCGAGACATAGTCTTTCAGAAGCGCTAGCACCTTACGATCGGGCGGACCGTACCAACCTACACCCCCTACATCTGCTAGTCCATCACTGTAAGAGTTCGCACGACTTACTCATACTATGCTAGAGCCCATAATAGCATTATGGCTGCACACGGAAGTTTCTAGTATGAATAATCTCATGATCCCTTTGAGCCTGGGTGGCGGTCCAAAAGAAAAACAGGCAATCGCTGGAATACCCAGGTGCCTCAATCCACCCTGATGTGTATTAATGTTGCCACCTTAAGTTGAACCATTAATTAACAAACTCACATCTGTCATGGATTTCACTCACCCAATCCACGTCTACGAGCATAGCATGTCCTAACAGCAAACGTAGAAGTAACTCCCAAAGGTTTGAATGTAATGCAGGTAATAGGTACTACCTCAATCTACTTCCCAGTCCCACAAGATAATTAATCCTACTCATGCAATGTGTGAGGGTTGGACTAATGCAATGAAAACTGGGTAATTGGAAATCATGATCAAAGTGTTACTTGACTTGTTGATGATCCGCAAAACCTAGAGACTCAAAGTAGCAAGCGGCGCACTCCGGGTACTCTATCGCAATCAAACAAGCACACAATAAGTACTTAACTAATGCACGGGTAAAACTCAAATAAGAGATCTAACCAGAAAGTTCAACTTAAGAACTCCGGTTTGCAAAAAGAATTAACTCGAAAGAAGCAACGAAACTCAAACTGCAAAAGAAACGAGCTCCAGTTTACTAGTTGGCCTAAAGTCAAATTTTACAGTAGCCAAAATCTTGTTCAAGTTGATTAAACGTAAAGAGGGCTTCGAGACGAAGATCTGGGATTTTGAATCACCTGATTCCGACTCTCGAGCGAAAAGAAAAACAAAAAACAAAATCAGGGCAGAAATCGCGATCGGAATAACCGCGGATAAATACCCCCAAAAAAGAAAAACGACGAACAGGCTAACGAACGAACGTTCGCTGTCTGCGGTTAACTAACCAAACCCGTTTGTTAAAACGAACGTACGGACGAACGTCCGCTAATTAACTAAACCGGCGGAAAAAAACAAACCGATCTATTCTAAAAAAACAAATCTAGGTTTTCCTAAAACAAAACCGATCGGTTAAACGGGAAAAACCGAGAACTACCTCGGGCAAGAACTCCGGCGAAACTCCGGCGATCCGGCGGGCGAGGCGGCGGGCTCCGGCGAGTGGCGGCACGGTGCGCGGGCGGCGGCGGGGCGGTGCGGCGGGTGGCGGCGAGTGGCGGTGCGGTGCGGCGGGCGATGGCGAGTGGCGGCGCGGCGGCGCGCAGGCGAGGCGGCGCGCAGGCGAGGCGGCGGCGGCTGGCGAGCGAGGCGGCGGCGGCTGGCGAGCGGCTAGGGTTCGGCGCTGGCGGGCTGGGCGTAACGGGCCGGCGGGGCTGGCTTATAAAGCCCAGTCTCCTGGTCCTTCACGAGTCTAAGTTGGTTTCCTATTTTTTTTCTAAAAGAGTCCCGGCGCAGAAAAACTAACGAAAGAAATAACAAACGGACTCCAAAATTCCTGAAATAAATTTTCACCGTCCTCTAATAATATTTAGGACAAAGTGAACATTTTTCCCGGACCTAAATGCAATTTTGAAAAACGCGTATTTTTCCTATGCAAATAAATTCGCAAATAAATCCAGAAAAATACCAAAAGTGATTTTAATATTTCTCCTCCAATATTTCTGTTATTTTGGAGAAGTCGTATTATCTCCGCTCATATTTTGTATTTAGAAATATTTTTAGGAGAGAAAAATTATTAGAATCACACTGTCCTCGTACCGGTATTCGAGCGAACTCAAATACGAAAACGGTAAAATCCCCAACTCTCTCCGTAGGTCCTTGAGTTGCTTAGAATTTCGAGGAACTCCACGAACAAAAATGCAAAAACATGAAATGCAATTATGATCTATGTATAACATTTCAAATTGAAAATTTGGGATGTTACAAACCTACCCCTCTTAGAATGAATCTCGCCCTCGAGATTCGACTTGGCTAGAGAACAGGTGTGGGTGGTCGTTGCGTAGATCATCTTCTCGTTCCCAGGTGGCTTCTTCCTCGGTGTGGTGACTCCACTGAACTTTGCAAAACTTGATAACCTTACTGCGAGTAACTCTGCTCGAAAATTTGAGAATCTTAACAGCCTTCTCCTCGTAGGTCAGATCACTATCCAACTGAATTGCTTCCAGGGGTACTGTGTCTCTAAGCGGTATATCGGCCATCTCCGCGTGGCACTTCTTCAGCTGCGAAACGTGAAACACATCGTGCACTCCTGACAATCCTTCGGGCAATTCCAACTTATAGGTAACCTCTCCCATGCGTTCCAAAACACGGTTAGGTCCCACAAATCTCAGGGCTAACTTCCCTTTAACTCCGAAACGTTTAACTCCTCGCAGAGGCGATACTCTCAAGTATGCTCTGTCTCCGATCTCATAGGTTATCTCCTTGCGCTTCGAGTCTGCATAACTCTTCTGCCTGGACTGAGCTACCTTCAGTCTATCTCGAATCAACTTCACTTTCTCCTCAGACTCTTTGATTAAGTCTGGTCCAAACAATTGTCGGTCTCCAACTTCGTCCCATGACAACGGTGTCCTACATCTCCTTCCCTATAATGCTTCGAAAGGGGCCATCTTCAAACTGGCTTGGTAACTGTTGTTGTATGAGAACTCCGCGTAGGGCAAATTTTCATCCCAACTAGATCCATAATCTAATGCACAGGCTCTTAAGATATCCTCCAAAATCTGATTTACTCTCTTCGTCTGTCCATCTGTCTGCGGGTGAAACGCTATGCTAAACTCTAGCCTGGTACCCAAAGTTTCATGTAACTGATTCCAGAACTTTGAGGTAAACTGGGTTCCTCTATCTGATACGATGCTCCTCGGAACTCCATGCAGACATACAATTCTGGTCATGTATATCTTGGCCAACTTTGCACTGGTATATGTTGTTTTCATAGGGATAAAGTGGGCTACCTTCGTCAATAGGTCTACTACTACCCAGATTGAATCATATCATGCTTTGGTCTTGTGCAATCTGGTGATAAAATCCATGCCAAGCATCTCCCACTTCCATTCGGGTATTGGCATCGGTTGTAACAATCCTGCTGGCTTCTGATGTTCTGCCTTTACTCTCTGACATACATCACAAACTGCTACATACTCCGCAATATCCTTCTTCATACCGGTCCACCAGAAAATATCCTTCAAATCCAAATACATCTTAGTATTTCCCGGGTGAATCGAATATGGTGAATCATTGGCCTCCTGTAAAATCAACTTCCTAATCTCCGGGTCATTGGGCACATAGATTCGATGCTCAAACCATAGGGTGTCGTGTTCATCCTCACGAAATCCTTTAGCTTTTCCTTCGCTCATCCTCTCCTTTATAGAGGCAATCTCTTTGTCAGCTTTCTGAGCTTCTCTGATTTTATCCATCAGGGCAGACTGGATTTCTAATGTTGCTACATAGCCTCTCGGAACTATCTCCAAACGTAGTTCTCGTATGTCCTCGGCTAACTCCTTTGGAAATTCTTCCATCATTAGGGTATTGACATGGCTCTTACGGCTTAGCGCATCGGCTACTACATTAGCCTTTCCGGGATGATAATGCAATCTCATGTCATAATCCTTAATGAGTTCCAGCCATCTCCTTTGCCTAAGATTCAACTCCTTCTGAGTGAATATATACTTCAAACTTTTGTGGTCCGTATATACTTCACAATGGTTTCCAATAAGAAAATGTCTCCACATCTTCAATGCATGCACTACGGCTGCTAACTCCAAATCGTGGGTGGCATAGTTCATCTCATGAGGTTTCAGTTGTCGTGAAGCATACGAAACAACTCTTCCTTCCTGCATAAGAACTGCTCCAAGTCCTCGACGTGAAGCGTCGCAATATACCTCATAATCCTTATGTTGATCTGGCAGAATCAACACAGGGGATGAGACCAACCTTTTTTTCAATTCCTGGAAACTGGCCTCACATTCTTCTGTCCAACTGAACTTGGTGTCCTTCTTCAACAACTCCGTCATTGGTTTTGCAATCTTCGAGAAATTCTCGATAAACCTCCTGTAGTATCCTGCGAGTCCAAGAAAACTCCGGATCTCTCCAACGGTCGTCGGTGCTTCCCAATTGGTCACAGTGTCCACCTTAGCGGGATCTACTGCTATTCCTTCGCCGGATATAACATGTCCGAGGAATCCGACTTCCTTCAACCAAAACTCAAATTTGCTAAACTTGGCATATAACTGATGTTCTCTGAGCTTCTCCAACACCAATCGCAAATGCTCTTCGTGCTCCTCTTCATCCTTCGAGAAGATCAATATATCATCTATGAACACTACGACGAACTTATCCAAATACTCCATAAACACTTTGTACATCAGGTTCATAAAGTATGCCGGTGCGTTTGTCAGACCAAACGACATAACGGTATACTCGTACAACCCATACCTAGTGGTAAAGGCCGTCTTAGGTATATCTTGCTCTCGGATCTTCAATTGATGGTACCCTGATCATAGATCGATCTTGGAAAATACCTTAGCTCCTTGCAATCTATCAAACAGATCATTGATCATTGGCAGTGGGTACTTATTCTTGATCGTTACTTCATTCAATCCTCGGTAATCAACAACCATTCTTAACGATCCATCCTTCTTCTCCACTAGAAGTACTGGTGAACCCCAAGGCGAAGAACTTGGGCGTATGAATCCTTTATCCAGTAACTCCTTAATCTATTTCTTTATCTCCTCCAAATCCTTTGCGGGCATCCTATATGGTCTCTTAGAAATTGGCCTGGTGCCTGGCAAAAGTTCAATCAAAAACTCTATATCTCTATCCGGTAGCATGCCAGGTAACTCCTCTGGAAACACATCCGGATAATCCTTCACTACTGGCACTTCCTCCTGAACAACTCCTGACAAGGAATTTAACCTACTCCTCTTTGACTCATGCCGGGATACATACTTGATCCTTCTTCCTTCCGGCGTTGTAAGCAAAATGGTCTTACTGGCACATTCAATATTCCTTCATACTTAGATAACCAATCCATGCCTAATATCACATCCAGTCCTTGAGATTCCAATACTATTAGGTCTGAAGGGAAATTGTAATTACCAATCCTTAGGGGCAACTGATCACACCATGACTTAGCCATATACTCCGCTCCTGGTGAGGTTACTAACATGGGCGATCTAAGGGCATGGGTTGGCAGCTTATACTTATCCACGAATCCCCTTGAATGTATGAATTCGATGCACCAGTATAAAAAAGAATGAGTGCAGTAAAGGACTTAACTAAGAACTTACCTATAACTGCATCTGGTTGCTCCTCTACTTCCTCCACAGTCACGTGGTTCACTTGTCCTTTGTTGAACGGGTTGGGCTTCTTCCCGGCGCTTCCATTGCCGTTCCCATTCTTAACCTCTGGGCATTCATTGGCATAATGTCCATTCTTCCCGCACTTGTAACAAGTGACATGGCTGAAATCCCTCTTTGATACGGTGTATCCTAGGGCCATCCCCATGGACCCTCCTTCACCCCCTCAAGTGCCTCAAGGACCGATGACACGTGCCCGTACTAGAGCTTTCGAGACCGAGGTGACGTCACTCCTAGCCCTACTTCCTTATGAATCTTGCGAGACATGGTTGCTACCTCAAGCGAGTGTGCTTTGTGTGCTCAGGTGTGAAGGAGACCACTTCGGAGAAGAGCTTGAAGATGGACAAGTCCCCAAGGTCATGGACGAGCTGATGCAACAAGAAGACCAGAAAGCAGCTCCAGGACCCGGACATCCGGCCCCCTGGCCCGGACATCCGGCCCCTGGGCATCTCTCTACAGAAGGCCAGCCACAGGGCCCGGACATCCGGCCAGGGCCCGGACATCCGGCCAAGCACGGCCCGGACATCCGGCCTCGGGCCCGGAAATCCGGCGCTCCTGTCCAGAGAGCACCCGAGGCTCGGCTCTTTCCGCCCGGACATCCGGGCCCCCGCCCCGGACATCCGGCGCCCCGTGAAGTCCCGGACATCCGGCCCGCCGCCCGGACGTCCGGCCCCTGAAATGCCTGCGCGCATCCCCCGGGCCGAGGCCCATGTACCCATTCGCCCCGTAGACTATATATACTCCTCTCCTCTTTCCGTTTAGGGTTAGCTGTGGTTTTAGCTCATTTGACACTTGTGTGGATTTCTCCCACGAGACCGGTGCGCCTCTACGGAGAAGATCCACCTCTGGATTCAAGACCCCTAACGGGAAGATCCCACGGGATTCCAAGACCTCCTCCGGGAGAAGACTATCTGTATCACCGTTGTTGACTTTGGATCATGTATCTCGACCTTGTATCGCGAATCTAGCATTTGTGTGATTGCTTTCGTGTTGATTGAGTGTTTTCCTCTTGTGTTTCCCCCATCTTTCCCTTGTGATTCCCCGTGTTCATCGTGTGCCAACCTCCAAACGTGAAAGATCCGCTGATTAGGGTTCCACCCTGTATCATATGGTATCTAGAGCAAAGGTTTCTCACGATTTTGGAGCCCCACACTTTGTTTTCTAGCCTGTTTTTGTCGTGTTCTTCCTAATTTCGAAAATTGCCCCACAAAAAGAGCCCCAAAAATTTTCTGTGATCTGTTGATTTGGCAAGATTTTGTTGAATTTGTTCCATGGATTTGCTGTGCCACGTGTGGATCTAGCTTTTCCTCCACTTTTCCCCAAATTTCATCCGAAAAATCCGCCGAATTTTTGCTGGCTCGGGCACCCCGGACATCCGGCCCGTGCCCCGGACATCCGGCCCGGCCCGGACATCCGGCCTTTGGCCCGGACATCCGGCCTCCCGCAGCCATTTCCCCACCTCCCCGCCATTTGCGTTCGGTGCTCCACCATTTCTTCCGCATACCACCACCTTTTCCACATCCACCATCGTTTACCCGCTTCGAGTTTGGAAAATTTGTCTCCATTTGCCGTGGATACTTGAGTTGTGGTTTCACCGTTTCCTTGGATGTTTAGGCTACCTTGGGACGGCAAGACTTCGACGACACCACCGCTCAACTTCGGCAAGGACGGTAACATCGACGACACTTCGATCATTCTATCTTGCAATTGCATTGTCACCCTATGAACCATCTTTGCGTAGCTTTCCCATTGAGACTAGCCATTTGAGTATTGCCGGGCCACGACACTTGTGCACATTAGTGATAGTCATAGATATTGCATACCACATCATTGTGAGTAACATCACATCATCTTGGTATCTTGCATATCCCCGTGTGCCACAAGAGTGCTCCGCATACACAATAGCTACCTTGATACGTGAAGCATATATATATGTGCCCAAAGAAAGAGCTCAAAAGCTTTGAAGCAAAAGAGCCAATCCAAGCAAAGAAACAATAGCATCATACGCCTTGCATCCAAAGAGATCATACATAGCAACATCATCTTGTGCTCGAGCATCGGCACATCATACACTCATAGCATACTTGTGATAGATAGTCGTTACGTTTTGCCCATATAGGTCGTGCACAAGTGCGTATCCGCCTATTAAGCAATCGGTTAGCGTCTCTCTAGCGTTGTGCAACACGAGCATTTTCCGTGGTTTACCACATTTTTCGCTCATCCTTGGTTGCACAACCACATTTATCTATCCGTGCGTGTGTTCCGTGTGCTACTCTTTGCTAGTGATCTACTTGTTGCATGAGCAAATTTGTGAACCATTTTCAACATCTTTGAGTCACTTTGACAATTGCATTGAATTTGTGCCACATCCTAACCGAGCCCCTCTAAAAGCTTTACTTGTGTAGGTGTGAGAATCGACACGAAGTGATACCAATAGTGCTATTTCCGGGTTACATTGTTGAGTGATCATTGATCCATTTTCAACCTCGGTTAAGGTACATTGATATTGTCTTCTCCTTTCTCCCACTCACATACTTGCTTGTGATGATGGATAGGCCAAGTTCATCTACCAACCCGATCTTCGACGATCCTCAAGAAGCGAACAACTACGTCACCAAACTACATCTATTCGGTGTCCAACGAGCTCTACATCAAGAGAGTGAAGCTATGCGAGAGTACATTGGTCAAGTTGCCGAGGACGCGCGACAATTCCAACAAAGCACCAAGGAGCAAATCGACCTCATCAACACCAACATGTCTACTCAATACAATGAGCTACGGACATTGATCATCAACCGACGTTCTTCATCAACATCATCTCATCGACGAAGCCGCTCAAGTCGACATACCGACTCAACGCAAGACTCAAGTACACCTACGTCAAACACTCTTCGTCAAGCCGCACGTCAAGCTCGACATGAACATCGGCAACCTCTACATGACAAGAGTTCCCAAGAGCTATTCGACGAACAAGAAAATCGACGTCGTCACAACCAAGCTACACTTGAGCAAGCACAAGAACGGCAACGACTACGCCAACATCAACAAGAGCGAGCTCGTCAATATCAAGAAGAACAAGATGCCGAGGCTAACCGCCAAGCACAACAACGTCGTGACGCTCAAGCTATGGAGGCGCAACGTGCTTTACAAGATGCACACCGCAATGTGGCCGCCCGTAATCGACACACTCGTCAAGAAGAGGATTTTCTTAGAGATGAGATGCAAGAACGGCGCCATCAAGCAAGAATGCAAGAAGAAGCTCCTCCTCAAGCGCGACATGAACATCAACTCCAACAAGAACGTCTACATCCTCAAGAGCAACACGATACGGCAAACCGCCAAAATCGAGATCATCCTCCCAATAGGCAAGGAAACAATGATGAGCATCGCTATGGCAAGCTCAAGTTCACCATGCCAAAGTTTTCCGGAAGCATTGATCCCGAAGACTACCTCTCATGGGCATTAAAAGTTGACAAGATCTTTCGCCTTCACAACTTCGATGAAGAGAAGAAGATCGCTATGGCATCACTTGAGTTCCAAGACTATGTTCTCATTTGGTGGGAGCAAATCATAGAGAGAAGAGAAGCCAAAGGCGAACCTCCTATCACCACTTGGGCTCAAATGAAGGAAGTGATGAGAGCACGTTTTGTGCCTACACACTACAACCGCGACTTGTTCAAGAAGCTCCAACTCCTCAAGCAAGGAACCAAGTCCGTTGAAGAGTACTACAAGGAGATGGAGATTGCTATGATAAGAGCAAACATCACGGAAGATGATGAGCAAACTATGGCGCGATTCTTGAATGGACTCAACTATCCCATCAAGAAGATTGCGGATTTCCAACCATACAACAATCTCCTCGAGCTAGTACATCAAGCAACCAAAGCGGAGCGCCAAGTTCAAGAAGACTACAAGTACTCAAAGTTCACCTCCAAGAACTTCGGCTCCTACAACCAAGCTTCAACGACTTCGGCTACTCCTCCTACCTCTTCCAAGCCTCCTACAAACTTCGGAGACAAGCAAAGCTACAAGAATGCGACTACATCGAGTCGTTCACCTTCTACCAACAACTTCAAGCCAAGAGCTTCCTCAACCACATCTCCAACCGAAGATAACAACAAGACGAGCTCCATCAAATGCTTCAAGTGCCAAGGACGAGGCCACAAGTCATTTGAGTGCAAGACCGTTCGCACCATGATCATCAACGACGACGGATCTTATGACTCCATGAGCGATGATGAGATGGAAGCACTTGAGCATGTCGCTATACATCGCCAAGTCAATGACGAAGAAGACAATCAAGTGTTTTGCGACAACGACTCAAGCCCCAACCTTGTCGTCTCCAAAGTCTTGACTCTCCAACATCAACAAGATGACGACCAACGTTGTCACATCTTCCATACGAAGGCCGGCATCAATGGACGCTCCGTCAAGGTTATCATCGATGGCGGAAGTTGCCACAACTTGGCAAGCGAAGAGCTATGCGACAAGCTTCATTTGGTCAAGACGAAGCATCCTAACCCCTACAAGGTCCAATGGCTCAACGACGCCGGAATTCTTCGGGTCGAGCACACCGTGCAAGTCTCTTTCAAGATTGGCGCTTACGAGGACACTCTTGAGTGTGATGTGATACCCATGTCCGTGTGCCACCTTATTCTTGGACGACCATGGCAATATGATCGTGGAGTCACACACAATGGACGGACGAATCACGATCACTTCAAGATGAAGGGCAAGGAATTCGTGCTACGACCAATGACTCCAAGTCAAGTAGCCGCCGACAAGATTTTACCTACCACCCATCGTGGAGAGAATGGTGAGAGAGCGAGCCACCAAAAAGAGAGCGAGAGCCACAAGCCAAATATGAGCGACTCCACGATGAGCGACAAGAAGCAACTAGTGCTATTTGCTACCAAACGTGAGATGAGAGAAGTGTGTGAGAACCCATCGAGCGTATTCCACCTTGTGCTTCTATGCAAAGGGGAAGCCAAACCTACTAACACTTCACCACCTCCACCTTTGGTGTTGTCTAAATTGTTGCAGGAATTCTCGGACGTCTTTCCGGATGAGCTACCACCGGGTCTACCTCCACTTCGAGGGATAGAACACCGCATCGACCTCGTACCCGGTGCTCCACTTCCAAACAAAGCTCCGTACCGCGTCAACCCCGAGGAAACGAAGGAGATACAACGGCAAGTGCAAAATCTCATCGACAAGGGTCATGTACGTGAAAGTCTAAGCCCTTGTGCCGTTCCCGTTATTCTCGTGCCTAAGAAAGACGGAACTTTTCGCATGTGTTCCGATTGCCGCCCAATAAATGCTATAACCGTTAGATATCGTCACCCTATTCCTCGCTTAGATGACATGCTTGATGAACTTTGTGGTGCCACCATCTTTTCAAAGATTGATCTTAAAAGTGGTTACTACCAAATTCGTATTCAAGAGGGTGATGAGTGGAAAACTGCTTTCAAAACCAAGTTTGGGTTATATGAGTGGCTTGTCATGCCAATGGGCTTATCGGAAGCACCCGGCACTTTTGTGCGTCTTATGCACTTTGTTCTTAGACCCTACATAGGTGTCTTCGTCGTGGTTTACTTTGATGACATTCTTGTGTTTAGCAAGTCGCTTGAAGAACATGTTGACCATGTACAACTAGTTTTGCAAGCACTTCGCAAACAACAATTGTATGCTAATATGGAAAAATGCACTTTTGGAGTTGACAAGGTTGTCTTTCTAGGATTTGTCGTATCTTCTCAAGGTGTTCACGTTGATGAAACTAAAATTGACGCAATTAAAACTTGGCCTCAACCAAAGAATCTTATGCAAGTGCGTAGTTTCCTTGGTCTAGCCGGTTTCTATCGACGTTTTGTGAAGGATTTTAGCACCATTGCTATGCCTCTACACGCTTTGAGCAAGAAGAACGCACCCTTCATTTGGGGTCCTTCGCAAGACACCGCGTTCAATGAGCTTAAGAGCTTACTCACGCACGCACCACTTCTAGCACTACCAAACTTTGACAAACCGTTTGAGATTCATTGTGATGCTAGTGGTACCGGCATCGGTGGCGTGCTAATGCAAGAAAAGCGCCCAATTGCGTACTTTAGCGAGAAGCTATCGGGAGCGCAACTTAACTATCCTATCTATGATAAAGAGCTTTATGCCTTGGTGAGAGTTCTACGTGTTTGGGAACACTATCTTCGACCTCATGAATTCATTCTTCATACGGACCATGAGACACTCAAGTATCTCAAAGGTCAAACCAAGTTGAACAAGCGTCATGCTAAATGGAGTGAGTTCATTGAGTCTTTTCCCTATGTCATCAAATACATCAAGGGCAAAGAAAATGTTGTGGCGGACGCGCTTTCCCGCAAATGCATGCTTGTAACACAACTTGAGTTGAATGTGATTGGCTTTGAGCATATTAAAGATTTATATGAGCATGATCCTTTCTTTGCAAATGCCTATGCTAAATGCTTGACTCACACTTCTTGGGAGCATTACTACATCAAAGATGGATATCTTATGAGAGCTAACAAACTTTGCATTCCCGAGTCTTCGCTTCGTTTGCTCCTTTTGCAGGAATCGCATGGAGGAGGACTCATGGGACACTTTGGACGAGACAAAACGTTTGCCACTCTCTCTAAGAACTATTTTTGGCCCAAGATGCTTCGTGACGTCTCACGCTTCACCAACCGCTGTTCTACATGCCGCAAAGCTAAGTCCAAAGCTCAATCTTATGGTCTTTATATGCCTCTCCCTATTCCATATCACCCATGGGAAGACATAAGCATGGATTTCATACTTGGCTTGCCTAGGACTCAAAATGGCAAAGATTCAGTGCTTGTCGTGGTAGATAGGTTCTCCAAAATGGCTCATTTCATTCCTTGTAACAAGATCGACGATGCTTCACATGTTGCAACTCTCTTTTGCAGGGAGATAATTCGTCTACACGGCGTGCCCAAAACGATCGTCTCCGACCGGGACGTCAAGTTCCTGAGTTACTTTTGGAAAACACTATGTGCCAAGCTCGGAATCAAGCTTCTATTTTCTTCGGCGTACCATCCACAAACGGACGGCCAGACGGAGGTGACGAACCGCACGCTAACCACTCTTCTTCGTGTGTTGATCAAGAGGAACATCCGGGAATGGGAGCATTGCTTACCAATCGCCGAGTTCGCCTACAACCGCGCAAGACACTCCACAACTGGCAAGTCTCCCTTCGAGATCGTCTACGGCTTCAACCCGTTGTCACCTTTGGACATCCTACCGCTTCCTCTCCAAGAGCGCACGAACATGGACGCAAGTGCAAGGACAACTTATCTCAAGAAGGTGCACGAAGACACAAGGGCGATGATCGAGCGACAAGTCAACCGTCGCGCCACCAAGCTCAACGTCAACAAGACACCGATGGTGTTCCAACCGGGAGATCTTGTTTGGCTTCACCTTCGCAAGGACCGCTTCCCACTCGAGCGCAAGTCCAAGCTTCTACCTCGCGCCGACGGACCCTTCAAGGTGCTAGCACGCTACAACGACAACGCCTACAAGATCGACATCCCACGAGACAAGTACTCCGTGAGCGATACTTTCAACATCAAGGACCTCTCTCCTTTCCATGGTGATGAAGATTTCGATCCGAGGTCGGATCTTTCCCAAGGGAGGGGAGATGATACGGTGTATCCTAGGGCCATCACCATGGACCCTCCTTCACCCCCTAAAGTGCCTCAAGGACCGATGACACGTGCTCGTGCTAGAGCTTTCGAGACCGAGGTGACGTCACTCCTAGCACAACTTCCTTATGAATCTTGCGAGACATGGTTGCTACCTCAAGCGAGTGTGCTTTGTGTGCTCAGGTGTGAAGGAGACCACTTCGGAGAAGAGCTTGAAGATGGACAAGTCCCCAAGGTCATGGACGAGCTGATGCAACAAGAAGACCAGAAAGCAGCTCCAGGACCCGGACATCCGGCCCCCTGGCCCGGACATCCGGCCCCTGGGCATTTCTCTACAGAAGGCCAGCCACAGGGCCCGGACATCCGGCCAAGCACGGCCCGGACATCCGGCCTCGGGCCCGGAAATCCGGCGCTCCTGTCCAGAGAGCACCCGAGGCTCGGCTCTTCCCGCCCGGACATCCGGGCCCCCGCCCCGGACATCCGGCGCCCCGTGAAGTCCCGGACATCCGGCCCGCCGCCCGGACGTCCGGCCCCTGAAATGCCTGCGCGCATCCCCCGGGCCGAGGCCCATGTACCCATTCGCCCCGTAGACTATATATACTCCTCTCCTCATTCCGTTTAGGGTTAGCTGTGGTTTAGCTCATTTGACACTTGTGTGGATTTCTCCCACGAGACCGGTGCGCCTCTACGGAGAAGATCCACCTCTGGATTCAAGACCCCTAACGGGAAGATCCCACGGGATTCCAAGACCTCCTCCGGGAGAAGACTATCTGTATCACCGTTGTTGACTTTGGATCATGTACCTCGACCTTGTATCGCGAATCTAGCACTTGTGTGATTGCTTCCGTGTTGATTTGAGTGTTCTCTCTTGTGTTTTCCCCGTCTTCCCCTTGTGTTTTCCCCGTGTTCATCGTGTGCCAACCTCCAAACGTGAAAGATCCGCTGATTAGGGTTCCACCCTGCATCACTCTTGGTGGGTGTGGACGGTGTAGGGCGGTTCTGGTTTCCATTGGCTCCATTCTCATTTCCATTGCCATTCTTGGTGCCATTGTGATTATGCGAGCTACCTCCTCCATGGGTATGCTGAAACTGTCCTACCGCTTTAGGGGTAAAGCTGGGCTTCTGTTGAGCTCCATAATTATATTTTCCTTGCCCATACTTTCTCTTGCGACTCTCAATCTGTTGATGCTTCCTTTCAATCATCAGGGCGCGGTCAACCAACTCCTGGTAGTTATTGAAAGTTGCCACCATCAACTGTACACTCATCTCATCATTCAGCCCTTCCATAAATCTCTCCTGCTTCTTGGCATCTGTGGCCACATCGTCTGGGGCATAACGAGATAGGGTACTAAACTCATCCACGTACTGGGCCACAGTACAATTCCCTTGGCGCAAGTTGCGAAACTCCTGCTTCTTCATACTCATTGCTCCAGTTGAGACATGGGCGGTACGAAAAACTTGCTGAAACTGATCCCAAGTCACATTGGCTACGGGGTAAGTGGCTGTGTAATTCTCCCACCATGCTGCGGCTGGTCCAGACAACTGGTGTGCGGCAAATCGCACCTTCTCAGCATCCGAGCAATTGGCGGTGGTCAAATCCCTTCCAATCTTGCGTAGCCAGTCATCAGCCACAATTGGTTCGATGCTGCTAGCAAACACGGGTGGTTGCAACCTTAAGAAACGTGTCTGGTTGTCCACAGGTGGTGGTGGTGGAGGGTTATTGTTGTCGTTGTTCTGGTTGTTCTGAGTGTTCTGGACAAGAAGTTGCATCAGGGTGTTCTGCTGCTGGATCAACTGAGTGAGCTCAGGGGGAAACTCGAATTCACGTCTTGGAGGCATCTGATGGGTGTAGAGGGAAGAGATTAGAATAGAAAAGAGGTCTAAGGGAAAATCACTACCCATATGCACATGAGACAAACACACAATCATATCACACCAATCAATTTCAAACAAGGTCTTACAAATCTAACGATCGTTACAAAGGTGCTCTAAATCTAATATATGGAGGTAAACTACTAGTCACAGGGTGGTCATCTAAAAGTATTGATCGGCAGAGGATTCCATAATATCTGCTCCAACTTCATCTTCATAGTCTTCATCCTTGCTATCCTCAGCTTCCGAATCCGTGTCATCTATGATGATATAATCTTCCGGTGGTATCTCCTTGGGTTCTTCTTCCTCGCCTTCTTCTCCCATGAGTATTCCTAACTTCCGGGTCAAATCATCATTCTTCTCCACAAGTATCTTCATCTCCTCCTCATATCCGTCGTGTGTAGACTTGAGTTCTTCTTCTAGCTCCAAATTCCTATTTAGGGCCTTCTTCAAATCTATCATCCTAGCACACATCTGGTGCTCCTAGCGACGAATGTGGTGGTTCAACTCCTGGATGAATGCTGCAATGGATATACCCTTCCGGGTGCTGATCATATCCCAATTCTCATCTCGGCGTCCACAAATCTGGTAGATAGTGTCCTTTAGCTCCTGCTGGTAGACTTCTCCAATCCTTCCCATAGCAATGTGGGCTGCCATGCTCCTTCCTAGGCTCCATGTAGGTGCATTAAAGGAGAATGCTATGAGTGAGGTGATGGGTGCGAACGTCCTTCCTGGAACTTGAGCTTGAATCAACCAACGCTCCTCCTCAGGTAGAGTGGCATTGTAGGTTCCAGTGAAACTTGGTAATCCAATGTTGAGATATCTTGTGACTTCCTTCAGGTGTCGTCCAAAGGGTGTATCATCATCCGGTTGCATGAACTTGTGCTTTGCTTCCACCATCCTAAAGAGTAGAAAAGATGAGGAGTCAGAAAAGAGAAGAGTGAATTGTGCTCTAGGGCTTGTCTTAGTGGTCATGTCCTACAGTCAGCGTGTGCTCTGCTACCATCTTTGTAGCGACCAGACCTCAAACAGTCTGATCTCTGTGCATCAGTGTCATCCCTGGATCAGTAATGCTGACACACACAGTACTTGAAGGATTTATAACAGAGTAGCAATCACACACTTATTACATCGGTAGTCCAACGATGAATTTATTACAAATAATATGGCTAAAGGCCATCTAACACGATAACAACGGAAGGCTTGGAAGATAAGTGAGTCCATCAACTCCAGCGGCATCACTGAGTATAGAACCACGACCTAAAAGGGCATCTTACTCGTCATCTGAAAAGTCTGCAACATGAAACGTTGCAGCCCGAAAACGGGTCAGCACATGGAATATGCTGGCAAGGTAACACAAGAGATGCAATGAAATTAAAAGCTATACTATATGCAATATGGCTGGTGGAAAGCTCTATGGTTAAGTTTTTGCATAAAGCCAATTTTTCCCTACTTCAAAGGAATAGATTTTAATTAACTATCATGGTAGTTGAAACATCGTTGAGAAGATAGACATCCTCTCAACCCCAATTAAAGTTCATCATTAAACCCTACAAAATTAAATTAGAGTAACATGATGAGATGCACATGAAAATCCAAGTACTAGATACTCAAGACGTCCATAACCGGGGACACGGCTAATCATGATCATTTTGTACACTCTGCAGAGGTTTGTGCACTTTTCCCACAAGACTCGATCGCCTACGTTTGGTTTCTCGTACTGCATGGTGTTTGAGAAACGGATGACCGAGACATAGTCTTTCAGAAGCGCTAGCACCTTATGATCAGGCGGACCGTACCAACCTACATCCCCTGCATCTGCTAGTCCACCACTGTAAGAGTTCGCACGACTTACTCATACTATGCTAGAGCCCATAATAGCATTGTGGCTGCATACGGAAGTTTCTAGTATGAATAATCTCATGATCCCTTTGAGCCTGGGTGGCGGTCCAAAAGAAAAACAGGCAATCGCTGGAATACCCAGGTGCCTCAATCCACCCAGATGTGTATTAATGCTACCACCTTAAGTTGAACCATTAATTAACAAACTCACATCTGTCATGGATTTCACTCACCCAATCCACGTCTACGAGCATAGCATGTCCTAACAGCAAACGTAGAAGTAACTCCCAAAGGTTTGAATGTAATGCAGGTAATAGGTACTACCTCAATCTACTTCCCAGTCCCACAAGTTAATTAATCCCATTCATGCAATGTGTGAGGGTTGGACTAATGCAATGAAAACTGGGTAATTGGAAATCATGATCAAAGTGTTACTTGCCTGGCTGATGATCCGCAAAACCTAGAGACTCAAAGTAGCAAGCGGCGCACTCCGGGTACTCTATCGCAATCAAACAAGCACACAATAAGTACTTAACTAATGCACGGATAAAACTCAAATAAGAGATCTAACCAGAAAGTTCAACTTAAGAACTCCGGTTTGCAAAAAGAATCAACTCGAAAGAAGCAACGAAACTCAAACTGCAAAAGAAACGAGCTCCGGTTACTAGTTGGCCTAAAGTCAAATTTTCAGTAGCCAAAATCTTGTTCAAGTTGATTAAACGTAAAGAGGGCTTCGAGACGAAGATCTGGGATTTTGAATCACCTGATTCTGACTCTCGAGCGAAAAGAAAAAAAAAATCAGGGCTGAAATCACGATCGGAATAACCGCGGATAAATACCCTGAAAAAAGAAAAACGACGAACAGGCTAACGAAAGAACGTTCGCTGTCTGCGGTTAACTAACGAAAACCATTTGTTAAAACGAACATACGGACGAACGTCCGCTAATTAACTAAACCGGCGAAAAAAACCGAACCGATCTATTAAAAAAACAGATCTAGGTTTTCCTAAAACAAAACCGATCGGTTAAACGGGAAAAACCGAGAACTACCTTGGGCAAGAACTCCGGCGATCCGGCGGGAGAGGCGGTGGGCTCCGGCGAGTGGCGGCGCGGTGCGCGGGCGGCGGCGGGGCGGTGCGGTGTGGCTGCGGCGGGTGGCGGCGCGGCGGCGGGGCGGTGCGGCGGGCGGCGGCGAGTGGTGGCGCGGTGCGGCGGGCGGCGGCGAGTGGCGGCGCGGCGGCGCGCAGGCGAGGCGGTGGCGGCTGGCGAGGGAGGCGGCGGCGGCTGGCGAACGGCTAGGGTTCGGCGCTGGCGGGCTGGGCGTAACGGGCCGGCGGGGCTGGCTTATGAAGCCCAGTCTCCTGGTCCTTCACGAGTCTAAGTCGGTTTCCTATTTTTTTTCTAAAAAAGTCCCGGCGCAGAAAAACTAACGAAAGAAATACCAAACGGACTCCAAAATTCCCGAAATAAATTTTCACCGTCCTCTAATAATATTGAAGACAAAGTGAACATTTTTCCCGGACCTAAATGTAATTTTGAAAAACGCATATTTTTCCTATGCAAATAAATTCGCAAATAAATCCAGAAAAATACCAAAAGTGATTTTAATATTTCTCCTCCAATATTTCTGTTATTTTGGAGAAGTCATATTATCTCAGCTCATATTTTGTATTTAAAAATATTTTTAGGAGAGAAAAATTATTAGAATCACACTGTCCTCGTACCGGTATTCGAGCGAACTCAAATACGAAAACGGTAAAATCCCCAACTCTCTCCGTAGGTCCTTGAGTTGCTTAGAATTTCGAGGAACTCCACGAACAAAAATGCAAAAACATGAAATGCAATTATGATCTATGTATAACATTCCAAATTGAAAATTTGGATGTTACAAGGTCGTACAAGGCTCATGGGCCCAAGTGGAGGTGATGTAACACCTTTGGACCTGTAGTTTGACTCGGATTCTGCTGCAGCGTCAGATTGTTTCGTCGGTATCTCAACACTCCGGACGAATTTGAAGGTGAATCCAATTGGGTTGGAAAGTGTACGAAATCTAGTTTCCACCAAAAAAAGAATCACCCAATTCGAAGTCCGTATGAAGGAGTTCTTGCCGTTTTGAGTCAGGTATGTCTGTGCAGTCAGAATCTGGATGCAGAACATGAGAGACTTGGACTCTATTTTCTCTTGGCCCAAAAGTGACGTGAGAGAACTTTTTGAACAGCACCTAAACTTCTCTTTTTTTCCTTATCTTCATATGTTGATTGTACAAATGTCCCATACACCTAGAATTAGACATGGCACAAAAGTCTGTGAAGTATTTTTGTCCTGGATGACATAAATAAATTGTTGCATAGTTTGCATTAGAAATCACCTCACAAATATACATGTATGCAATATTTTTGGTCGTATCCAAGGTAGTCATGTCCTCTTCATCCTCCCTTTCTTGAAAATAAAGCCGTCCTCGACGTTGCTTAATCTGAAATTTGGGTAAGAAAATAGACAAGGTGTACATGTTGTATATGTATATGTCATCCATTTTTACTTCCCTTAATTTTTGCACATATGACACATATATAGATGAGTAACTTTCATAGTTCATAAGATATAAAGCCAACATATTATCACAAGAAGTAGAAGGCATGAAAATATTGCAACTCAGTTTGCACAAATAAGTGAAGCTCTTATTCATATCAAAAGATTGACAATGTTCATCATTAAACCATCCCAACATTGGCGAATAAACCTTATTTGCATGAAATTCACAGGCTACAACATGCCTAAATAAGCAAACATGCAATAAGTCATTTGACATAGAATCGTCACCAAGATTAGAGGTCGTATCAAAATGATTAAACATTGGCACAATTATTTTCAAATTTATTTTATCCAAATCTGATTTATTCTCTAATGCACATGATTCTTTGCATCAACAGTTAACTCAATGGGTGCACTCAAAATTGTTGGTATTTTAGTTGTTTGATCACATGACGCATTCATGACAGTAACATGATTATCTAAACTAGGTGGTGTGCTCAAATCAACAGGTAATTCAATACATGATGTATTCAAGTTAACTAGATATGCATCATCCTCATGTGAAGTTATATCATCATTGATTTTACTGTTACCTTGTCGCAAAGACGTAGCTGATGTAGGTACGGATGATGACAATGTATCATACACTTTAGATGATGTCACGCTCTCAATTGGAGGTGTGGCTGCTCTAGTAGGTGCAATGGCGGAGGAACCAACCAGTGGTGGTGAGCATGAACTGGAATAGTAGTTGTTGTAGTCACACAATGCATCCTCCTGTATTTGCCTCTCAAAGGTACAAGCACGAACATACATACCAATAATGCAACGAGGAATATACTGAAATCTTGCACGAATATCATGGTTCAAACCACCAAAAAATCTATTCATTGTATCATCCTCAGATTCTTCTATGTCAAAATGATGCATATAAGATTTGAACTCTTGGTAGTAAGCATGAACAGTGTTACTGCCTTGTTTTAATTGTTCCAATTTACGAAGCAATTCACAGCGATTGTAAGGAGGAAAAAATGTTTTCTCATTACAACCTTCAAATCTTTCCAAGTTGTGGGTTGGTTATCAATATTTTTCTTACAATGCACACTCCACCAAACAGAAGAAAAACCAGTAAATGCTCTAGTGACAGCTCGTACTCTCTCAAGTTTAGGAAAATCATGGCTAGCAAAAATTAGTTCGACCTCAAACTCCCAAGCAAGATAAAAAGCAGGATTAAACCTACCCTCAAATGACGGTAAAGAAATAACCTGACCATGTGCTTGTGTGTGTTGTCCCACGTCTCGTGATGGTGAAGATGTATCCGTCATCCAAGAACTTTTGTCTCCGGTACCTGTCATGATTAGTAGAAAAAAGAAACAAAATTCGAGAATAATGTTCCTATGAACTACTAGGATGTGGTGGTAAAGCGCTCACAGTAAAGCAAATATCAATATCTTACAAGTTCTTGCCATGCAGCAGGTGGTGATTGGCAACCAGCGGTGTCAAATAACTCCAAAGATTGAGTAAAGCGATTGCCAGGTGAACGTAAATATGCATGGTGTAGAAATATGTGGAGCTGGGTTGGCTATATATGGTAGCAAAAGATTAGCAATAATCAATTCAGAGATGCAATGTTGAATAAACGCTCAACGACGGTACTGTGCTGGTCCTATGCTAGAGCGGACTAGAGATGCGAGCCTATAACACTAATGAGGTCACGGCGTAGCACAACTAGCATAAATAAAGGATACGAAGTAGCTCTGGACAGCAAGATATAAGTGATGATCACAACGGCGGTAAAGATAATGATGAAAACAACTGCCAAGCAGAATATACAACAACACTCTCTCCAACTTTCTTTTCCTTCTTTTTCTTTTTCTTTTTTTCTCACACTTTTTTTCTTTTTCTTTCTCTCCTCTTTTTTTGTTTTTACTATTTTTTGTCTTTTTTTTCTTTCTCCCTCTTTCCAAGACAAACTAGATAAGATGCAGATTGGATCAAGGAAAGATGCGAACGACTTCAAGTATGATTGTGACAATGAACGATGGGTTGCACGAGGTGGAAATTGATGGATGAGGTGGTGGACAGCGGAAGGGATAACGATGCAGCGGCGATGTGACTAATGTGAACAGAACTCGAAACTCTAACGAACTAGACACTAAGACCAGCAACTCGACACGACTATGCAACCGATAATTCAATAATGCAAACAATGAAAAGAAAATTGCATAGGCTCAGACTGGCTAGGACAAAGGATGAATAGATCTAACTTTTTTTTGGCTTTTCCTTGGACAATAGGTAAGAAAATAAATCTAATCTATGAATAACTGGAAATTCTCACCGAGCAACCTGAAAACTGATACCACTTGATAGAGGCGAGAGGCCTGATCTTTCGATGAGATGATAACTATCGATTTGGTGGAGACGACTTTGACGATCCGACTACAAACGTGCACGATGTTGCGCCTTAGCAATCGCTAAACCAGTCTCTAGGGGTTACTGACGATGCCAGAAGCACGATCAGCCTGACCACGAAGGTCTATTCCTGCATGCAATCGAAGAACAAGCAAGAATACGATAAATCAATCTGAATATTGCAAATATAGATGAAGTATTGATAAAGATGGGGATCCGTAAGCGGTCTTGGTCCAGTCGTTGGACACAAACGAAGTACACGAAGTTACAATGGCTAACTTTTGACTAAACAAATCCCAAATAAAAAGCTACTAGATGGATCTACTTACATAGGAGCAAGGGGTGGCGGCCAAGGAGGTGGAAGGACGTCCCAAGGCAGCCTAAAACTAACCCTAGGTCGTACAAGTCTCATGGGCCCAAGTGGAGGTGATGTAACACCTTTGGACTTGTAGTTTGACTCGGATTCTGCTGCAGCGTCAGATTGTTTCGTCGGTATCTCAACGCTCCGGACGAATTTGAAGGTGAATCCAATTGGGTTGGAAAGTTTACGAAATCTAGTTTCCACCAAAAAAAGAATCACCCAATTCGGAGTCCGTATGAAGGAGTTCTTGCCGTTTTGAGTCAGGTATATATGTGCAGTCCGAATCTGTATGCAGAACGTGAGAGACTTGGACTCTATCTTCTCTTGGCCCAAAAGTGACGTGAGAGAACTTTTTGAACAGCACCTAAACTTCTCTTTTTCCCTTATCTTCATATGTTGATTGTACAAATGTCCCATACACCTGGAATTAGACATGGCACAAAAGTCTGTGAAGTATTTTTGTCCCGGATGACATAAATAAATTGTTGCATAGTTTGCATTAGAAATCACCTCACAAATATACATGTATGCAATATTTTTGGTCGTATCCAAGGTAGTCATGTCCTCATCAACAAGACCACATCCACATCCTTACTACATCCAATGGTTCAACAACAGCGGCAAGGTTAAGGTAACACGTATTGTTCGTGTGCATTTTAGTATCTCTACATATGTTGATTATGTTGATTGTGATGTGGTACCTATGCAAGCATGTTCCTTATTACTTGGTAGACCATGGTAATTTGATAAAAAATTTGTACACCATGGTAGAAACAATCAGTATACTCTTGTTCATAAGGATAAAAATATTACTTTGCTTCCTATGACTCCTGATTCCATTTTGAAAGATGATATTAATAGAGCTAATAAAGCAAAACAGGAGAAAAATATGAGTGAAAATCAGATTGTGGCAAAAGAATTTGAGCAACAAATGAAGCCTAATAATAAACCATCTACTGTTGCTTCTGAAATTAAATTGAAAAGTGCATGTTTATTTGCCACCAAATCTGATATTGATGATCTAGATTTAAGCAAATTTGTTTGCTATGCTTTTGTGTGCAAAGAGGCATTATTTTCATTCGAGGACGTGCCTTCCTCTTTGCCTCCTGCTGTCACTAACATTTTGCAGGAGTTCGCCGACGTCTTTCCACAAGACGTGCCACCGGGATTACCACCTATTCGAGGGATTGAGCATTAGATTGACTTAATTCCCGGTGCATCGCTACCCAACCGCGTACCATACCGTACCAATCCAGAAGAGACGAAGGAGATTATGCGTCAAGTACAAGAGCTACTCGACAAAGGTTATATACACGAATCCCTTAGTCCTTGTGCTGTTCCTATTATTCTAGTGCCGAAAAAGGATGGTACATCACGTATGTGTGTTGATTGTAGAAGCATTAATAATATTACTATTTGTTATCGTCATCCTATTCCTAGGCTAGATGATATGCTTGATGAATTGAGTGGCTCTACAATATTCTCCAAAGTTGATTTGCGTAGTGGATACCATCAAATTCGTATGAAATTGGGAGATGAATGGAAAACAGCATTTAAAACTAAGTTTGGATTATATGAGTGGTTAGTCATGCCTTTTGGGTTAACTAATGCACCTAGTACTTTCATGAGATTAATGAATGAAGTTTTACGTGCTTTCATTGGACGATTTGTGGTAGTTTACTTTGATGATATATTGATTTTTAGCAGATCTTTGGAGGAACATTTGGAACATTTACGTGCTGTTTTTATTGCTCTACGTGATGCACGTTTGTTTGGTAACCTTGGAAAGTGCACCTTTTGCATCGACCGAGTATCTTTTCTTGTCTATGTTGTTACTCCACAGGGAATTGAGGTTGATAAAGCCAAGATTGAAGCTATTGAGAGTTGGCCGCAGCCCAAAACAGTCACACACGTGAGGAGTTTCCTTGACCTCGCTGGATTCTATTGGCGTTTTGTGAGAGATTTCAGCACCATTGCTGCACCTCTCAATGAGCTTACAAAGAAGGATGTGCCTTTTGTTTGGGGTACTGCACAGGAAGAAGCATTCACGGTATTGAAAGATAAGTTGACACATGCTCCTTTACTCCAACTTCCTGATTTTAATAAGACGTTTGAGCTTGAATGTGATGCTAGTGGAATTGGGTTAGGAGGTGTGTTATTACAAGATGGTAAACCTATTGCATACTTTTCTGAAAAATTGAGTGGGCCTGATGCAGAGCATCCCAAGGTCATCCCCATGGACCCACCATCGACTCACCAAGTGCCAAGTGGACCCATGACACGTGCTCGAGCACGAGCTCTCGAGACCGAGGTGACTTCGCTCCTCTCTCTATGTCACTTTGATTCACATGAGACATGGCTGCTACCCTCATTGGGGACTCTTTGCATACTCAGGCACCTCGGGAGCAACCATGGAGAAGTCAGGGACAAGAAGAATCGAAGGAGGAAGATGGAGGAGAAGGACAACCAGGACTCAGCCTACCCGGACGATCCGGACGATGTCCCGAACGATCCGGCCAAGGCCCGGATGATCCGGACATCTGTCCGGACGATCCGGCCAATGTGCCCAAGGACACCCGAGAGCTCAAGCTGAAGCCGGATCATCCGGACCCCAGCCCGGATCATCCGGACGAACTCGGACGTCCGGACCAAGTCTCGGATATCCGGACCACCCGCGTGAGAACAAGACACGTCCGGATCATCCCGATGCCGCCCCGGATCATCCGGACCCCCGAAGCCCGGATCATCCGGACAAACGGTCGGATCATCCGGACCGTGCCTGCATGCATGATGTTGGGCCGAGGCCCATGTACCCCTTCGCCCCTCCTAGCCTATATATATATCTCCACCCATACTTTCTAGGGTTAGCTTTGTGTTAGCTCATACCAAACCCCTAGTGGTTCCTCTCCTACGAGACCGCGGCCTCTACGGAGAAGAACCACCGGATTGAAGACCTCCTTACGGAGAAGAACATCAAGACCTCCTCCGGGAGAAGACTATATTTGTATCACCGTTGTTGACTATGGACCGTGTACCTTGATGTGTATCGTGGATCTAGCACCTGTGCGACCGTTTTCGTGTTGATTTGTGCGTTTCCTCTCGTGTACTTCTTTGTCTTTCCCTTGTGTTCTTCGTGTTCATCGTGGGATTTCCTCCATCTCGTGAAAGATCTGCCGACTAGGGTTTCACCCTACATCATCTATGGTATCATGAGCCTAGGTTGATCACGAATTTGGAGTCCCACACCTTGTTTTCTAGCTTGTTTTTGTTGTTTTTCGTTCCAAATTCGAAAATCCCCATAAAAATAGCCCCACAATTTTTTTTTGTGATTTGTGTGTTTTGATGAGATTTTGTTGCTTGTGATCCGTGGTTGAGTTGTGTGACAAGTGGATTACCCTTTTCCCCACCTCCCCCACCCTCAAAAACCTCCGAAAACCGAGAAAAAATCAAATCCCCCAATTTTTCCCCACCTTCCCCGAGCTCACCCCGCAGATTTTGACAAACCCGGAACATCCGGGTGACCATCCGGATCATCCGGCTGACCATCCGGATCATCCGGCTGACCATCCGGATCATCCGGCCACGCCCGGATCATCCGGCCAGACACCCGAATCATCCGGCCAACCCTAACGAAACTGCATTTTGCAGATTCTCGCGCACCCGCTTCCGCCACCGCAACAACCCTAGCCACCTCTTCCGCTATACCCTCGACATACCCATCCCCACCATCATTACCTAACCAACATTCACTACGGTCTTACCCCTTTGTGTCTTGGATCATTTGAGTTGTGGTTTACTCTGTTTCCGTTTGTGTTTCGGCTATCTCGGAGCGGAACGACATCGACAAGACCACCACTCAACCTCGACAAGGACAGTAACACCGACGAGACCTCGTTTACTACCTCGAAATTGCATTGATAGACACTCCTCAACTATTTTGCGTAGCTTTCCTACCAAGACTAGCCATTTGAGTATTGCCGGGCCACGTCACTTGTGCACATTAGTGATAGTCATAAACATTGCATACTACATCATCATATCTATGTGTGACACAAGAGTGTTCCGCATACACAATAGCTACCTTGATTCGATAAGCATGCATAAGTGGCCAAAGAAAGAGCTCAAAAGCTTCTAAGCAAAAGAGCCAACCAAAGCTTATACACAAAAGCAAAATAGCATCAAACGCCTAGCATCCAAAGAGATCATATGAGATAGCAATACTTCACCTTGTGCTAAAAGCATCGGCACTTCATACACTCATACCATACTTACGATAGGAAGTCGTTACATTGCTCTTATAGGTCGTGCACAAGTGCGTATCCGCCTATAAGCAATCAGTTAGCGTCTCTCTAGCGTTGTGCAACACGAGCATTTTCTGTGGATCCCACATTTTCGCTCACTTTTGGTTGCACAACCACATTTATCTATCCGTGCGTGTGTTCTGTGTGCTACCTATTGCTTGTGATCTACTTGTTGCATGAGCCAATTGTGAATCATTTTCAACATCATTGAATCTTACTCACTTTTTACATTGAATTTTTGCCACCATCCTAACCAAGCTCCTCTCAAAGCTTTACTTGTGTAGGTGTGAGAATCGACATGAAGTGGTACCAATAGTGATATTTCCGGGTTACATTATTGAGTGATCATTGATTCATTTTCAACTTCGGTTAAGGTACATTTGGTATTGTCTTCTCCTTCTCCCACTCACACACTTGCTTGTGATGATGGATAGGCCAAGTACATCTTCCAACCCGATCTTCGACGATCCACAAGAAGCGAACAACTACGTCACCAAACTACATCTCTTCGGTGTCCAACGAGCTCTCCATCAAGAAAGTGAAGCTATGCGCGAGTACATTGGTCAAGTCGCCGAGGACGCGCGCCAATTTGAAGCAAGAACAAAAGAGTAATTCGACATCATCAACACCAACATGTCTACGCAATTTGACGAGCTACAGACTTTGATAGCCAACCGACGTTCTTCTTCGACATCTTCTCAAAGACGAAGCCGCTCAAGTCGACATGCCGACTCCACGGAAGGCTCAAGTACCCCTACATCAAACACTCTTCGTCAAGCCACACGTCAAGCTCGACATGACAACCGGAATCCACCTCATGACAAGAGTTCACAAGAGCTATTTGAAGAGCAAGAAAGTCAACATCGCCAAAACCAAGCCACACTTGAGCAAGCAAAAGAGCGACAATGACTACGCCAACAATAACAAGAGCGAGCACGTCAATACTAAGAAGAACAAGATGCCGAGGCTAATCATCAAGCACAACAACGCCGAGAAGCTCAAGCTCTTGAGACGCAACGAGCATTACGTGATGCACATCGCAATGTGGCAGCTCGCAATCGACAAACTCGTCAAGAAGAGGAATTCCTTCGCGATGAGATACAAGAGAGGCACCACCAAGCACGAATGCAACAAGAAGTTCCTCCTCAAGCGTGTCAAGAACAACAGCCTCAACAAGAACCGCACGCTCGGCAAGAGCAACATGACAATGCACATCTACTTCTCCAAGACCAACATGAGGTCGACAACCGTCCAATCCATGAACGCCCTCCCAATAGGCAAGGAAACAATGAAGAGCATCGCTATTGCAAGCGTAAGTTCACCATGCCGAAGTTTTCCGGAATCATTGATCCCGAAGATTACCTCTCATGGGCATTGAAGGTTGACAAGATCTTTCGCCTTCACAACTTCGATGAAGAGAAGAAGATTGCAATGGCCTCCCTTCAGTTCCAAGACTATGTTCTCATTTGGTGGGAGCAAATCATAGAGAGAAGAGAAGCAAAAGGCGAACCTCCTATCACCACTTGGGCTCAAATGAAGGAAGTCATGAGAGCACGCTTTGTGCCAACACACTACAACCGTGACTTGTTTAAGAAGCTACAACTCCTCAAGCAAGGTACCAAGTCCGTTGAAGAGTACTACAAGGAGATGGAGATGCCATGATACGCGCAAACATCACGGAAGATGAAGAGCAAACAATGGCGAGATTCTTGAATGGACTCAACTACCCTATCAAGAAGATTGCGGACTTTCAACCATACACCAAATTCCTCGAGCTAGTACATCAAGCCACCAAAGCGGAGCGACAAGTTCAAGAGGACTACAAGTACTCCAAGTTCACATCCAAGAACTTCGGCTCATACAACCAAGCTTCAACGACTTCGGCTACACCTACCTCTAGCAAGCCATCTACAAACTTCGGTGACAAGTCAAGCTACAAGAATACGACTACAACAAGTCGGCCACCTTCTACCAACAACTTCAAGCCAAGAGCTTCACCGTCTACAACTCCAACCGAGGACAACTCCAAGACGAGTTCCATCAAATGCTTTAAGTGCCAAGGGCGAGGCCACAAGTCATTTGAGTGCAAGACCGTTCGCACCATGATCATCAACGACGACGGATCTTATGACTCAATGAGCGACGATGAAATGGAAGCACTTGAGTATGTGGCTATGCATCGACAAGTGAATGAGGATGAAGATCATCAAGTGTTTTGTGACAACGACTCGAGTCCCAATCTTGTTGTATCCAAGGTCTTGACACTCCAACATCAACAAGATGACGATCAAAGATGTCATATCTTCCATACCAAGGCCGGCATCAATGGACGCTCCGTCAAGGTTATCATCGATGGAGGAAGTTGTCATAACTTGGCAAGCGAAGAGCTTTGCGACAAGCTCAACTTGGTGAAGTCTAAGCACCCTCATCCTTACAAGGTCCAATGGCTCAACGACGCCGGAACACTTCGAGTCGAGCACACCGTGCAAGTATCCTTCAAAATAGGTGCCTACGAGGACACACTTGAGTGTGACGTGATCCCCATGTCCGCGTGCCACCTTATTCTTGGACAACCTTGGCAATATGATCGTGGTGTCACACACAATGGACGGACGAACCACTATAGCTTCAAGATGAAAGAAAAAGAGTTTGTGCTACGTCCCATGTTACCAAGTCAAGTGGCCGCCGACAAACACTTACCTACCAACCATCGTGGAGAGAATGGTGAGACAGTGAGCCACCAAAAGGAGAGTGAGAGCCACAAGCCAAATATGAGCGACTCCACGATGAGCGACAAGAAGCACCTTGATGTGGAGCATCCTACGGACATCACCATGTCAAGAGACCATTTGGCAAGTGACACGTGCACCATCTACTTCTCATACATAAAGGTGAATCTTCTCCTTTACACGTGCTCACTTGACCCTTTCGAGGATGGTATACTACTTGACACTCCACTCGTGTGCATGCATAGGTATTGTCGGAGCTTCACGGACGGCGAGGAGGAGCGTAAGCGCCAAGGAACGCCTACACACTCCGCGAGGGAAGCGTGGAAGCGAAGACGGAAGAGAATGGCCTGTCCAGTCCGGAACGGGCGGTACTACCGCTTACAAGCGGAACTACCGCTCCCAAGCGGTACTACCGCCCGAGGTTTCGGTACTACCGCCCTGCTTGCGCGCAACCATTGGCCTTTGGCCTTGTATCCCTTGCCACTTACCCCTTCGTGGCTTAGACTATAAATAGACCACCTCCACCTCCTTTCTAGGGTTAGCAAATATGATAGCTCATTTGTATGTGAGCTTTGCTCCTATCTTCTCCTCTTGAGAGAGAGAGAGAGACTACTCCATTGGAGGTTAACACCTCCATCTTGGAGAAGATCCCTAGTGGATGCAAGACCCCATAAGTGGGAAGAATCCTTGTGGATTATCAAGACCACTCTCCTCATAGGATTGGGATGAACTCTGCCATGTATCTTATTTCCCTTTGATTGTTCTTGTACCTTGTGGATCTCATGTGTTTGTGAGTCTAGTGGATGTGTGATTTGGGCTTGTTCTTGAGAGTTTCCCCCTTGTGTTCTTCTTGTTATTGAGGGATTCCCCTCCAATTCGTGAAAGATCTCCACCTAGGGTTCCATCCTACAACATCATGGTATCTAGAGCTATGGTCTCTCACGAAATTGGAGCCCCCCTTCTTGTTTTCTAGCCTAATTTTGTTGTGTTCTTGCCCAATTTCGAAAATCCCCACCAAAAATAGCCCCAAATTTTTTTTTGTGATTTGTTGGTTTGATGAGGTTTTGTTGGATTTGAACCATGGATTTGCTTGGTTTCGAGTGGATCTAGCATCTCCCCAAGTTTCACCACTTTCCATCCACGAAATCCATCCAATTTTGCCCCCGAAATCATCCATTTCCGCCCATAATTCGCCCCGGTCCCGATCTGCGAAGTTTTCCCGACACCAGCGGTACTAACGCCCCTCCAAGCGGTACTACCGCCTATAACCACAAGCGGTACTACCGCCCCGCACATTTTCAGCCTTCCGAATTTCACCATTTTGACCATAACTAATTTATCCGGAGTCCTATTTTGACGTTCTTTAGCTCGTTTTGAAGCTCTTGACATCCCCCATACCACAAAAATACTACCATAATCATTTGACTCCATCAAATTTTGTCAAATTTGGCATGTTTGCCTAGGCCCTCCACCATATCATCCGCATAGCCACCATACCTTTCCGCAACCTAACCATTTTGTTTCCCTTAGCATTTGTGGTTGTTTGAGTTGTGACTTGAGTCTCCTAAGGTGTTTCAGCTACTTAGGGACGAGTGCTTCTTAATCAACCACCACCACCACTTTCGCATTGTCAACTTTGACACCACCACCATCGCTTTCCGCTACCACCATTTGACTTTGTCCTTGAGATTTTGAGTTGTGGTTTTTCCGTTTCCTAAGGTGTTTCGGCTAATTAGGAGCGGGTCTACATCAAGAGCACCACCTCTCATCATCGACACGGACAGTAACTTCGACAACATAATTGTATACCCCTTGCAATTGCATTGTTAACCCCTAGCCCATTTTGCGTCACTTGCCCATTGAGACTAGCCATTTGAGTATTGCCGGCAACGTTACTTGTGCACATTAGTGGTCATCGATATACACCTTCCATTGCATACATACCATATCTTGGTAAAATCATAATACCATACCTTGTGTCACAAGATTGTTCCCGCATATACACAATTGTTATCTTGGTTTGTGCATTTCAAATTGTGGCCATACAAAAAAAAGAATAAGCTTTTAAGCAAAAAGAGAAAGACAAAGAAGCTTGTAAGCAAGAGCCATAGCATCATACCACATTGCATATCATACTACCATATTGATCGTCTTGGATCATCGTGTGCGAAACACCGGAACATCATACACATAGCATACTTGGGATAACAAGTTCATATATTTTGCATCTTATAGGTTGTGCACAAGTGTCGTATCCGCCTATTGAGCAATCGTGCTAGCGTCTCTCTTGAGTTGTGCAACACGAGCGTTTCCGTGGACTCCATATTTTGTGCTCATTCCTTGGTTGCACGACCCCATTTATCTATCCGTGTGTGTGTTTTCGTGTGCCACATTTTGCTATTGGTCTACTTGTTTCACTTGCGAATTTGTGAATCTTTTCCAACATTATTGACTCTTGCAAACTTTTTGCATCAAATTTTTGTGCCACTATCCTCACCGAGCTCCACCATAAGCTTTAATTTGTAGGTGTGAGTGAACAAGTCCGATACCAATTCCACTATTCTTTCATTTCACTTTATGTGAAACAGGATACATCCTCAACTTTGGGAAACGGTATTTTGGTATTGTTTATATCATTTCCTACTCACCCTCTACTCGAGTCTTGTGATGGATAGGCAAAGCACGTCTACTTCGGTCTACAACAACAACGACGAGTTCGGTGCCATGACTAGATCACATCGGCATCGACACCATCACCGACAAGAACGTGAAGGTCACGAGCTCAACATCAACAACCGCTCAACGACTTCACTATCTACCTTGGCATCTTCGCCAAGTGGCTTCAAGGCATCTTCGCCTTCAGACTTCCGGCATCTTCGCCGACCCGCACCTCAAGAGAAGCTCCCCAAGCTCAAGTCCGCGACTTCCACGAGCTACTACGACCTCGACAACGACCACGCGATTCCTTTCTATGGGACTCAAGACCCCGAGGAGTATCTCGAGTGGGAGTGCTTGATGGACGACTACCTCATGCTACTTCAAGTTCCTCCCGAAGATCAAGTGAAATGCGCCACAAGAAACTTCCACGACCACGCATCGACATGGTGGCTTCACACACCTTCGGAGAACTACGACATGAGTTGGTCCAAGACGAAGAAAGCTATGCGGTGAGATTTCGTGCCTCCCACCTACACGGAACAACTTATTCGCCAATTGGAGAACACCATACAAGGATCCAAGTCCATCGATGCGTACTTCAAGGAGATGAAGAAGGCCTTGCGACGTGCCGGCATGGACGACCCCATTTGGATGAAGTTTTACTTCATGATTGGGTTGGACAACGACATCTCCAAGACTATCTTCCTCAAGAACTACAAGTCCCTCGACGACAACTACATTGGTGCTCTCAAGGCGGAACAAGAACTCATGAAGGCCAAGGCTTCTCCACCGCAAGCACACTTCTCGAAGACCAAGTTCCAAGACGGAGAGCATGAGGCTAGTACCACCACGATGTCCAAGCCCAATGAGCTCCAAGATGATGCTCCCAAGTTCGTGTGACGCCCGAAGACCGACGTCCCAGAAGATTCCAGAAGATTCCAGAAGATTCTAGATGTTCCGGGTTCTCTCGTGTGTTTTATTTTTGGTTGTGTTATTTATTTTGCATTGCATCATGTCATCATGCCATCATGTCATTTTTATTTTGCTTCTCAACCTAAATAAATTGTGTGGACCTTCGGTCCATTTAAATCGAGGGAAGGTGACTTCTCTTTATAACATATCCTCCAAATATTAAGGAGCTATTATAAATAAATATTCCATTTGTTTGGAATTAACCGCAACACACTTGCATATTTTTCCCATGCCTCTTAATTCAAGTTTCACTGTCAAACCTCCCTCTTCTTTCTTTTCTTCTCTCTTTTGTTTTATGCTAAAAGGGAGATAAAAAGGAGAGAGCCCAGCAGCTACCAGCCGCCTGGCCCATCAGCCTTTCCCCCCAGCCGGCCCAGGCCTCCAGCCAGGCCCATTCCACCTTAGCCCGACCGGCTAACCCTAGCCCGACCATCCCGATCGACCCCCATCTCCCTCCAGCTCGACGCCCCAGCCGCCGCATCGCCAGTCTCCCTCTTCCCCTCGATCTCCCGCATCCTCCCCTCGCACCTCGCAGGAGCCTCCTCGCCTCTTCCCCTCTTGAGGCCGCAGCCCCTACCGCGCCTGGCCCCGAGCCCAGCAGCGCGGCGACCGCTCCCGTCCTCCTCGAGCCGCACCAGGGCTGGCCAGGCATCGCTCCTCCGTCGCCAAGGCGCAGCAGCGCCGAGCCCCTCCATCCCGCGCCCGACGCGCGCCCAGGCCGTCCCGGCCGCGACCATCTTCTCGTTGCCTCGCCCGTGCTGCCTCCTCCTACCACGCGCCGTGCGTCCTCGCCTCTGGCCCCGCCGCGCCAGGAGCCCGACGCGCCCCATCCAAGTTCTCCTCCGTGCCGAGTCGCCCCGTCGGCCTCCCTCAGGCCCCAGCGCCGCACCCTCCAGAGGCCATGGCCCAGCGCCGCGGTGCCCGCGAGCCGGCCGTGCCTCCGCGCCTCCATCCCGTCGACCACCAGCAGCTGCAGTGCCGCACCAGACGTCGCCAGGCCCGATTCCCTCGAGTCCCTCTGCCTCGGTGGCCTCGTCGCCTCCCGTGTTGTTTTTTGTTTGTTTGTTTTGTGTGTTGCCTTGTTCTGTGGAATTGACAGTGGACCCGTGTATGACGACTGGAGCATCTACATGACCCGACCAAGTACCCCTACACGTCGATGCGGCAAGTACCTCTCCGATGAACGTGAACAACTACATGGTGATGCGACAAGTACCCCTACGGAACGTGTACCACTACCGTCGCCCCGAAGATGTCCGACGCCGCAAGTACCACGACCCGATATCGGAACGACTACTTCCTCTTCGGAAACGTGAACCACTACTTCCTCTACGACTCGTGAGAACGACTCCTTCCTCTATGATCTCGAACCGCCCCGAAACGATTGTTCCGAAGGTATAACCCTGAGACGTGACCCGTGCGATGCTTGTGTTGTATGAAATGTTTCCCGTGTGTGCTCCGTGCCATTTCGTCTGTTTGTCATCTTCCTCGGTTGCCTCGTCACCGACTCGTGGGAACCCGGTAACGGGATCGCCCCACCTTTCATCTCGTTTGACTCGCTCACGCCATCTTTCCTTTTGCACTGGACTCTCAACGAGTTACCGGAGCCGATATGTTGCGTTGCATCATTTTCGGATCGTTGCCGTGGCACCCTTTTCCTTCCACCACGGTGACGATGCTTCATATCATCTTCTTGTTAACCTTCTAATAAAATTGCATAAACTTGATCATGTCATCCGCATCATGTTAACAACACTAAAATGTTTAATTGTTGTTGCTTTATAATTATTAAACATGCTCATGGGGATTTTCCGGATATGTTGTTGTTATTTCCGGCCTCATTTAAAATGTCTTAATAGGTAGTTTGTTTTTGCTTCACCTCTTGCCATGTTAACAAACACTTTAACTTGTCTTGTAAATAACGAGAGTCAACTAAATAATTAACATGTGGTGTTTCGTCAATATGCAACTCGTTGCATATTGAGCTCCACTTAACTTGTAGTTTTGTTTGTGCACTTTGCCATGCCATGCATATTTAAACCGGACATGCATCATGCTTGCTTGTGCATCGTATGCCATGTTTATGCTTGTATGTTTACCGTGTTGTTTGCTTCTTTCCGGTTGCTTCTCTTGTTTCCTTCGGTTTCGTTCCGGAGTTGTGAGGTTTCGCTCGACTGTTGCTCCGTCTACTTCATGGATCCGTTCTTCTCCCTTGTGGATTCCCAGGCAAGATGATCATACCCTTGGATACCTTTACTACCATTGCCATGCTTAGTTGTCTTGATGCTATCGTTACATGTCGCGCTACCCATCTTCATGTCAGCCTCTCCTTGTTGCCATGAAACCTCTAACTTTTGAAACCTTCCTAGCAAAACCACTGTTTGGGTATGTTACCCGCTTGCTCAGCCCCTCTTATAGCGTTGTTAGTTGCAGGTGAAGATGAAGTTCGTTCCAGGAGGGAACTTGTTGTTGGTTATATCACAATATCTATTATTATTAACACACCTATATACTGGGCATGGGTGGAAGGCTTGGCCTTTTGCTCGGTGTTTTGTTCCACTCATGCCACCTTAGGTGCCGATAAACCGGCATTATGTTCCTTGATTTTGCGTTCCTTACACGATGGGTGGATGGGGACCCCTTGACAATTCGACTTTGAATAAAACTCCTCCAGCAAGGCCCAACATTGGTTTTAATTTGCCTCATAATAACAACTTAATTAATTAATTAAAATTTGCATAGGGGGTCGCGTCCGCGAGGATTCTTTTCTACATAGCAGGGGGGCCAGTGCTGATGGCGTTGGTCCCAAATAGAGTCGTGTGTGGTGCCACCCAGTTATCTGGGGTCTTCGGTTGCTATACGCTGTGCTCATCCGGTCGTGGCCTGAGACGAGATACGCGCGGCTACTATCAGGGTGTCGGCACGCCGGGAGGTCTTGCTGGACTTGTTTTACCATTGTCGAAATGACTTGTGCTACCGGGATGCCGAGCCTGATCGGATTTCCCTAAGATAAGGGGTGATGATATTATATTTATCACTTCAGCTAATCGTGAGAGCTTGTGATGGGCTAAGTTGGGACACCCCTACATGGTTATGATCTTTCGAAAACCGTGCCCGCGGTTATGTGGCAGATTGGAATTTGTTAATGTCCGGTTGTAGAAAACTTGACAGAGGATCCAAAGTAAAACACACAGCCGTGTGAGTAACCGTGACTGTCTCTTTTCACTCTGAGAAGAGAACACGGTGGGGTTATGTTTGATCGTATGTAGTTCAGGATCTTTAGCGATCACTTCTTTTGCGACCGTTTGCGTAGATGCTCATCTTATTCTGGTACTCGTAAGTTAGCCACCATATTATGCTTAGCCGCTACTGCAGCCTCACCACTTTACCTCTTCCTACCCATAAAGCTTTGCTAGTCTTGATACCCATGGTTATGGGATTGCTGAGTCCTCGTGGCTCACAGATACTACAACACCAGATGCAGGTTCTGCCGAGAATGATGCAGGAGCTGGATCAAGTTCTTCACTTGGAGCTCGATGAAGAGAGTGGCCGTATGCTTGTGACGTTTCGACGATCAGTAGTGGTTTCTACTTGGACTCGATCCTGACCTGTGGCGTTATGTTGTTTTGGTATTTTCTTTTGGATCTTCGCCCGTAGTCGGGTTGTGATGTTTTGAATGATGAATTGCTTATGTATTGTATTGTGTGAAGTGGCGAGTGTAAGCCAACTATTTCATTTTGCAATTTAATCCCTCTTTTACATGAGTCGTGCAAAGATACCAAACTTGAGATCATTCTAGGATGGGATTATACCTTTAAGTCGTGCCTCGACATGTAGGAGGTATAGTCCCATCCTGGGCATTACAAGTTGGTATTCAGAGCCTTCTCCGACCTAGAAGCCCCCACTGATTGATCGAATCGTTGACGGTTGAGTCTAGGCACACACTGAAAATATTTTGAGTCCTATATTTATATCGGAGAGTAGGATTTCTTTTGCTCCTCATCTCTTTTCAATCTGGTGAGGACTCCTGACGATTACTCTTGCCTCTTCTACTTTCAAAAATGCACCAAATTTTTTTTAGGATCTCGCGAGTATTGTTTGGATTGTTTCGATGTCTTTGTGACGAGAACATTGTTCTCGATGCCTCCTGTCATTTAGGGGTTGTGGCAGTGTCCCGGGGAGTTGAGCTCCGAGGTGTTGTCGTCACAAATCCATCGCGGCAGTACTAGAATACTTAAGACGACCGACATCGAAAACTCTCCTATGTGGTTAGTGGCAAGATAACCCCGACATCACCAAGTACTGGGGAGGTAGTTCGGGATTATTGCCATAGCTTGTATAGTGGATGCGTTTCGAAGGTCCGAGGTAAACAGTTTCCGAGAATAACTGGTTATGTGTTGAAGGATGGATACAGCTGGATGTAGGTTTAGAGTTGATTACGCGGTGCTTCCCCTGTATCCCCAACACCTGATTGCATAACTGGGAACTTTCGGAAATTAATAGGTGGGTTCATCCAGTAGTTCTAGGCATTCTTCCAACGGATGCTCGATATGAAGTTTGGGGTTCTACATTGAGTGAAGTGGTTTTATGGACTTGTTCTGATCGGGAGTTGCATCTTAAAGGGTCCTTGGCTATGCTGATCCGGGGATGGCAAAACCCTTTTGTAACACGTTCCATGAGCTTTCAGCACGAATATGTCGAACGAAGCTTCTATCTTGTATTTGTTCTATCTGTTCCTTGTTCCTTTTTTTTATTTACTTTTTGTTCTCCAAGTGGCTTCTCGACAAGTTGATGTACCTGCGGAATTCATTCGTTCAATTCTCTGTTCGGATGATATTGTGAAGATGATGTTGCAACATAATCTTCTTCATAAACATTCTATCCTTGTTTTCATTTTGATTCTGGTATTCGAGTTGCTTCGATGTCAAATGTTGATTCCATACCTTCCTAATCAGTGTTCTCATATTTCTATGGGAGTGCTAGTCCTTCTTAATCATCAAGATGGTTATGTTAAATTCTTTTTCAACCGGTGTCCATTTCGTTCATCCCAAGTTGTCCTTGTTTTCCCCACCCTCCCACCCTTCTTCTTCTTCTTGGAGCCAGCAATTCTCAATGAAATATCCATTTTATTCGTGGGATGTTTCTTCATTCTTGTCTTCAATGTTCTTATCCAGTGAATTATCGTGAAGAGGCTCAAGAGCTTCAAGTTCATCATTCTTTTGTTCTCAATTATTCATTCTCCTCTAGCTATTCATACCCGGAGTGCTCAAGATTCATAATTCCATTCTTAATCCGTTCAAGAATTTTTTTGAGGATTGTTATCTTGCTCAAGCCATTCAATTCAACCGGTGCAATATCTCTTAAGCAATCTTTTCAACGGTGATTTCTTTTGAGTGGACCTAACCCACAGGTCTTTTCCCAGGATCTTACCTGACTCTTCTTTTTCCGGAGTTATACTCAAATTCTTCTCAAGTGTGACGTAAGAATGATTCCCATCAGTCATATGCCTTTTCCAAGTTTACTTTCAAATTCTTTCCATCGTTGGTTCAACCTTTTTAATTCTTCATTCCGGAGTGCTCAACAATTCTTATGGCTTTTCTCGTCTTCATTCTCAACATTTGAAGACCGGAGAAGAGTTTCTCTTAATCTTGGCTGTTCTCTTGAAGATTCGTGATTCTAGCTTCATGCCATCCTCATTATTGTTCCGATTGTGAGGAATTCTTTTCATACCCGTCCAAAGCATTTCATGAATTCTTTTCTTTGTGATCCTCCGAAGGCCATCATCTCAGAAGATTTCTTCGTTCTCAGTTTTCAACTTCGTCCTCCCAATATTCTTCATTGATGTCTCTTCGTTCGTCTCCATATTTTACGGTGGTTCTTTCAAGTTTACTCTTCCGTTGTTATCATTTTAATTCATTTGTTCTTTTCATAATCCTACCGGTGCTTCGTTGAGATTTACCCAAGCTTGTGCTAGATCTCTCTTTAATTCTTTCCAAGGACAATAAGTAGTATGCCAAATCCTTTGGTTGTCATCAATTTAAATTGGTGATGGATATGCATGACATAATTCTTATTCTTATTCCTTCAAGGTGATTTAATTCTTTTGTCTGGAGCTTGTTCATCATATCATATTCTCGGTCCTAAGTGGTTCATCTTGTTTTTCGGAGCTCCAAGTTATTTCTATTATATCATTTCAAAGCTCAATCTAATTCATCGCAGGCCTTGAATCTTATTCTTTTCATCTTTCACTTCTCTTGCTTTCCTTACCGGAGTTCTTCATGGTGGTTCTCATGATTTAATTCATCCTCGAAGTCTTCTTCAAGATTCTTGTTGGAGCTCAAGCATTCTTCATCATGCTTTCCAAGTGCAATTCTTGCTCCCTTATCTTTTGAGGTGGTGTTATGTCATTCTTGACAATTCCTTCATGTTTCATGATTCACGAGTTATCAAGAATGGGATATATAAAACCATCATTTTCCTTGTTCAGGAGATCTTTCCAACCCTTCAATTTATTCGTTGGAGTAATCTTGGGTTGTATTTCACCTAAAAGCTTGCCCTAAGGATTGTTGCTATTATGGTGCTTATAAATGTCCCAAGTTCTTCATTTATCCTCTCCGTGAGATAACTCTTTCGTCTCCTGGTTGATCTCAATCCAATCAAATGTTTTCGTAAGTGGCTGGTTGTCACCTCATAATTTTGAGATGTTTTCCATAAGCCCACAACGAGCTTATTCGTTTCGTTGTTGATTTTCCAACAACTCCGTTCAACCCTTCTTCGTAAGGATGCTCTTTCAATTCAATTTTGGGAGAAGTTGTCTTTTTCTTCTCCGTTCTTTCTTTCCAACGATCTTGCATGCTATTCTTTCATTCCGGAGGCATTGTGATATTACTCTCTTCGTCCAATCATCTCGTTTTTATCAAGATCATATTTTCCCTTGCTTATCATTTAATCGGAGTGTTGTATTCTTCATTCTAGTTCCGTCATCTTATCTAGTTTTTTCCTATCTTTTCAACCGGAGTGCTGTCTGAAATCTTTCTTACCCCTTGTGTCATTCTTTCAATTGTTTCAGAGGCTGTGTGTTGTTGTTTTCATCAAGTATTCCCCTTGTCCTCAAACTCTTGTTAATTCCTTCCATTTTCAGACGGAGTGCTGTCCAAATTATGTCATTCTTTTCCTTGGCTATACCGTTGCAGTTTCATATTCTTTTGGTTCTTGAGCTCTTGTTCATGTCTTTCAACCTGCAAAGGTTCTCATAATGCTCCTTGTTCCTCTTTCCAACGGAGTGTTTCATCTTCGTTCATCTCCATTCTATTCTTTCTTTCAAGATTATTTAACCTCTCAAGGTTCTTTGGTTTCACTCGTCTGTCAAAGAAGCAACTTTGTTTTACCTCTTCCCCTTACGTTTCTACCCGGTGCTATCTCTAGGATCTCGGGTCGAGATCCTGTGTTAGTGTGGGAGAGTTGTGATGCCCGAAGACCGACGTCCCAGAAGATTCCAGAAGATTCCAGAAGATTCCAGATGTTCCGGGTTCTCCCGTGTGTTTTATTTTTGCTTGTGTTATTTATTTTGCATTGCATCATGTCATCATGCCATCATGTCATTTTTATTTTGCTTCTCAACCTAAATAAATTGTGTGGACCTTCGGTCCTTTTAAATCGAGGGAAGGTGACTTCTCTTTATAACATATCCTCCAAATATTATGGAGCTATTATAAATAAATATTCCATTTGTTTGGAATTAACCGCAACACACTTGCATATTTTTCCCATGCCTCTTAATTCAAGTTTCACCGTCAAACCTCCCTCTTCTTTCTTTTCTTCTCTCTTTTGTTTTATGCTAAAAGGGAGATAAAAAGGAGAGAGCCCAGCAGCTACCAGCCGCCTGGCCCATCAGCCTTTCCCCCCAGCCGGCCCAGGCCTCCAGCCAGGCCCATTCCACCTTAGCCCGACCGGCTAACCCTAGCCCGACCATCCCGATCGACCCCCATCTCCCTCCAGCTCGACGCCCGAGCCGCCGCATCGCCAGTCTCCCTCTTCCCCTCGATCTCCCGCATCCTCCCCTCGCACCCCACAGGAGCCTCCTCGCCTCTTCCCCGCTCGAGGCCGCAGCCCCGACCGCGCCTGGCCCCGAGCCCAGCAGCGCGGCGACCGCTCCCGTCCTCCTCGAGCCGCACCAGGGCTGGCCAGGCATCGCTCCTCCGTCGCCAAGGCGCAGCAGCACCGAGCCCCTCCATCCCGCGCCCGACGCGCGCCCAGGCCGTCCCGGCCGCGACCATCTTCCCGTTGCCTCGCCCGTGCTGCCTCCTCCTACCGCACGCCGTGCGTCCTCGCCTCTGGCCCCGCCGCGCCAGGAGCCCGACAAGCCCCATCCAAGTTCTCCTCCGCGCCGAGTCGCCCCATCGGCCTCCCTCAGGCCCCAGCGCCGCACCCTCCAGAGGCCATGGCCCAGCGCCGCGGTGCCCGCGAGCCGGCCGTGCCTCCGCGCCTCCATCCCGTCGACCACCAGCAGCTGCAGCGCCGCACCAGACGTCGCCAGGCCCGATTCCCTCGAGTCCCTCTGCCTCGGTGGCCTCGTCGCCTCCCGTGTTGTTTTTTGTTTGTTTGTTTTGTGTGTTGCCTTGTTCTGTGGAATTGACAGTGGACCCGTGTATGACGATTGGAGCATCTACATGACCCGACCAAGTACCCCTACACGTCGATGCGGCAAGTACCTCTCCGATGAACGTGAAAAACTACATGGCGATGCGACAAGTACCCCTACGGAACGTGTACCACTACCGTCGCCCGGAAGATGTCCGACGCCGCAAGTACCACGACACGATATCGGAACAACTACTTCCTCTTCTGAAACGTGAACCACTACTTCCTCTACGACTCGTGAGAATGACTCCTTCCTCTACGATCTCGAACCGCCCCGAAACGATTGTTCCGAAGGTATAACCCTGAGACGTGACCCGTGCGATGCTTGTGTTGTATGAAATGTTTCCCATGTGTGCTCCGTGCCGTTTCGTCCGTTTGTCATGTTCCTCAGTTGCCTCGTCACCGACTCGTGGGAACCCGGTAACGGGATCGCCCCACCTTTCATCTCGTTTGACTCGCTCACGCCATCTTTCCTTTTGCACCGGACTCTCAACGAGTTACCGGAGCTGATATGTTGCGTTGCATCATTTTCGGATCGTTGCCGTGGCACCCTTTTCCTTCCACCACGGTGACGATGCTTCATATCATCTTCTTGTTAACATTCTAATAAAATTGCATAAACTTGATCATGTCATCCGCATCATGTGAACAACACTAAAATGTTTAATTGTTGTTGCTTTATAATTATTAAACATGCTCATGGGGATTTTCCGGATATGTTGTTGTTATTTCCGGCCTCATTTAAAATGTCTTAATAGGTAGTTTGTTTTTGCTTCACCTCTTGCCATGTTAACAAACACTTTAACTTGTCTTGTAAATAACGAGAGTCAACTAAATAATTAACATGTGGTGTTTCGTCAATATGCAACTCGTTGCATATTGAGCTCCACTTAACTTGTAGTTTTGTTTGTGCACTTTGCCATGCCATGCATATTTAAACCGGACATGCATCATGCTTGCTTGTGCATCGTATGCCATGTTTATGCTTGTATGTTTACCGTGTTGTTTGCTTCTTTCCGGTTGCTTCTCTTGTTAGCTTCGGTTTCGTTCCGGAGTTGTGAGGTTTCGCTCGACTGTTGCTCCGTCTACTTCATGGATCCGTTCTTCTCCCTTGCGGATTCCCAGGCAAGATGATCATACCCTTGGATACCTTTACTACCATTGCCATGCTTAGTTGTCTCGATGCTATCGTTACATGTCGTGCTACCCATCTTCATGTCAGCCTCTCCTTGTTGCCATGAAACCTCTAACTTTTGAAACCTTCCTAGCAAAACCACTGTTTGGCTATGTTACCCGCTTGCTCAGCCCCTCTTATAGCGTTGTTAGTTGCAGGTGAAGATGAAGTTCGTTCCAGGAGGGAACTTGTTGTTGGTTATATCACAATATCTATTATTATTATTAACACACCTATATACTGGGCATGGGTGGAAGGCTTGGCCTTTTGCTCGGTGTTTTGTTCCACTCATGCCACCTTAGGCGCCGATAAACCGGCATTATGTTCCTTGATTTTGCGTTCCTTACACGATGGGTGGATGGGGACCCTTTGACAGTTCGACTTTGAATAAAACTCCTCCAGCAAGGCCCAACATTGGTTTTAATTTGCCTCATAATAACAACTTAATTAATTAATTAAAATTTGCATAGGGGGTCGCGTCCCCGAGGATTCTTTTCTACATAGCAGGGGGGGCCAGTGCTGATGGTGTTGGTCCCAAATAGAGTCGTGTGCGGTGCCACCCAGTTATCTGGGGTCTTCGGTTGTTGTACGCTATGCTCATCCGGTCGTGGCCTGAGACGAGATACGCGCGGCTACTATCAGGGTGTCGGCACGCCGGGAGGTCTTGCTGGACTTGTTTTACCATTGTCGAAATGACTTGTGCTACCGGGATGCCGAGCCTGATCGGATTTCCCTAAGATAAGGGGTGATGATATTATATTTATCACTTCAGCTAATCGTGAGAGCTTGTGATGGGCTAAGTTGGGACACCCCTGCAGGGTTATGATCTTTCGAAAGCCGTGCCCGCGGTTATGTGGCAGATTGGAATTTGTTAATGTCCGGTTGTAGAAAACTTGACAGAGGATCCGAAGTAAAACACACAACTGTGTGAGTAATCGTGATTGTCTCTTTTCACTCTGAGAAGGGAACACGGTGGGGTTATGTTTGATCGTATGTAGTTCAGGATCTTTAGCGATCACTTCTTTTGCGACCGTTTGCGTAGATGCTCATCTTATTCTGGTACTCGTAAGTTAGCCACCATATTATGCTTAGCCGCTGCTGCAGCCTCACCACTTTACCTCTTCCTACCCATAAAGCTTTGCTAGTCTTGATACCCATGGTTATGGGATTGCTGAGTCCTCGTGGCTCACAGATACTACAACACCAGATGCAGGTTCTGCCGAGAATGATGCAGGAGCTGGATCAAGTTCTTCACTGGGAGCTCGATGAAGAGAGTGGCCGTATGCTTGTGACGTTTCGACGATCAGTAGTGGTTTCTACTAGGATTCGATCCTGACCTGTGGCGTTATGTTGTTTTGGTATCTTTCTTTTGGATCTTCGCCCGTAGTCGGGTTGTGATGTTTTGAATGATGAATTGCTTATGTATTGTATTGTGTGAAGTGGCGAGTGTAAGCCAACTATTTCATTTTGCAATTTAATCCCTCTTTTACATGAGTCGTGCAAAGATACCAAACTTGAGATCATTCTAGGATGGGCTTATACCTTTAAGTCGTGCCTCGACACGTAGGAGGTATAGTCCCATCCTGGGCATTACAGTTCGACTCCACCGTCATCCCTCTTTGTGGCATTGATGATGCCGAGTCTTCTTCGACTCTTTTTCAAGATGGTGCGGCGACGACTACGACTACGGAGCCATTCGAGGACCAAGCTTTGGAGGCGAGCACAAGGTGGCGAGCGAGGATGATGCTTCCATCTTTGGAGGGGAGAGTGATGATGTGCCATCTTCGGCCTTCAACCACGGCGACGATTACGAGATGGTTAAGAATGGGATTTTCCCTTCGACCACGGCGACATATGATGACTTGAGTGACTTTTGCCACCATATTGAGAGTGAGAGTGACTTCACCACTAGCCCCATATATGACGAGTTGCCCCAATTCCCATGTGAGGAGAGCCACAACCCCCACCACTTGAGTGAGATGAGTGACTCCACCATATGCGACATTGAGTGCACCTATTTTGAGGGAGTGAGTGACCCACCATATAGAGAGAGTGAGATGGTTGATATGGCATGTGATGCCACTTCCTACACTAACGAATTGACCTCTACCTCTATTGTGTCTTCTCATTTGGTGCTGATGAGGACATGCCTACCTTGGATACGACCAAAAATATTGCATACATGTATATTTGTCAGGTGATTTCTAATGCAAACTATACAACAATTTATTTATGTCATCCAGGACAAAAATACTTCACACACTTTTGTGCCATGTCTAATTCCAGGTATATGGGACATTTATACAATCCACATATGAAGATAAGGGAAAAAGAGAACTTTAGGTGTTGTTCAAAAAGTTCTCTCACGTCACTTTTGGGCCAAGAGAAGATAGAGTCCAAGTCTCTCACGTTCAGCATCCAGATTCGGACTGCACAGACTTACCTGACTCAAAACGAAAAGAACTCCTTCATACGGACTCCGAATTGGGTGATTCTTTTTTGTTGGAAACTAGATTTCGTACACTTTCCAACCCAATTGGATTCACCTTCAAATTCGTCCGGAGCGTTGAGATACCGACGAAACAATCTGATGCTGCAGCAGAATCCGAGTCAAACTACAAGTCCAAAGGTGTTACATCACCTCCACTTGGGCCCATGAGCCTTGTACGACCTAGGGTTAGTTTTAGGCTGCCTTGGGACGTACTTCCACCTCCTTGGCCGCCACCCCTTGCTCCTATATAAGTAGATCCATCTAGTAGCTTTTTCATTGGGATTTGTGTAGTCAAAAGTTAGCCATTGCAACTTCGTGTACTTCGTTTGTGTCCAACGACCAGACCAAGACCGCTTACGGATCCCCACCTTTATCAATACTTCATCTATATTTCCAATATTCAGATTGCTTTATCATATTCTTGCTTGGTCTTCGATTGCATGCAGAAATAGACCTTCGTGGTCAGGCTGATCGTGCTTCTGGCATTGTCAGTAAACCCTGGAGATTGGTTTAGCGATTGCTAAGGCGCAACGTCGTGCACGTTTGTAGTCGGATCATCAAAGTCGACTCCACCAAATCGATAGTTATCATCTCATCGAAAGATCGGGCCCCTCGCCTCTATCAAGTGGTATCAGTTTTCAGGTTGCTCGGTGAGAATTTCCAGTTATTCCTAGATTAGATTTATTTTCTTACCTATTGTCCAAGGAAAAGCCACAAAAAAAAGTTAGATCTATTCATCCGTTGTCCAAGCCAGTCTGAGCCTTTGAAATTTTCTTTTCATTGTTTGCATTATTGAATTATCGGTTGCATCATCGTGTCGAGTTGCTGGTCTTAGTGTCTAGTTCGTTAGAGTTTCGAGTTCTATTCACATTAGTCACGTCGCCGCTGCATCATTATCCCTTCCGCTGTCCACCACCTCATCCATCAATTTCCACCTCGTGTAACCCATCATTCATTGTCACAATCATAGTTGAAGTCGTTCGCTTCTTTGTTTGATCCAATCTGCATCTTATCTAGTTTGTCTTGGAAAGAGGGAGAAAGAAAAAAAAAAGACAGAGAAAAAAAAGTAAAAAAAAAGAGGAGAGAAAGAAAAAGAAAAAAAAGTGTGAGAAAAAAAAAAAGAAGGAAAAGAAAGTTGGAGAGAGTGTTGTTGTATATTCTGCTTGGCAGTTGTTTTCATCATTATCTTTACTGCCGTTGTGATCTTCACTTATATCTTGCTGTCCAGAGCTAATTCGTATCCTTTATTGATACTAGTTGTGCTACACCGTGACATCATTAGTGTTCTAGGCTCGCGTCTCTAGTCCGGTCTAGCCTAGGACCAGCACATTACCGTCGTTGAGTGTTTATTCAACATTGCATCTCTGAATTGATTATTGCTAATCTTTTGCTATCATATATAGCCAACCCAGCTCCACATATTTCTATACCGTGTTTACGTACGTTCACCTGGAAATCGCTTTACTCAATCTTTGGAGTTATTTGACACTGCTGGTTGCCTATCACCACCTGCTGCATGGTAAGAACTTGTAAGATATTGATATTTGCTTTACTGTGAGCGCTTTACCACCACATCCTAGTAGTTCATAGGAACATTAGTCTCGAATTTTGTTTCTTGTTTCTACTAATCATGACAGGTACCGGAGACAGAAGTTCTTGGACGACGGATACATCTTCACCATAACGAGACATGGGACAACACACACAAGCACATGGTCAGGTTATTTCTTTATCGTCATTTGAGGGTAGATTTAATCCTGCTATTTATCTAGCTTGGGAGCTTGAAGTAGAAAAAGTTTTTAGTCACCATCATTTTTCTAAATTTGAGAGAGTACAAGCTGCCACTAGAGTTTTTACTGGTTTTGCTTATGTTTGGTGGAGTGTGCATTGTAAGAATAATATTGATAACCAACCTGCAACTTGGAAAGATTTGAAGGCTGTAATGAGAAAACATTTTTTTCCTCCTTACTATCGCCGTGAATTGCTTCGCAAATTGGAACAATTAAAACAAGGCAGTAACACTGTTCATGCTTACTACCAAGAGTTCAAATCTTATATGCATCATTGTGACATAGAAGAATCTGAGGATGATACAATGAATAGATTTTTTGGTGGTTTAAACCATGATATTCGTGCAAGATTTCAGTATATTCCTCGTTGCATTACTGGTATGTATGTTCGTGCTTGTACCTTTGAGAGACAAATACAGGAGGATGCATTGTGTGACTACAACAACTACTATTCCAGTTCATGCTCACCACCACTGGTTGGTTCCTCCACCATTGCACCTACTAGAGCAGCCACACCTCCAATTGTGAGCGTGACATCATCTAAAGTGTATGGTACATTGTCATCGTCCGTACCTACATCAGCTACGTCTTTGCGACAAGGTAACAGTAAAATCAATGATGATATAACTTCACATGAGGATGATGCATATCTAGTTAACTTGAATACATCATTTATTGAATTACCTGTTGATTTGAGCACACCACCTAGTTTAGATAATCATGTTACTATCATGAATGCGTCATGTGATCAAACAACTAAAATACCAACAATTTTGAGTGCACC
>LR738715.1:439568589-439591612 GCA_902687465.1 Secale cereale
CAACTTGGAAAGATTTGAAGGCTGTAATGAGAAAACATTTTTTTCCTCCTTACTATCGCCGTGAATTGCTTCGCAAATTGGAACAATTAAAACAAGGCAGTAACACTGTTCATGCTTACTACCAAGAGTTCAAATCTTATATGCATCATTGTGACATAGAAGAATCTGAGGATGATACAATGAATAGATTTTTTGGTGGTTTAAACCATGATATTCGTGCAAGATTTCAGTATATTCCTCGTTGCATTACTGGTATGTATGTTCGTGCTTGTACCTTTGAGAGACAAATACAGGAGGATGCATTGTGTGACTACAACAACTACTATTCCAGTTCATGCTCACCACCACTGGTTGGTTCCTCCACCATTGCACCTACTAGAGCAGCCACACCACCAATTGTGAGCGTGACATCATCTAAAGTGTATGGTACATTGTCATCGTCCGTACCTACATCAGCTACGTCTTTGCGACAAGGTAACAGTAAAATCAATGATGATATAACTTCACATGAGGATGATGCATATCTAGTTAACTTGAATACATCATTTATTGAATTACCTGTTGATTTGAGCACACCACCTAGTTTAGATAATCATGTTACTATCATGAATGCGTCATGTGATCAAACAACTAAAATACCAACAATTTTGAGTGCACCAATTGAATTAACTGTTGATGCAAAAGAATCATGTGAATTAGAGAATAAATCAGATTTGGATAAAATAAATTTTAAAATAATTGTGCCAATGTTTAATCATTTTGATATGACCTCTAATCTTGGTGACGATTCTATGTCAAATGACTTATTACATGTTTGCTTATTTAGGCATGTTGTAGCCTGTGAATTTAATGCAAGTAAGGTTTATTCACCAATGTTGGGATGGTTTAATGATGAACATTGTCAATATTTTGATATGAATAAGACCTTCACTTATTTGTGCAAACTGAGTTGCAATATTTTCATGCCTTCTACTTCTTGTGATAATATTTTGGCTTTATATTTTATGAACTACGAAAGTTACTCATCTATATATGTGTCATATGTGCAAAAATTAAGGGAAGTAAAAATGGATGACATATACATATACAACATGTACACATTGTCTATTTTCTTACCCAAATTTCAGATTAAGCAACGCCAAGGACGGCTTTATTTTCAAGAAAGGGAGGATGATGAGGACATGCCTACCTTGGATACGACCAAAAATATTGCATACATGTACATTTGTGAGGTGATTTCTAATGCAAACTATGCAACAATTTATTTATGTCATCCAGGACAACAAATACTTCACACACTTTTGTGCCATGTCTAATTCCAGGTATATTGGACATTTATACAATCCACATATGAAGATAAGGGAAAAAGAGAAGTTTAGGTGCTGTTCAAAAAGTTCTCTCACGTCACTTTTGGGCCAAGAGAAGATAGAGTCCAAGTCTCTCACGTTCTGCATCCAGATTCGGACTGCACAGACTTACCTGACTCAAAACAGCAAGAACTCCTTCATACGGACTTCGAATTGGGTGATTCTTTTTTTTTGGAAACTAGATTTCGTACACTTTCCAACCCAATTAAATTCACCTTCAAATTCGTCCGGAGCGTTGAGATACCGACGAAACAATCTGACGCTGCAGCAGAATCCGTGTCAAACTACAAGTCCAAAGGTGTTACATCACCTCCACTTGGGCCCATGTGCCTTGTACGACCTAGGGTTTGTTTTAGGATGCCTTGGGACATCCTTCCACCTCCTTGGCCGCCACCACTTGCTCCTATATAAGTAGATCCATCAAGTAGCTTTTTCTTTGGGATTTGTTTAGTCAAAAGTTAGCCATTGCAACTTTGTGTACTTCGTTTGTGTCCAACGACCAGACCAAGACCGCTTACGGATCCCCACCTTTATCAATACTTCATCTATATTTGCAATATTCAGATTGCTTTATCATATTCTTGCTTGTTCTTCGATTGCATGCAGAAATAGACCTTCGTGGTCAGGCTGATCGTGCTTCTGGCATTGTCAGTAAACCCTGTAGATTGGTTTAGCGATTGCTAAGGCACAATGTCAAGCACGTTTGTAGTCGAATCGTCAAAGTTGACTCCACCAAATCGATAGTTATCATCTCATCGAAAGATCGGGCACCTCGCCTCTATCAGGTGCTAGGTCCCACATTTGATGACGCGCCGATCCTCGACGACTTCACCCTTCCTATGGGCAAGACGATGGCCATGGTGGAATATGATGCACCCCCCACATGGTTCCATCAAGATGAAGATGATGACCACCATTTGGTCTTTTCCACCTCACCTACACCACATGAGTGGAAAGAGAAAGGTAACAAAGGTGAAGGTGATGCTCTAGTCCCACTACTGGACATTTGTAACATTGATTGCTTGCATGATGTTGATCCACCTATTGCCATGCTTCATGCTAGTTCGACTACCTCATGGGATACATTACCCATTTATGATGTGTATGATGATTGCCATGTGGAGTCTATTAGTTGTGATGCCATGCTGCATAGGATCTCTTGTGATCATTCTTTAGGTCACATCATGTTTGATAATCCGCTTGACTTGTCATATGCTATGCATGAGATCACTCGTATGTCATATTTGCAATCTCATCGTAGTAACTATGCATATGCCATTAAGATAAACCCAATTTGCACTTATGGCATAGATGACAAGCTTATGGTTATTGGCATTTGTTTTTCTTGTGATGATATTGATATGCTCCCTTTGCATCATTTATCTCATATGACATGCCATGACCACATAGCTTGGGATATGCATTGTTTTGGATGTTGTCAATTTTCTCCATATGATGTTTCAAATATTGCTCATGAAGAGACCCCCATAGTCTCTTCATACATTTTAGGTGATTTTAATCCATCCCATCCATTGCATGATTACCATGATTGTGTGCACCATATGCATTCCACGAATAACAATGCTCTACATACTTCTCATGATGTATTACACAATACGAGTCTCCATTATGCCATAGATAACAACAAACCTCTCATGATGGATGACATGTTTCTTTATCACGCATCTCATTTATTTGAGCATTGACTATTTTGTGCTAACCAACACATGCACATGCGCATCATGATGGATGATGTGTACATATACCACGCACACACAATTTTTCCTTTGTCTTTGTTTTGTGTAGGTACTCATGAACATTTGTCAACCTCACAATCCCATGAGTTGATAAAACGAGCTCTAGAGAGCAACGATGACTTGGGATCACATGGATTGCCTTTCCCACAGCTCTCTTCGCGCAAAGACTTCGCACATCTCTTCTACATGGCCCTCACATGGTTATGGGTTATTTTCCATTATATATCTTAGGCCCCTCTTACCATGTTCACTTTGCATGATATGCTCATTCCTACGCATTTTCCATGCATTTGTGACCCATGCTTTGCATTACACAATGATTGATTCTCATACATGTATGTGTATTTGCAAGCTTGGTGGAGATATTGCTTGTTCTTGCCATGATGCCTTTGTGCCCCGTCCCTATTATGATGCTTTGATCTTGCTTTGTGCTCGTGCTTGCGATATGTCATGTGTATTACCTATACCCACTATTTGCTCACATGACATGATTGCCATGCCTTCTCCTAGTGTGTTGCATCTTCACTCCACTAGTTTGCACAACTTGATCACCATGCTTGCTTCATATAGTGCATCACCCATGATACATACATGCTCATTTCACGCGGTTGATAGCCACCATTGCCATGCTTTGCACATGATTGATATTGCTTGTTGTCATATGTCTCCACATGTTGCCTCTCTCATGCTATATGATTGTCCATGCATTGAGCGCAACCATGATTTTAGTCTTGCCAACGAGATTGCCCCCATAGCATTCTCGCATTTATTTGGAGATTTTGACATAATTCTTGTGAAGCATGCTTGTCTTGCCTCTTTGCACCATATGCGTAGTGCCATGAATATAACCATTGTTGCATCATATTATTCATGCACTTTTGCTCCTAATGATTATGTGCAAGAGAAGAGAACCATCATGATGGATGTTGTGTTTATCTACCATGCGCATACATTCTTTGTTTTGTTGTGTGCATGTGTAGGATACTTGGACTTCGTGTCGACTTCCACTTCACGTGAGTTGACCATTCGAGCTCTTGAGAGCGCACCACTTTCTACCACGACGCTTCTACATCACACTTGCTTGTGCTTCGGCATTGTGAAGGATGCACAAGGACACACTTTCGAGGTCATATCCTTCTCTTTCGAGCAACCACAATCCATGAGCATGAACATTGTGGATCATCCTAGTTGTGTTGCTTGCACCATGACTCTTTTCACACATGCTAGAGATCTTTCTTCGACTTGCCATTGCCACATTGTCATGTTTCATGATATATATGCCTTGTGTGTTGCATCCGACTTGTGGATTACTTGTCCCTATCATATGCTTGGTTGCAACAATATCATCTCTTCACATATGCCATGTCCCATTGCTTTTCACATGATTGACTTGATTGCCTAGCACATGTTGAACAATTGCTACTTCTATTGTGTTGAGTGCCACTCGATTTTCACTACCCCCTATGCACATTATGCTTGGATTGTCTTGCACTTGACCCTTATGTTTAGACACTTCATTTTCTTTGGTGTTGTGAATGATTCGTATGCCTACCATAGACCCTTCATTGAGCGCTTTATGCATGCTTGCTATGACTTTCAGGTAGATGCTTATTCTCTTGTCACACGTATGTGCATCTCTACCTCACATTTACATGCTTGTTTCCATGATGACCTTGATTGTGCTCAATTGATGTGCCTAAATGCCATGCCACAACCCTTTGTCACACCCTATGCTATGCTTGATGACAACACTTGTTGGGTGAATCACCTCTTGAATGCTTGGTTTTGCACTAATGCTAACCACATTTGTTTTTCCAAATGCTTGTTGTTCTTGCTCCTTTTGAAGGAATCACTAGACGGTGCGACATTGGAGAGTGACAACTTTGAGCTTCAAGATGATGAGTACTTGGTGATCATCCACTTCTACACGGCGACGCCATCTCTTTCCCATGGTGATTTGGTTCTCGATCCGAGGTCGGATCTTTCCCAAGGGGGAGGGGATGATGCGGAGCATCCTACGGACATCACCATGTCAAGAGCCCATTGGGCAAGTGACACGTGTGCCATCTACTTCTCATACATAAAGGTGAATCTTCTCCTTTACACGTGCTCACTTGACCCTTTCGAGGATGGTATACTACTTGACACTCCACTCGTGTGCATGCATAGGTATTGTCGGAGCTTCACGGACGGCGAGGAGGAGCGTAAGCGCCAAGGAACGCCTACACCATCCGCGAGGGAAGCGTGGAAGCGAAGACGGAAGAGAATGGCATGTCCAGTCCGGAACGGGCGGTACTACCGCTTACAAGCGGTACTACCGCTCCCAAGCGGTACTACCGCCCGAGGTCCCGGTACTACCGCCCTGCCTGCGCGCAACCGTTGGCCTTTGGCCTTGTATCCCTCGCCACTTACCCCTTCGTGGCTTAGACTATAAATAGACCACCTCCACCTCCTTTCTAGGGTTAGCAATGTTGGGGAACGTAGTATTTAAATTTTTTCCTACGATCACGCAAGATCTATCTACCAGATGTATAGCAACGAGAGGGAAGAGTGTGTCTACGTACCCTCGTAGACCGGAAGCGGAAGCGTCAAGTGACGCGGTTGATGTAGTCGAACTTCTTCACGATTCAACCGATCAAGCACCGAACGTACGGCACCTCCGCGTTCAGCACACGTTCAGCTTGATGACGTCCCACGAGCTCTTGATCCAGTTGAGCTTCACGGGAGAGTTTCGTCAGCACGACGGCGTGGTGACGGATATGATGTATTCACCGGCGCAGGGCTTCGCCTAAGCACCGCGACGGTATGACCGAGGTGTGTTTCTGTGGAGGGGGGCACCGCACACGGCTGGAACAATTCAACTTGTGTGTCTTTGGGTGCCCCCCTGCCCCCGTATATAAAGGAGCAAGGGGGGAGGCCGGCCGGCCCCTCTATGGTGCGGCTAGGGTGCAATCCTACTAGGAATAGGATTGCAATCCTATTCCTAGTAGGAACTACCAAAGAAGGAAGAGAGGGAAAGGAAAAAGGAGGGAGAGGTGGCGCCCCCCAATCCTAGTCCAACTAGGATCCCTAGGTGGGGCGCCGGCCAGCCCCTATGGGCTGCCTCTCTCTTTTCCTTAAGGCCCACTATGGACCATCCCCCCTCGTAGGGGGTTCCGGTAACCCCCTCCGGCAATCCCGTTAAATCCGAAACATTTCCGGAACACTTCCGGTGTCCAAATATAGTCGTCCAATATATCAATCTTTATGTCTCGGACATTCCGAGACTCCTCGTCATGTCCGTGATCTCATCCGGGACTCCGAACTACCTTCGGTACATCAAAACTCATAAACTCATAATACCGATCGTCATCAAACGTTAAGCGTGCGGACCCTACGGGTTCGAGAACTATGTAGACATGACCGAGACTCATCTCCGGTCAATAACCAATAGCGGAACCTGGATGTTCATATTGGCTCCTACATATTCTACGAAGATCTTTTATCGGTCAAAACCGCATAACAACATACGTTGTTCCTTTTGTCATCGGTATGTTACTTGCCCGAGATTCGATCGTCGGTATCTCCATACCTAGTTCAATCTCGTTACCGGAAAGTCTCTTTACTCGTTCCATAACACATCATCTCGTGACTAACTCATTAGTCTTTTGCTTGCAAGGCTTATTGTGATGTGTGTTACCGAGAGGGCCCAGAGATACCTCTCCGACACTCGGAGTGACAAATCCTAATCTTGATCTATGCTAACACCACGAATACTTTCGGAGACACCTGTAGAGCATCTTTATGATCACCCAGTTACGTTGTGACGTTTGATAGCACACAAGGTGTTCCTACGGTATTCGGGAGTTGCATAATCTCATAGTCATAGGAACATGTATAAGTCATGAAGAAAGCAATAGCAGTAAAACTAAACGATCATAGTGCTATGCTAACGGATGGGTCTTGTCCATCACATCATTCTCCTAATGATGTGATCCCGTTGATCAAATGACAACTCATGTCTATGGCTAGGAAACATAACCATCTTTGATCAATGAGCTAGTCTAGTAGAGGCATACTAGGGATATACTGTTTTGTCTATGTATTCACACATGTACTAAGTTTCCGGTTAATACAATTCTAGCATGAATAAAAGACATTTATCATGATATAAGGAAATACAAATAATCATCTTTATTATTGCCTCTAGGGCATATTTTCTTCAGTCTCCCACTTGCACTAGAGTCAATAATCTAGCTCACATCGCCATGTGATTTAATACCGATAGTTCACATCGTTATGTGAATAACACCCATAGTTCACATCACCATGTGACCAACACCCAAAGGGTTTACTAGAGTCAATAATCTAGTTCACATCGCTATGTGATTAATACCCAAGAGTAATAAGGTGTGATCATGTTTTGCTTGTGAGAGAAGTTTAGTCAACGGGTCTGTCACATTCAGATCCGTATGTATTTCGCAAATTTCTATGTCTACAATGCTCTGCATGGAGCTACTCTAGCTAATTGCTCCCGCTTTCAATACGCATCCAGATTGATACTTAGAGTCATCTGGATTTAGTGTCAAAGCTTGCATCGGCGTAACCCTTTACGACGAACTCTTTATCACCTCCATAATCGAGAAATATTTCCTTTAGTCATCCAATTACTAAGGATAATTTTTGACCGCTGTACAGTGATCTACTCCTGGATCACTATTGTACCTCCCTGTCAAACTCATGGCAAGGTACACAACGTGTTTTGTACACAGCATGGCATACTTTATAGAACCTATGGCTGAGGCATAGGGAATGACTATCATTCTCTCTATATTTTTCTGCCGTGGTCTGGTTTTGAGTCTTACTCAAATTCACACCTTACAAGTCAGGCAAGAACTCCTTCTTTGACTGATCCATTTTGAACTACTTTAAAATCTTATCAAGGTATGTACTCATCGAAAGTCTTATCAAGCGTCTTGATCTATCTCTATAGATCTTGATGCCCAATATGTAAGCAGCTTCACCAAGGTCTTTCTTTGAAAAACTCCTTTCAAACACTCCTTTATGCTTTCCAGAAAATTCTACATCATTTCCGATCGACAATATGTCATTCACATATACTTATCAGAAAGATTGTAGTGCTCCCTCTCACTTCTTGTAAATGCAGGCTTTACCGCAAGTCTGTATAAATCTATATGCTTTGATCAACTTATCAAAGCGTATATTCCAACTCCGAGATGCTTGCACCAGTCCATAGATGGATCGCTGGAGCTTGCACATTTTGTTAGCACCTTTAGGATTGACAAAACCTTCTGGTTGCATCATATACAAGTCTTCTTTAATAAATCCATTAAAGAATGCAGTTTTGTTATCCATTTGCCAGATTTCACAAAATACGGCAATTACTAACATGATTCGGACAGACTTAAGCATCGCTACGGGTGAGAAAGTCTCATCGTAGTCAACTCCTTGAACTTGTCGAAACCCTTTCGCAACAAGTCGAGCTTTGTAAACAGTAACATTACCGTTTGCGTCGGTCTTCCTCTTGAAGATCCATTTATTTTCGATGGCTTGCCGATCATCGGGCAAGTCAACCAAAGTCCATACTTTGTTCTAATACATGGATCCAATCTCAGATTTCATGGTCTCAAGCCATTTTGCGGAATCTGGGCTCATCATCGCTTCCTCATAGTTCGTAGGTTCATCATGGTCTAGTAACATGACTTCCAGAACTGGGTTGCCGTACCACTCTGGTGCGGAACGAACTCTAGTTGATCTACGAGGTTCAGCAGAAACTTGATCTAAAGTTTCATGATCATCATCATTAGCTTCCTCACTAATTGGTGTATGAATCACTGGAATGAGTTTCTGTGATGTACTACCTTCCAATTCGGGAGAAGGTACAATTACCTCATCAAGTTCTACTTTCCTCCCACTCACTTCTTTCGAGAGAAACTCCTTCTCTAGAAAGGATCCACTCTTAGCAACAAAGACCTTGCCTTAGGATCTGTGATAGAAGGTGTACCCAACAGTTTCTTTTTGGGTATCCTATGAAGATTTACTTCTCCGATTTGGGTTCGAGCTTATCATGTTGAAACTTTTTCACATAAGCATCGCAGTCCCAAACTTAAAGAAATGACAGCTTAGGTTCCTCGTCAAACCACAGTTCATACGGTGTCATCTCCACGGATTTAGATGGTGCCCTATTTAACGTGAATGTAGCTGTCTCTAATGCGTAACTCCAAAAGCGATAGTGGTAGATTGGTAAGAGACATCATCGATCGCACCATATCTAATAAAGTACGGTTATGACGTTCGGACACACCATTACACTGTGGTGTTCCAGGTGGCGTGAGTAGTGAAACTATTTCACATTGTTTTTATTGAAGGCCAAACTCGCTAACTCAAATATTTTACCTCTACGATCATATCGTAGAAACTTTTATTTTCTTGTTACGATGATTCTCCACTTGACTCTGAAATTCTTTTGAACTTTTCAAATGTTTCAGACTTGTGCTTCATTAAGTAGATATACCCATATCTGCTCAAATCATCAGTGAAGGTCAGAAAATAACGATACCCGCCGCGAGCTTCAACACTCATTGGTCCACATACATCTGTATGTATGATCTCCAACAAATCTGTTGCTCGCTCCACAGTTCCGGAGAACGGAGTTTTAGTCATCTTTCCAATGAGGCATGGTTCGCAAGCACCAAGTGATTCATAATCAAGTGATTCCAAAAGTCCATCACTATGGAGTTTCTTCATGCGCTTTACACCAATATGACCTAAACGGCAGTGGCACAAATAAGTTGCACTATCATTATTAACCTTGCATCTTTTGGCTTCAATATTATGAATATGTGTATCACCACGATCGAGATCCAACAAACCATTTTCATTGGGTGTATGACCATAGAAGGTTTTATTCATGTAAACAGAACAACAATTATTCTCTAACTTACATGAATAACCGTATTGCAATAAACATGATCAAATCATATTCATTCTCAACACAAACACCAAATAACACTTATTTAGGTTCAACACTAATCCCGAAAGTATAGGGAGTGTGCGATGATGATCATATCAATCTTGGAACTACTTCCAATACACATCGTCACTTCATCCTTTAACTAGTTTCTGTTCATTATGCAACTCCCATTTCGAGTTACTACTCTTTAACAACTGAACCAATATCAAATACCGAGGGGTTGCTATGAACACTAGTAAAATACACATCAATAATCTGTATATCAAATATACATTTGTTCACTTTGCCATCCTTCTTATCCGCCAAATATCTAGGGCAGTTCCACTTCTAGTGACCATTTCCTTTGCAGTAGAAGCACTTAGTTTCAGGCTTGAGTTTAGCTTTGGGTTTCTTCACGGGAGTGACAACTTGCTTGTCATTCTTCTTGAAGTTGCCCTTCTATCCCTTTGCCCTTTACTTGAAACAAGTGGTCTGGTTAACCATCAACACTTGATGCTCTTTCTTGATTTCTACCTTCGCCGATTTCAGCATCGTGAAGAGCTCGGGAATTACTTTCGTCATCCCTTGCATATTATAGTTCATCACGAAGTTCTACTAACTTGGTGATAGTGTCTAGAGAACTTTGTCAATTACTATCTTATCTGGAAGATTAACTCCCACTTGATTCAAGCAATTGTACTACCCAGACAATCTGAGCACATGCTCACTGGTTGAGCTATTCTCCTCCATCTTGTAGGCAAAGTACTGTCAGAGGTCTTATACCTCTCGACACGGGCATGAGTATGAAATACTAATTTCAACTCTTGGAACATCTCATATGCTCCGTGGCGTTTCAAAACGTTTTTGAAGTCCCGGTTATAAGCCGTAAAGCATGGTGCACTAAACTATCAAGTAGTCATCATATCGAGCTTTTGTCAAAACGTTCATAACGTCTACATCTGCTCCCGCAATAGGTCTGTCACCTAGCGGTGCATCAAGGACATAATTCTTCTGTGCAGCAATGAGGATAATCCTCAGATCACGGAACAATTCCGCATCATTGCTACTAAAATCTTTCAACTTGGTTTTCTCAAGGAACATGTAAAAAATAAACGTGGAGCAACATCGCGAGCTATTGATCTACAACATAGATATGCTAATACTATCAGGACTAAGTTCATGATAAATTAAAGTTCAATTAATCATATTACTTAAGAACTCCCACTTAGATAGACATCCCTCCGGTCATCTAAATGATCACGTGATCCAAATCAACTAAACCATGTCCGATCATCACGTGAGATGGAGTAGTTTCAATGGTGAACATCTTATGTTGATCATATCTACTATATGATTCACTTTCGACCTTTCGGTCTCTAGTGTTCCGAGGCCATATCTGCATATGCTAGGCTCGTCAAGTTTAACCCGAGTATTCTGCGTGTGCAAAACTGGCTTACACCCGTTGTATTTGAACGTAGAGCTTATCACACCCGATCATCACGTGGTGTCTCGGCACGACGAACTTTCGCAACGGTGCATACTCAGGGAGAACACTTATACCTTGAAATTTAGTAAGGGATCATCTTATAATGCTACCGTCGTGCTAAGCAGAATAAGAAGCATAATAAGATAAACGTCACATGCAATCAAAATATGTGACATGATATGGCCATCATCATCTTGTGCTTTTGATCTCCATCTCCAAAGCACCGTCATGATCACCTTCGTCACCGGCGCGACACCTTGATCTCCATCGTAGCATCATTGTCGTTTCGCCAACTATTGCTTCTACGACTATCGCTACCGCTTAGTGATAAAGTAAAGCAATTACATGGCGATTGCATTTCATACAATAAAGCGACAACCATATGGCTCCTGCCAGTTGCCGATAACATTACAAAACATGATCATCTCATACAAAACCGTATAACTCATCATGTCTTGACCATATCACATCACAACATGCCCTGCAAAAACAAGTTAGACGTCCTCTACTTTGTTGTTGCAAGTTTTACGTGGCTGCTACGGGCTTAGCAAGAACCGTTCTTACCTACGCATACAAAACCACAACGATGTTTCGTCAAGTATGTGTTGTTTTAACCTTTACAAGGACCGGGCGTAGCCACACTCGATTCAGCTAAAGTGAGAGAGACAGACACCCGCCAGTCACCTTTAAGCAACGAGTGCTCGTAACGGTGAAACCAGTCTCGCGTAAGCGTACGCGTAATGTCGGTCCGGGCCGCTTCATCTCACAATACCGCCGAAGCAAAGTATGACTAGTATCGTCCACAACTCATTGTGTTCTACTCGTGCATATCATCTACGCATAGACCTGGCTCATGATGCCACTGTTGGGGAATGTAGTATTTAAAATTTTTCCTACGATCACGCAAGATCTTTCTACCAGATGTATAGCAATGAGAGGGAAGAGTGTGTCTACGTACCGTCGTAGACCGGAAGCGGAAGCGTCAAGTGACGCGGTTGATGTAGTCGAACTTCTTCGTGATTCAACCGATCAAGCACCGAACGTACGGCACCTCCGCGTTCAGCACACGTTCAGCTTGATGACGTCCCACGAGCTCTTGATCCAGTTGAGCTTCACGGGAGAGTTTCGTCAGCACGACGGCGTGGTGACGGATATGATGTATTCACCGGCGCAGGGCTTCTCCTAAGCAGCGCGGCGGTATGACCGAGGTGTGTTTCTATGGAGGGGGGCACCGCACATGGCTGGAACAATTCAACTTGTGTGTCTTTGGGTGCCCCCCTGCCCCCGTATATAAAGGAGAAAGGGGGGAGGCCGGCCGGCCCCTCTATGGTGCGGCTAGGGTGCAATCCTACTAGGAATAGGATTGCAATCCTATTCCTAGTAGGAACTACCAAAGAAGGAAGAGAGGGAAAGGAAAAAGGAGGGAGAGGTGGCGCCCCCCAATCCTAGTCCAACTAGGATCCCTAGGTGGGGCGCCGGCCAGCCCCTATGGGCTGCCTCTCTCTTTTCCTTAAGGCCCACTATGGACCATCCCCCCTCGTAGGGGGTTCCGGTAACCCCCTCCGGCAATCCCGTTAAATTCGAAACTTTTCCAGAACACTTCCGGTGTCCGAATATAGTCGTCCAATATATCAATCTTTATGTCTCGGACATTCCGAGACTCCTCGTCATGTCCGTGATCTCATCCGGGACTCCGAACTACCTTCGGTACATCAAAACTCATAAACTCATAATACCGATCGTCATCAAACGTTAAGCGTGCGGACCCTACGGGTTCGAGAACTATGTAGACATGACCGAGACTCATCTCCGGCCAATAACCAATAGCGGAACCTGGATGTTCATATTGGCTCCTACATATTCTACGAAGATCTTTTATCGGTCAAAACCGCATAACAACATACGTTGTTCCTTTTGTCATCGGTATGTTACTTGCCCGAGATTCGATCGTCGGTATCTCCATACCTAGTTCAATCTCGTTACCGGCAAGTCTCTTTACTCGTTCCATAACACATCATCTCGTGACTAACTCATTAGTCTTTTGCTTGCAAGGCTTATTGTGATGTATGTTACCGAGAGGGCCCAGAGATACCTCTCCGACACTCGGAGTGACAAATCCTAATCTTGATCTATGCCAACACCACGAATACTTTCGGAGACACCTGTAGAGCATCTTTATGATCACCCAGTTACGTTGTGACGTTTGATAGCACACAAGGTGTTCCTACGGTATTCGGGAGTTGCATAATCTCATAGTCATAGGAACATGTATAAGTCATGAAGAAAGCAATAGCAGTAAAACTAAACGATCATAGTGCTATGCTAACGGATGGGTCTTGTCCATCACATCATTCTCCTAATGATGTGATCCCGTTGATCAAATGACAACTCATGTCTATGGCTAGGAAACATAACCATCTTTGATCAATGAGCTAGTCTAGTAGAGGCATACTAGGGATATACTGTTTTGTCTATGTATTCACACATGTACTAAGTTTCCGGTTAATACAATTCTAGCATGAATAAAAGACATTTATCATGATATAAGGAAATACAAATAATCATCTTTATTATTGCCTCTAGGGCATATTTCCTTCAAGAAAATATGATAGCTCATTTGTATGTGAGCTTTGCTCCTATCTTCTCCTCTTGAGAGAGACAGACTACTCCATTGGAGGTCAAGACCTCCATCTTGGAGAAGATACCTAGTGGATGCAAGACCCCATAAGTGGGAAGAATCCTTGTGGATTATCAAGACCTCTCTCCTCATAGGATTGGGATGAACTCTACCATGTATCTTATTTCCCTTTGATTGTTCTTGTACCTTGTGGATCTCATGTGTTTGTGAGTCTAGTGGATGTGTGATTTGGGCTTGTTCTTGAGAGTTTCCCCCTTGTGTTCTTCTTGTTCTTGAGGGATTCCCCTCCAATTCATGAAAGATCTCCACCTAGGGTTCCACCCTACAACACACCTAGTGCTATTTGCCACCAAAAGTGAGATGAGAGAAGTATGTGAGAACCCATCGAGTGTCTTTCACCTTGTGCTTTTATGCAAAGGGGAAGCCAAACCTACTAACACTTCACTACCTCCACCTTTAGTGTTGTCTCAATTGTTGCAGGAATTCTCGGACGTCTTTCCTGATGAGCTACCTCCGGGTCTACCTCCACTTCGCGGCATCGAACACCGCATTGACCTCATACCCGGCGCACCACTTCCGAACAAGGCTGCTTACCGCGTCAACCCCGAGGAAACCAAGGAGATACAATGGCAAGTGCAACAACTCATCGACAAAGGTCATGTACGTGAAAGCTTAAGCCCTTGTGCCGTTCCGGTTATTCTCGTGCCTAAGAAAGATGGAAGTTTTCGAATGTGCTCCGATTGCCGTCCGATAAATGCTATCACCGTTAGATACTGTTATCCTCTCCCACGCTTAGACGACATGCTTGATGAATTATGTGGTGCCACCATCTTTTCGAAAATTGATCTTAAAAGTGGTTACTACCAAATTCGCATTCAAGAGGGTGATGAGTGGAAAACGGCTTTCAAAACCAAATTTGGGTTATATGAGTGGCTTGTCATGCCAATGGGTTTATCGGAAGCACCCGGTTCATTTATGTGTCTTATGCATTTTTGTCTACGACCCTACATCGGAGTCTTTGTAGTGGTCTACTTTGATGACATCCTCGTTTTTAGCAAGTCGCTTGAGGACCACGTGACAATATCCGTATGGTTTTTCAAACCCTTCGGATAGAGCGCTTATATGCTAATGTGGAAAAGTGCACGTTTGGTGTGGACAAGGTCGTTTACTTAGGATTCGTCGTTTCTTCCCAAGGTGTTCACGTTGATGAAACCAAAATTGAAGCAATTAAAACGTGGCCTCAACCAACGAATCTCCAACAAGTGCGTAGCTTTCTTGGTTTAGCCGGTTTCTATCGACATTTTGTGAACGACTTTAGAACAATTGCTATGCCTCTACACACCTTGAGCAAGAAGAACGCACCCTTTGTTTGGGGTCCTTCGCAAGACACCGCGTTCACTAAGCTCAAAGATTTGCTCACGCACGCACCACTTCTTGCCCTACCGAATTTTGATAAACCTTTTGAGATCCATTATGACGCTAGTGGTACCGGCATAGGTGGCGTGCTCATGCAAGAAAAGCGACCAATTGTGTACTTTAGCGAGAAGCTATCCGGAGCGCAACTTAACTACCCCATATATGATAAAGAGCTATATGCCTTGGTGAGAGTTTGCGTGTTTGGGAACACTATCTTAGACCTCATGAATTCATTCTTCACACGGACCATGAGACTCTCAAGTATCTCAAGGGTCAAACTAAATTGAACAAGCGTCATGCTAAGTGGAGTGAGTTCATTGAGTCGTTTCCCTATGTCATCAAGTATATCAAAGGCAAAGAAAACGTTGTGGCGGACGCGCTTTCCCGCAAATGCATGCTTGTTACAAAACTTGAGTTGAATGTTATCGGCTTTGAGCACATAAAAAGACTTATATGAACATGATCCTTTCTTTGCAAACCCTTATGCTAAGTGTTTGACTCACACTTCTTGGAAACATTACTACATCAAAGATGGATATCTCATGAGAGCTAACAAACTTTGCATTCCCGAGTCTTCGCTTTGTTTGCTCCTTTTGCAGGAATCTCATGGAGGAGGACTCATGGGACACTTTGGTCGCGACAAGACATTTGCTACGCTCTCCAAGAACTACTTTTGGCCCAAGATGCTACGTGACGTCTCACGCCTTACAAACCGATGCTCAACATGCCGCAAAGCTAAGTCAAAAGCTCAATCTCATGGTCTTTACATGCCACTTCCTATCCCATTCCATCCATGGGAAAACATCAGCATGGACTTTGTACTTGGATTGCCTAGGACTCAAAATGGAAAAGATTTCGTGTTTGTTGTCGTGGATAGATTCTCTAGAATGGCTCATTTCATTCCTTGTAACAAGATCGACGATGCTTCACATGTGGCTAATCTCTTTTGTAGGGAAATCATTCGTCTACATGGGGTGCCCAAGACGATCGTGTCGGACCGGGACGTCAAGTTCTTGAGCTACTTTTGGAAGACCCTATGCGCCAAACTCGGGATCAAGCTCCTCTTCTCTTCGGCATACCATCCACAAATCGATGGCCAAACGGAGGTGACGAACCGCACGCTTTCGACGCTTCGTCGCGTGTTGATCAAGAAGAACATAAAGGAATGGGAGCAATGCTTGCCCATCGCCGAGTACGCCTACAACCGCGCAAGACATCCGACTACCGGCAAGTCCCCCTTAGAGGTCGTCTATGACTTCAACCCTTTGTCGCCATTGGACATACTACCTCTACCTCTACAAAAACGCAGAAACTTGGACGCAAGTGCTCGTGCAAGCTACCTCAAGAAGGTGCATGAAGATACAAGGGCAATGATCGAGCGGCAAGTACATCGTCCAACATCCAAGCTCAACGTCAACAAGAAACCTATGGTGTTCCAACCGGGAGATCTCGTATGGTTACATCTTCGCAAGGACCGTTTTCCCCGCGAGCGCAAGTCCAAACTACTACCTCGAGCCGACGGACCCTTCAAGGTGCTAGCACGCTACAACGACAACGCTTACAAGCTCGATCTTCCACACGACAAGTACAACGTGAGCGATGTTTTCAACGTCAAGGACCTCTCCGCTTTCCATGGTGATGAAGATTTCGATCCGAGGTCGGATCTTTCCCAAGGGAGGGGAGATGATGCGGAGCATCCCAAGGTCATCCCCATGGACCCACCATCGACTCACCAAGTGCCAAGTGGACCCATGACATGTGCTCGAGCACGAGCTCTCGAGACCGAGGTGACTTCGCTCCTCTCTCTACGTCACTTTGATTCACATGAGACATGGCTGCTACCCTCATCGGAGACTCTTTGCATACTTAGGCACCTCGGGAGCAACCATGGAGAAGTCAAGGGACAAGAAGAATCGAAGGAGGAAGATGGAGGAGAAGGACAACCAGGACTTAGCCTGCCCGGATGATCCGGACGATGTCCCGGACGATCCGGCCAAGGCCCGGATGATTCGGACATCTATCCGGACGATCCGGCCAATGTGCCCAAGGACACCCGAGAGCTCAAGCTGAAGCCGGATCATCCGGACCCCAGCCCGGATCATCCGGACGAACCCGGACGTCCGGACCAAGTCCCGGATATCCGGACCACCCGCGTCAGAACAAGACACGTCTGGATCATCCGGACGCCGCCCCGGATCATCCGAACCCCCGAAGCCCGGATCATCCAGACAAACGGCCGGATCATCCGGACCGTGCCTGCGTGCATGATATTGGGCCGAGGCCCATGTACCCCTTCGCCCCTCCTAGCCTATATATATCTCTCCACCCATACTTTCTAGGGTTAGCTTTGTGTTAGCTCATACCAAACCCCTAGTGGTTCCTCTCCTACGAGACCGCGGCCTCTACGGAGAAGATCCACCGGATTCAAGACCTCCTTACGGAGAAGAACATCAAGACCTCCTCCGGTAGAAGACTATCTTTGTATCACCGTTGTTGTCTATGGACCGTGTACCTTGATGTGTATCGTGGATCTAGCACCTGTGTGACCGTTTTCGTGTTGATTTGTGCGTTTCCTCTTGTGTATTTCTCCGTCTTTCCCTTGTGTTCTTCGTGTTCATCGTGGGATTTCCTCCATCTCATGAAAGATCTGCCGACTAGGGTTTCACCCTACATCAGGGCCTAGTCTGAATTATTCTACTTATGATAAGGAATTATATGCTCTTGTTCGGACTTTGGAGACATGGCAACATTATTTATGGCCCAAAGAATTTGTTATACATTCTGATCATGAATCTTTGAAGCACATTAAAAGTCAAGCAAAACTGAACCGTAGACATGCTAAATGGGTTGAATTCATAGAGACTTTCCCTTATGTTATTAAACACAAGAAGGGAAAAGAAAATGTTATTGTTGATGCATTGTCTCGTCGTTATACTATGCTTTCACAACTTGACTTTAAAATATTTGGTTTGGAGACCATCAAAGATCAATATGTGCATGATGCTGAATTTAAAGATGTATTGCAGAATTGTAAAGAAGGGAGAACATGGAACAAGTTCGTTGTTAAAAATGGATTTGTGTTTCGTGCTAACAAGCTATGCATTCCAGCTAGCTCTGTTCGCCTTTTGTTGTTGCAAGAGGCGCATGGAGGAGAATTAATGGGACACTTTGGCGTGAAGAAGACGGAGGACGTATTTGCTACACATTTCTTTTGGCCAAAGATGCGACGGGATGTTGAGCGTTTTGTTGGTCGCTGCAACACATGTCAAAAAGCTAAGTCACGACTCAATCCTCATGGTTTTTATATGCCTTTGCCTGTCCCTAGTGTTCCTTGGGAAGATATATCTATGGACTTTGTTTTGGGTTTACCTCGAACAAAGAAGGGGAGGGATAGCATATTTGTTGTCGTGGATAGGTTCTCGAAGATGGCACACTTTATACCATGTCATAAAAGCGATGATGCTGCTAATGTTGCTGACTTGTTCTTTCGTGAAATTATTCGCTTGCATGGTGTGCCAAATACTATTGTTTCAGATCGTGATACTAAATTTCTTAGCCATTTTTGGAGATGTTTATGGGCTAAGTTGGGGACTAAACTGCTTTTTAGTACTACATGTCACCCCCAAACTGATGGTCAAACTGAAGTAGTCAACAGAACTTTGTCTACTATGCTTAGGGCTGTTTTGAAGAATAATAAGAAAATGTGGGAAGAATGCTTGCCTCATATTGAATTTGCTTATAATCGTTCGTTGCATTCTACTACTAAGATGTGCCCTTTTGAAATTGTCTATGGATTCCTACCTCGTGCACCTATTGATTTGTTGCCTCTTCCATCTTCGGAGAAGGTTAATTTTGATGCTAAACAACATGCTGAATTGATCTTAAAAATGCATGAGTTAACTAAGGAAAATATTGAGCGCATGAATGCTAAATATAAACTTGTTGGAGATAAGGGTAGAAAAGGTGTTGTCTTTGCACCTGGAGGTCTTGTTTGGTTACATTTGCGTAAGGATAGGTTTCCTAATCTGCGCAAGTCAAAGCTAATGCCACGTGCTGATGGTCCTTTCAAGGTGTTAGAGAAAATAAATGATAATGCATATAAACTTGAGTTGCCTGCAGATTTTGGGGTTAGTCCCACATTTAACATTGCAGATTTGAAGCCTTACTTGGGTGAGGAAGATGAGCTTCCGTCGAGGACGACTTCAATTCAAGAAGGGGAGGATGATGAGGACATCACTAACAAGGTTACACCCACAGCTCCAACTGACACATATACAGGACCAATTACTAGAGCTCGCGCACGCCAATTAAATTACCAGTTACTTTCGTTTCTTGGTAATGAATCTAATGTTCATGAGAATATGATGCTGCCTAAATTGGATACATTTGTCTTGCTTACAAATGAAGTGCCTAGCCTGGACAAGAAGGATGAACATTGGAGCAAGATCAAGCATGGAGATGATGGCATGCGCAAGGGGAACAAGAATGGAGTTACAATTGACGATTTCAGGACTTTGAAGCCACCATAATGAGTGCGAGAAGCCTCGGATGAAATATACAAGATGCCACTTCATAAATTTCGTCCAGAGGCTATTATAGGTGCTGCGTCACCTTATTATTGGGACAGGCCCATGTAATTTCGAAATACTTGAGTATAGGCTGTTTTTAGAGTCCGTATGTGTGGGGAAACAAGAGTTAGGGTTGGTTTCGGACCCCTCCACCAAGGGCCACGAAATTCCCTCCTATTTCCCCCATATATACAGCCCTTAGGGCGTCGTTTAGACTTTGGGTTTTGTTTAGATTAAAGTTTGCCATAGCTGTAACTTCACGTACTTCATTTGTGTTCAACGACCAGATCAAGACGTCACAGAACCCCACTTGATCAATAAAGCTTTCCTCTTGAATTCGCAATATCCAGATTGCAATCTTAGTTTCTTGCTTGTTCTTTGTTTGCCTGCAGGAAACAGACCTTCGTGGTCAGGTTGATTGTGCTCCGGCGTGGTCAATAACCTCTCGGAGTTGGTTTAGCGATTGCTAAGGCACAACGTCCTCGCACGTTCGTAGTCGGATCGTCAAAGTCGACTTCCTCCAAAATGATAGCCACCATCTCATCGAAAGACGGGACACCTTTGCCTCTATCAGAGTTGATGCCAATGGTTTGTTTCAAAGCGCCCTTATCCTCCTCGCCACATCCTTTCCCAAAAAAGATGGATGATTTTTGTAGATTCACCTTTTGTCCAGACGCCACTTGGTATGCTTGCAGGATATCCTTCAATGCCTGGAGATTGCCTTATATTCCTTCCAAGAAGACCACACTGTCATCTGCTAATAAAAGGTGAGGAATATGGGGGCTAGTGCTCCCGAAACTTACACCATTTATCAGATTATCTCTTTGTGCCTTTTTAAGCAATGCTGAAAAACCTTCAACACAAAGCAGGAACAAGTATGGGGAAAGTGGATCACCGTGTCGAAGCCCTCTCGATGGCAAGAAGCTAGGCGAGAAACCTCCATCCAGCTTGACACAGAATCGAGCACTCCTAACACATCTCATTATCATGCTAATCCATGCTTGCGCAAAAGCAAATCGCTCCACAGTTTTCTCCAGAAACACCCACTCGCCCTATCATTGGCTTTCATCATATAAAGTTTTATTGCATAAAGCGGCTTTTTCCTTTTTCGTTTCCTAATTGCATGCACACACGAATATGCCACGAGCACGTTGTTAGTGATTAAATGACCCAGTACAAAAGCACTTTGCTCCTCAAAGATGAGTACCGGAAGGATCAACTTAAGTCTATTTGCTAGAACTTTTGCCGCTATTTTATAAAGGACATTACAAAGGCTTATAGGGCAAAATTGCGACAATAGCTCCGGTGAGTTAACTTTCGGGATCATCACAATTATTGTGTCATTGAAGTTGTCTGGTGTTGCTGAACCTGCAAGAAAATCACGAATCGCTTTGCTGACATCCTCCCGTACCAATAGCCAGTGTCATTGATAGAACATGGCCGATAGCCCGTCCTGGCTTGGCGCCTTCGTCGGCCCCATCTGAAATAGAGCAGTTTCAATTTCAAGATCAGAAACCGACGCCGTGAGCTTGTCATTCATTGTTGGTGAGACTACCTCATGGAAAAGATCTAGGATGCGGTCCTCTTGTACAGTTCCTTCGGATTTGAAAAGGTGTTCATAGAACCTCGCTGCCATTTCTCGCATACCATCATCTACTGTGCATCTTGCTCGGTTCTCCCCACGCAAAGCTCTGACTGTATTCTTTCGCTTCCTATGAGAGGCTCTGTTTTGAAAATACTGAGTATTTTGGTCACCCTCTTTTAGCTAGCCAACTCTAGACCGTTGTTTGTGAAGGAAATATACCCTGAAGGCAATAATAAAGTTGTTATTTACATTTCCTTATATCATGATAAATGTTTATTATTCATGCTAGAATTGTATTAACCGGAAACATAATACATGTGTGAATATATAGACAAACAAAGTGTCACTAGTATGCCTCTACTTGACTAGCTCGTTGAATCAAAGATGGTTATGTTTCCTAGCCATAGACATGAGTTGTCATTTGATTAACGGGATCACATCATTGGTGAATGATGTGATCGACTTGACCCATTCTGTTAGCTTATCACTTGATCATTTAGTTTTACTGTTATTGCTTTCTTCATGACTTATACATGTTCCTATGACTATGAGATTATGCAACTCCCGTATACCGGAGGAACACCTTGTGTGCTAGCTATCAAACGTCACAACGTAACTGGGTGATTATAAAGATGCTCTACAGGTGTCTCCGAAGGTGTTTGTGGTGTTGGCATAGATCGAGAATACGATTTGTCACTCTGAGTGTCGGAGAGGTATCTCTGGGCCCTGTCGGTAGTGCACATCATAATAATACTTGCAAGCAAATGACTAATGAGTTAGTCCCGAGATGATGTATTACGGAACGAGTAAAGAGACTTGTCAGTAACGAGATTGAACTAGGTATTGAGATACCGACGATCGAATCTCGGGCAAGTAACATATCGATGACAAAGGGAACAACGTATGTTGTTATGCGGTTTGACCGATAAAGATCTTCGTAGAATATGTAGGAGCCAATATGAGCATCGAGGTTCCGCTATTGGTTATTAACCGGAGATGAGTCTCAGTCATGTCTACATAGTTCTCGAACCCGTAGGGTCCGCACGCTTAACGTTCGATGATGATCGGTATTATGAATTTATGAGTTTTGATGTACCGAAGGTAGTTCAGAGTCCCGGATGAGATCTCTGACATGACGAGGAGTCTCGGAACGTCCAAGACATAAATATTAATATATTGGTCGTCTATATTCGGACACCGGAAGTGTTCCGGGTGTTATCGGGTAAAACCGGAATGCCAGAGGGGGTTACTGGA
>LR738715.1:439591666-439624017 GCA_902687465.1 Secale cereale
CCCCCCCCGAGGGAGTATGGGCAATAGTGGTCCTTGAGGGAAAAGAGAGAGGCAGCCCATAGGGCTGGCCACACCCCCCTAGGGTTCCTAGTTGGACTAGGAAAAGGTGGGAGGCGCCCCTCTCCTTTCCTTCTCCTCCCCCCTTTCCTTTCCTACTCCTAGTAGGAATAGGAAAAGGGGGTTCTTATTCCTACTAGGAGTAGGAATCCTACTCCTTGGCGCGCCTATAGGGGCCGGCCGGCCCTCCCCCTTGCTCCTTTATATACGGGGGCAGGGGGCACCTAATAACACATAAGAGACATTGTTATAGCCGTGAGCGGTGCCCCCTCCACAGAAACACACCTCAATCATACCGTTGCAGTGCTTAGGTGAAACCCTGCGCTGGTAGCTTCATCATCTCCATCACCACGCCGTCGTGCTGACGAAACTCTCCCGTAAAGCTCAACTGTAACAAGAGCTCGTGGGACGTCATCGAGCTGAACGTGTGCTGAACGCGGAGGTGCCGTGCTTTCGGTGCTTGATCGATTGGCTCGTGAAGACGTTCAACTACATCAACCGCGTCACTAGACGCTTCCGCTTTCGGTCTACGAGGGTACGTAGACACACTCTCCCCTCTCGTTGCTATGCATCTAGTAGATAGATCTTGCGTGATCGTAGGATTTTTTTTGAAATACTACGTTCCCCAATTGTGGCATCATGAGCCAGGTCTATGCGTAGATGATATGCACGAGTAGAAAACAATGAATTGTGGGCGATAATAGTCATACTGCTTACCAGCATGTCATACTTTGATTCGGCGGTATTGTGAGATGAAGCGGCCCCGACGGACATTACGTGTACGCTTACGCGAGACTGGTTTCACCGTTATGAGCACTCGTTGCTTAAAGGTTACTGGCGGGTGTCTGTCTCTCTCACTTTAGCTGAATCGAGTGTGGCTACGCCCGGTCCTTGTGAAGGTTAAAGCAACACATACTTGATGAAAAATCGTTGTGGTTTCTGTATGCGTAGGTAAGAACGGTTCTTGCTAAGCCCATAGCAGCCACGTAAAACTTGCAACAACAAAGTAGAGAACGCCTAACTTGTTTTTGCAGGGCATGCTGTGATGTGATATGGTCAAGACGTAATGAGTTATACGTTATTGTATGACATGATCATGTTTTGTAAAGTTATCGGCAACCGGCAGGAGCCGTATGGTTGTCTCTTTATTGTATAAATTGCGAAGGCCATGTAATTGCTTTACTTTATCACTATGAGTTAGCAATAGTAGTAGTAGCAATAGTTGGCGAGACGACCACGACGCTATAATGAAGATCATGGTGTCAAGCCGGTGATGATGGAGATCATGACAGTGCTTGGAGATGGAGATCAAAAGCACAAGATGATGATGGCCATATCATGTCACATATTTTGATTACATGTGATGTTTATCTTATTATGCTTCTTATTTTCCTTAGTACGGCGGTAGCATTATAAGATGACCCCTTACAAAATTTCAAGGTACAAGTGTTCACCCTGAGTATGCACCGTTGCGAAAGTTCGTCGTGCCGAGACACCACGTGATGATCGGGTGTGATAAGCTCTACGTTCAAATACAGCGGGTGTAAGACAGTTTTGCACATGCAGAATACTCGGGTTAAACTTGACGAGCCTAGCATGTACAGACATGGCCTCGGAACACTGGAGACCAGAAGGTCGAGCGTGAATCATATAGTAGATATGATCAACATAAGATGTTCACCATTGAAAACTACTCCACCTCAGATGATGATCGGACATGGTTTAGTTGATTTGGATCACGTGATCATTTAGATGACTAGAGGGATGTCTATCTAAGTGGGAGTTCTTTAATAATATGATTAATTGAAATTTAATTTATCATGAACTTAGTCCTGGTAGTATTAGAATATCTATGTTGTAGATCAATAGCTCACGATGTTGCTCCCCGTTTATTTTTTATGTTCCTAGAGAAAACTAAGTTGAAAGATGTTAGTAGCAATGATGCGGACTAGGTCCGTGATCTGAGGATTATCTTCATTGCTGCTCAGAAGTATTATGTCCTTAATGCACCGCTAGGTGACAAACCTATTGCAGGAGCAGATGCAGACGTTATGAACGTTTTGGCAAAGCTCAATATGATGTCTACTTAATAGTTTAGTGCGCCATGCTTTATGACTTATAATCGGGACTTCAAAAACATTTTGAATGTCACAGAGCATATAAGATGTTCCAAGAGTTGAAATTAGTATTTCATACTCATGCCCGTGTCGAGAGGTATGAGACCTCTGACAATACTTTACCTACAAGATGGAGGGGAATAGCTCAACCAGTGAGCATGTGCTCAATTTGTGTGGGTACTACAATTGCTTGAATCAAGTGTGAGTTAATCTTCCACATAAGATAGTAATTGAAAAAGTTCTCTAGTCACTATCACCAAGTTAGTAGAACTTCGTGATGAACTATAACATGCAAGGGATGATGAATGTAATTCCTGAGCTCTTCGCGATGTTGAAATCGGCGAAGGTAGAAATCTAGAAAGAGCATCAAGTGTTGATGGTTAACAAGACCACTTGTTTCAAGTAAAGGGCAAAGGGATAGAAGGGGAACTTCAAGAAGAATGACAAGCAAGTTTTCACTCCCATGAAGAAACCCAAAGCTAAACTCAAGCCTGAAACTAAGTGCTTCTACTTCAAAGGAAATGGTCACTAGAAGCGGAACTGCCCCAAGTATTTGGTGTATAAGAAGGATGACAAAGTGAACAAAGGTATATTTGATATACAAATTATTGATGTGTACTTTACTAGTGTTCATATCAACCCCTGGGTATTTGATACCGGTTCAGTTGCTAAAATTAGTATATCGAAACGAGAGTTGCAGAATGAACAGAGACTAGTTAAAGGTGAAGTGACAATGTGTGTTGGATGTGGTTCCAAGATTGATATGATCATCATCGCACACTCCCTATACTTTCGGGATTAGTGTAGAACCTAAATAAATGTTACGTTGAGCATGAATACGATTTGATCATGTTTGTTGCAATACGGATATTCATTTAAAGTCATAGAATAATTGTTATTCTGTTTACATGAATAAGACCTTCGATGGTCCTACACCCAATGAAAATAGTTTGTTGGATCTCGATCGTAGTAATGCACATATTCATAATATTGAAGCCAAAAGATGCAAAGTTGATAATGATAGTGCAACTTATTTGTGGCACTGCCGTTTAGGTCGTATTGGTGTAGAGAGCATGAAGAAACTCCATAGTGATGGACTTTTTGAATCACTTGATTATGAATCACTTGGTGCTTGCGAACCATGCCTCATGGGCAAGATGACTAAAACTCCGTCCTCCGGAACAATGGAGCGAGCAACGGATTTGTTGGAAATCATACATACTGATGTATGTGGACAAATGAGTGTTGAGGCTCGCGGCGGGTATCGTCATTTTCTGACCTTCACTGATGACTTAAGCAGATATGGGTATATCTACTTGATGAAGCACAAGTCTGAAACATTTGAAAAGTTCAAAGAATTGCAGAGTGAAGTAGAGAATCATCGTAACAAGAAAATAAAGTTTCTACGATCTGATCGTGGAGGTGAATATTTGAGTTACGAGTTTGGTCTTCATTTGAAACAATGTGGAATAGTTTCACAACTCACGCCACCCGGAACACCACAGTGTAATGGTGTGTCCGAACGTTGTAGCCGTACTTTATTAGATTTGGTGCGATCTATGATGTCTCTTACTGATTTACCACTATCGTTTTGGGGTTATGCTTTAGAGACAGCTGCATTCACGTTAAATAGGGCACCATCTAAATCCGTTGAGACGACGCCTTATGAACTGTGGTTTGGCAAGAAACCAAAGTTGTCGTTTCTTAAAGTTTGGGGCTGGGATGCTTATGTGAAAAAGCTTCAACCTGATAAGCTCGAACCCAAGTCGGAGAAATGTGTCTTCATAGGATACCCAAAGGAGACTGTTGGGTACACCTTCGATCACAGATCCGAAGGCAAGATATTCGTTGCTAAGAATGGATTCTTTCTAGAGAAGGAGTTTCTCTCTAAAGAAGTGAGTGGGAGGAAAGTGGAACTTGATGAGGTAATTGTACCTTCTCCTGAATTGGAAAGTAGTACATCACAGAAACTAGTTCTAGTGATTCCTACACCAATTAGTGAGGAAGCTAATGATGATGATCATGAAACTTCGGATCAAGTTATTGCTAAACTTCGTAGATCAACCAGAGTATGTTCCGCGCCAGAGTGGTATGGCAACCCGGTTCTGGAGGTCATGTTACTAGACTATGATGAACCTACAAACTATGAGGAAGTGATGATGAACCCAGATTCCGCAAAATGGCTTGAAGCCATGAAATCTGAGATGGGATCCATGTATGAGAACAAAATGTGGACTTTGGTTGAATTGCCCGATGATCGGCAAGCCATTGAAAATAAATGGATCTTCAAGAGGAAGACCGATGCCGACGGTAATATTACTGTCTACAAAGTTCGACTTGTTGCGAAAGGTTTTCGACAAGTTCGAGGAGTTGACTACAATGAGACTTTCTCACCCGTAGCGATGCTTAAGTCTGTCCGAATCATGTTAGCAATTGCCGCATTTTATGATTATGAAATCTGGCAAATGGATGTCAAAACTGCATTCCTAAATGGATACCTCAAAGAGGAGTTGTATATGATGCAACCGGAAGGTTTTGTCGATCCTAAAGGTGCTAACAAAGTATGCAAGCTCCAGCGATCCATCTATGGACTGGTGCAAGCATCTCGGAGTTGGAATATACGCTTTGATGAGGTGATCAAAGCATATGGTTTTATACAGACTTTTGGAGAAGCGTGTATTTACAAGTAAGTGAGTGGGAGCACTACAACCTTTTTGATAAGTATATGTGAATGACATATTGTCGATCGGAAATGATGTAGAATTTTCTGGAAAGCATAAAGGAATTTTTGAAAGGAGTTTTTCAAAGAAAGACCTCTGTGAAGCTGCTTACATATTAAGCATCAAGATCTATAGAGATAGATCAAGACGCTTGATAAGTTTTTTCAATGAGTACATACCTTGACAAGATTTTGAAGTAGTTCAAACAGTCAAAGAAAGAGTTCTTGCATGTGTTACAAGGTGTGAAATTGAGTAAGACTCAAACCTGACCACGACAAAAGATAGAAAGAGAATGAAAGTCATTCCCTATGCCTCAGCCATTGGTTCCATAAAGTATGACATGTTGTGTACTAGATCTATTGTATACCCTACACTGAGTTTGGCAAGGGAGTACAATAGTGATCTAGGAGTAGATCACTGAACATCTGTCAAAATTATCCTTAATGGAATAAGGATATGTTTCTCGATTATGGAGGTGACAAAAGGTTCGTCGTAAAGGGTTACATCGATGCAAGTTTTGACACTGATCCAGATGACTGTAAGTCTTAATCTAGATACATATTGAAAGTGGGAGCAATTAGCTAAAGTAGCTCCGTGCAAAGCATTGTAGACATAAAAATTTGTAAAATACATACGGAACTGAATTTGGCAGACCCGTTGACTAAACTTCTCCCACGAAGCAAAACATGATCACACCTTAGAACTCTTTGGGTGTTAATCACATGGCGATGTGAACTAGATTATTGACTATAGTAAACCCTTTGGGTGTTGGTCACATGGTGATACAGGGTGGAACCCTAATCAGCGGATCTTTCACGAAATGGAGGGGATCCCACGATGAACACGAAGAACACAAAGGGAAACGGGGGAAACACGAGAGGAAACACGAGGGAAAACACGAGAGGAAACACACAAGAACAAGTCCAATCACACATCCACTAGACAATCAAACACACAAGATCACAAGATACATGAACAACAAAGGGAAAGATACATGGGTAGAGTTCATCTCCAAGAGGAGGTCTTGAATCCGTGAAGGATCTTCCCGCTAGGGGTCTTGAATCCAAGGTGGATCTTCTCCGTAGAGGGGCCGCGGTCTCTCTCGTGGAGTAGATCCGGGATGGATGAGCAAAGCTCTATCTCTCATATGAGCTAAACCATTGCTAACCCTAAAATGGTGGAGGTGGAGGAGTATATATAGTCTAGGGGCATGAAGGGGTAAGTGAGGGGCGAAACGGGTACATGGGCATCGGCCCGGATACATGCACGCAGGCAAGGCCGGATGTCCGGGCTGGCAGCCGGATGTCCGGGGCTTCGGGGCGAGCCGGATGTCCGGGGTTACGGCCGGATGTCCGGGCTGGCTCGGTCCAGCTTCTGTGAAGGAGGGCCCGGATTTCCGAGAGGAGTGCCGGATGTCCGGCTGTTGCGGAAGCGCCGGATGTCCGGCCTTTGGCCCGGATGTCCGGCCGCTGTAGTATCAGCAGCTCCGTCTTCTTCCGTCTTCTCTTCCAAGCTTCCCTCGCAGATGGTGTAGGTGATCCTTGGCGCTTGCACTCCTCCTCGCCATCCGTGAAGCTCCGACAATACCTATGCATGCACACGAGAGGAGTGTCAAGTAGTATACCATCCTCGAAGGGGTCAAGTGAACACGTGTAAAGGAGATGATTCACCTTTATGTATGAGAAATAGAGGTCACACGTGTCACTTCCCAAGCAGACTCTTGACATGGTGATGTCCATAGGATACACCGTATCATCCCCTCCCCCTTGGAAAAGATCCGACCTCGGATCGAAAACCAAATCACCATGGGAAAGAGATGGCGTCGTCGTGTAGATGTGGACCATCACGAAGTGCTCATCATCTTGAAGCTCAACATGGGCACTCTCCAATGTCTCTGCGTCTAGTGATTCCTTCAAAAGGAGCAAAGACAACAAACACTTGGAAAAACAAATGTGGTTAGCGTTAGTGCAAAACCAAACATTCAAGAGGTGATTTACCCAACAAGTGTTGTCATCAAGCATAGCATAGTGTGTGACAAAGGTTTGTGGCATGGCATTTAAGCACATCAATTGAGCACAATCAAGGTCATCATGGAAACAAGCATGTAAATGTGAGGTAGAGATGCACATATGTGTGTCAAGAGAATAAGCATCTACCTCATGGTCATAGCAAGCATGCATAAAGCGCTCCATGAAAGGTCTATGGTAGGCATAAGAATCATTCACAACACCATGTAAAATGAAGTGTCTAAACACATGGGTCACGTGCAAGACAATCCAAGCATAATGTGCATAGGGTGTAGTGAAGATAGTATGGCACTCAACACAATAGAAAGAGCAATTGTTCAACATGTGTGAGGCCATCAAGTCAATCATGTGAAAAGCAATGGGACATGGCATATGTGAAGAGATGACATTGTTGCAACCAAGCATATGATAGGGACAAGTAATCCAAGAATTGGATGCAACATACAAGGCATATATAACATGAGGCATGGCAATTTGGCTATCGTGAAAGAAAGCAATATCACTAACATGTGCACGATCAAGGGGTCCAAGATGACAAATAAGTCTCATGGTGCAAGCAACACATGTAGTATGATCCACAATAGTCATGCTCATGGTTTTTGGGTTCTCGAAAGAGAAGGATATCACCTTGAAAACGTGTCCTTGTGCATCCTCAACAATGCCGAAGCACAAGCAAGTGCGATGTCGAAGCGTCGTGGTAGAAAGTGGTTCGCTCTCAAGAGCTCGAATGGTCAACTCACGTGAAGTGGAAGTCGACACATAGTCCAAGTATCCTACACATGCACACAACAAAAGGAAGAACGTATGCGCATGGTAGATAAACACATCATCCATCATGATGGTTCTCTTCTCTTGCACATAACCATTAGGAGCAAAAGTGCATGAATAAGATGATGCAACAATGGCTATATTCATGGCACTAGGCATATGGTGCAAAGAGCTAAGACAAGCATGCTTCACAAGAAATATGTCAAAATCTCCAAATAAATGCGAGAATGCTATGGGGGCAATCTCATTGGCAAGACTAAAATCATGGTTGCGCTCAATGCATGGACAATCATATAACATGAGAGAGGCAACATCTAGAGACATATGACAACAAGCAATATCAATCATGTGCAAAGCATGGCAATGGTTGACATCAACCGCATGAAAGGAGCAAGTATGAATCATCGATGATGTAACATAAGCAAGCAAATCAATCATGTCGTGCAAACTAGTGGAGCGAAGATGCAACACACTAGATGAGTTCATAGTAATCATGTCATGTGAGCCAATAGTAGGCATAAGCAATGCACACGACATATCACAAACACGAGCACATATCAAGATCAAAGCATCATAATAGGCATGGTGTGCAAAGGAATCATGGCAATAACAAGTGATATCTCCACCAAGCTTGCAAATACACATACAAGTATGAGAATCAATCATCATGTGTAATGCAAAGCATGGGTCACAAATGCATGGCAAAGGCATATAAATGAGCATATCATGCAAAGTGAACATGGCAAGGTGGGCATAAGAGATATAATGGACAATAACCCATAACCATGTGAGTGCCATGTAGAAGGAATGCGCGAAGTGTTTGCGCAAAAGGAGCGGTGGGCAAGACAATCCACGATATCCCAAGTCATCGTTGCTCTCTAGAGCTCTTTTCGTCAACTCGTGCGTTTGTGAAGTTGACGAGTATGGATGGGTACCTACACAAAAGAGACACAAACCAAAGAAATTGTGCGCGTGGTAAATGTACACATCATCCATCATGATGTGTATGTGCACGTATGAGTTAGCACAAGATAAGCATTGCTCAAAGAAATTTGATGCATGGTATAAGAACATGTCATCCATCATGAATGAATAGTTATTGTGTATAGCATGATGTGGATGCAAATTGAGCATACAAGTATGGGGATCATGCAAAGGATAGGATGGACCAAAATCTCCTAAAATGTATGAGGAAACTATGGGGGTCTCCTCATGAGCAATATTGAAAACATCATTTGGAGAAAAAGGACAACATCCAAAACAATGCATATCGGAAGCTAGGTGTTCATGGCATGGCATATGATGGATATGATGCAAAGGAAGCATGTCAATATCATCACAAGAAAAATAAATGCCAATAACCATGGGCTTGTCATCTATGCCATAAGTGCAAATTGGATTTATCTTAATGGCATATGCATAGTTACTACGATGAGATTGCAAATATGACAAATTGGTGATCTCATGCATAGCATATGACAAGTCAAGAGGATTGTCAAACATGATGTGACCGAGAGAGTTATCACATGAAATCCTATGCAACGTGGCATCACAACTAATAGATTCCACATGGCAATAATCAAACTCATCATAAATGGGTAAATCATCGCATGGGGCAATCATACTAGCATGAAGCATGGCAATAGGTGGATCATCATCATGCAAGCAATCAATGTCAACATAGTCCACTAGTGGGACGAGAGCATCACCTTCACCTTTGTTACCTTTTTCATTCCACTCATGTGGTGTAGGTGAGGTGGGAAAGACCAAATGGTGGTCATCATCTTCATCTTGATGGAACCATGTGGGAGGTGCATCATATTCCACCATGGCCATCGTCTTGTCCAATGGAAGGACGAAGTCGTCGAGGATCGGCGCGTCATCAAATGTGGGACCTAGCACCGAATGAGAAGACACAATAGAGGTAGAGGTCAAGTCGTTAGTGTTGAAAGTGGCCTCACATGACCTATCAACTATCTCACTCTCTCTATGTGGTGGCTCACTCACTCCCTCAAGGTAGGTGCACTCAAACTCGCATATGGTGGATTCACTCATCTCACTCAAGTGGTGGGGGTTGTAGCTCTCCTCACATGGGAATTGGGGCAGCTCATCATATATGGGGCTAGTGGTGAACTCACTCTCACTCTCAATATGGTGGCACAAGTCACTCAAGTCATCATACGTCGCCGTGGTCGAAGGGAAAATCCCATGCTCAACCATCTCCTCATTGTCGTCGTGGATGAAGGCCGAAGATGGCACATCATCACTCTCGCCTCCAAAGATGTAAGCATCAACCTTGCTCGTCACCATGTCGTTCGCCTCCAAAGCGTGGTCCTCGAATGGCTCCGTAGTCGTAGTCGTCGCCGCACCGTCTTGAAAAATAGTCGAAGTAGACTCGGCATCATCAATGCCACAAAGAGGGATGGCGATGAAGTCGAACTTGGGAACGTCGTCTTGGAGCTCGTCGGGCTTGGACATCATGGTGGTACTAGCCTCATGCTCGCCATCTTGGAGCTTGGTCTTCGAGAAGTGTGCTAGCGGTGGAGAAGCCTTGGCCTTCATGAGTTCTTGTTCCGCCTTGAGAGCACCAATGTAGTTGTCGTCGAGGGACTTGTAGTTCTCGAAGAAGATAGTCTTGTAGACGTCATTGTGCAATCCCATCATGAAGTGGAGCTTCATCGAAATGGGGTCGTCCACGCCGGCTCGTCGCAAGGCATTCTTCATCTCCTTGAAGTACTTGTCGATGGACTTGGATCCTTGAATGGTGTTCTCCAATTGGCGTAGAAGTTGTTCCGTGTAGGTGGGAGGCACGAACTCTCTTCGCATAGCTTTCTTCATCTTGGGCCAATTCACGTTGAAGCTCGTCGAAGGTGTGTGAAGCCACCATGTGGACGCGTTGTCGTGGAGGTGTCTTGTGGTGCACTTCACTTGATCTTCGTAGGGAACTTGATGTAGCTTGAGGTAGTCGTCCATCTTGCGCTCCCACTCGAGATACTCCTCGGGGTCTTGAGTCCCATAGAAAGGAATCTCATGGTCGTTGTCGAGGTCGTAGTAGCTCGTGGTAGTCGCGGACTTGAGCTTGGGGAGCTTCTCTTGATCATAAGCTTGAGGTGCTTGTGGGCGAAGATGCCGCATGTCCAAAGGCGAAGATGCCTTGAAGTCGCTTGGCGAAGATGCCAAGGTACATGGTGAAGTCGTTGAGCGGTTGTTGGTGTTGAGCTCATGACCTTCACGTTCTTGTCGTTGATGGTGTCGATGCCGATGAGATCTTGCCGGAGATGGTAGCTCGGAAGGATGTGCACTTGAGCGTCTTCTCGAAGATGAGGGAGACCTCTTGCGGTTCTTGATGAGGGCTTTGAGCTCCTCCATTTGAGCATTCATGTTGGCGCACAAGTTGTTCGTCATGGCATCGAACTTGTCGTTGTTGGTGTAGACCGGAGATGAAATGCTTTTCCTATCCATCACAAGACTCGAGCAAAGGTGAGTAGGAGATGAGATAAACAATACCAAGTTACCTTTTCCGAATGTTGAGGATGTATCCCGTTTCACTCAATGTGAAATGAAAGAATAGTGGAATTGGTACCGGACTTGTTCACTCACACCTAGCAAGTAAAGCTTATCGAGTGGCTCGGTGAGGATAGTGGCACAAAAATTTGATGCAAAATGTTAGAAAGAGTCAATAATGTTGAAAGAGATTCACAAATTCGCAAGTGAAACAAGTAGACCAATAGCAATATGTGGCACACGGAAACTCACACACGGATAGATAGATGGGGTCGTGCAACCAAGGAATGAGCACAAAATGTGGAGTCCACGGAAAACGCTCGTGTTGCACAACTCAAGAGAGACGCTAGCACGATTGCTCTATAGGCGGATACGACACTTGTGCACAACCTATAAGATGCAAATGTATGCAACGACTTCTATCCCAAGTATGCTATATGTATAGTATTCCGGTGGTATGATCCAAAATGATCAAGTATGATATCATATGATGCTATGCTATGGTTCTTGCTTACAAGCTTCTTTGTGGCTCTTTTGCTTAAAAGCTTATTCTTTTTTTTTTGTATGTCCACGATGCGAAATGCACAAACCAAGATAGCAATTGTGTATATGCGGGAACAATCTTGTGACACAAGGGATGATATGATGATACCAAGTGATGTGGTATGTATGCAATGGAAGGGCGGATCGATGATCACTAATGTGCACAAGTAACGTTGCCGGCAATACTCAAAGGCTAGTCTCGATAGGCAAGTGACGCAAAATGGGCTAGGGGTTAACAATGCAATTGCAAGGGGTATATACAATGATGTCGTCGAAGTTACCGTCCGTGTCGATGATGAGAGGCGGTGTTCTTGATGTAGACCCGTTCCTAATTAGCCGAAACACCTTAGGAAACGGAAAAACCACAACTCAAAATCTCAAGGACAAATGTCAAATGGTGGTAGCGGACAAGTGGTGGTTGCGGAAGTGGAATGATGATACGGTGTATCCTATGGACATCACCATGTCAAGAGTCCGCTTGGCAAGTGACACGTGCGACCTCTATTTCTCATACAAAAAGGTGAATCATCTCCTTTACGCGTGTTCACTTGACCCCTTCGAGGATGGTATACTACTTGACACTCCACTCGTGTGCATGCATAGGTATTGTCGGAGCTTCACGGACGACGACGAGGAGTGCAAGCGCCGAGGAACACCTACACCATCCGCGAGGGAAGCTTGGAAGAGAAGACGGAAGAAGACGGAGCGGCTGAAGTTACAGCCGCCGGACATCCGGCGCCAGCCCGGACATCCGGCGCCAGCCCGGACATCCGGCGACCAGCCCGGACATCCGGCGCTTCAGCAGAGGCCGGACATCCGGCATCACCCCGGAAATCCGGCAAGGGCAACAGAAGCACCCGAAGAACGGCCATCGCCAGGCCGGACATCCGGCCCGTGCCCGGACATCCGGCCTCCCATGAACGGCCGGACATCCGGTCCCCAACCCGGACATCCGGCGCCTGCCTGCGCGCAGAGTCGGGCCAGAGGCCCATGTATCCTCTCCCACTTACCCCTTCGTGTACTAGACTATATATACTCCTCCACCTCCACCATTTTAGGGTTAGCAATGGTTTAGCTCATATGAGAGATAGAGCTTTGCTCATCCATCCCGGATCTACTCCACGAGAGAGACCGCGGCCCCTCTACGGAGAAGATCCACCTTGGATTCAAGACCCCTAGCGGGAAGATCCTTCACGGATTCAAGACCTCCTCTTGGAGATGAACTTTACCTTGTATCTTTCCCTTTGTTGTTCATGTACCGTGTGATCTTGTGTGTTTGATTGTCTAGTGGATGTGTGATTGGACTTGTTCTTGTGTGTTTCCTCTCGTGTTTTCCCCCGTTCCCCTTTGTGTTCTTCGTGTTCATCGTGGGATCCCCTCCATTTCGTGAAAGATCCGCTGATTAGGGTTCCACCCTGTATCATACACTCATAGCATACTTGTGACAGTTAGTCGTTACGTCTCGCCTCTTATAGGTTGTTGTTGAGGACATCACTAACAAGGTTACACCCACAGCTCCAACTGACACATATACAGGACAAATTACTAGAGCTCGCGCATGCCAATTAAATTACCAGGTACTTTCGTTTCTTGGTAATGAATCTAATGTTCATGAGAATATGATGCTGCCTAAATTGGATACATTTGTCTTGCTTACAAATGAAGGGCCTAGCTTGGAAAAGAAGGATGAATATTGGAGCAAGATCAAACATGGAGATGATGGCATGCGCAAGGGGAACAAGAATGGAGTTACAAGTGATGATTTCTGGACTTTGAAGCCACCATAATGAGTGTGTGAAGCCTTGGACGAAATATACAAGATGCCACTTCATAAATTTCGTCCAGAGGCTATTATAGGTGCTGCGTCACCTTATTATTGGGCCAGGCCCACGTAATTTCGAAATACTTGAGTATAGGATGTTTTTAGAGTCCGTATGTGTGGGGAAACAAGAGTTAGGGTTGGTTTTGGACCCCTCCACCAAGGGCCAGGAAAATTCCCCCCTCTTTCCCCCATATATACAGCCCTTAGGGCGTCGTGTAGACTTTGGGTTTTGTTTAGATTAAAGTTCGCCATAGCTGCAACTTCGCGTACTTCGTTTGTGTTCAACGACCAGACCAAGACGTCACAGAACCCCACTTGATCAATAAAGCTTTCCTCTTGAATTCGCAATATCAAGATTGCAATATCAGTTTCTTGCTTGTTCTTCATTTGCGTGCAGGAAACAGACCTTCGTAGTCAGGTTGATCGTGCTCCGGCGTGGTCAATAACCTCTCGGAGTTGGTTTAGCGATTGCTAAGGCGCGACGTCCTCGCATGTTCGTAGTCGGATCGTCAAAGTCGACTTCCTCCAAAACGATAGCCACCATGTCATCGAAAGACGGGACACCTTTGCCACTATCAGTTGTGCACAAGTGCTTATCCGCCTATTAAGCAATCGGCTAGCGTCTCTCTAGTGTTGTGCAACACGAGCATTTTCCATGGATTCCACATTTTCGCTCACCCTTGGTTGCACAACCACATTTATCTATCCGTGCGTGTGTTCCGTGTGCTACTTCTTGCTTGTGATCTACTTGTTGCATGAGCAAATTGTGAACCATTTTCAACATCATTGAGTCACTTTGACAATTGCATTGAATTTGTGCCACCATCCTAACCAAGCTTGATACAGGGTGGAACCCTAATCAGCGGATCTTTCACGAAATGGAGGGGATCCCACGATGAACACGAAGAACACAAAGGGAAACGGGGGAAAACACGAGAGGAAACACACAAGAACAAGTCCAATCACACATCCACTAGACAATCAAACACACAAGATCACACGGTACATGAACAACAAAGGGAAAGATACAAGGTAAAGTTCATCTCCAAGAGGAGGTCTTGAATCCGTGAAGGATCTTCCCGCTAGGGGTCTTGAATCCAAGGTGGATCTTCTCCGTAGAGGGGCCGCGGTCTCTCTCGTGGAGTAGATCCGGGATGGATGAGCAAAGCTCTATCTCTCATATTAGCTAAACCATTGCTAACCCTAAAATGGTGGAGGTGGAGGAGTATATATAGTCTAGGGTCATGAAGGGGTAAGTGAGGGGCGAAACGGGTACATGGGCATCGGCCCGGATACATGCACGCAGGCAAGGCCGGATGTCCGGGCTGGCAGCCGGATGTCCGGGGCTTCGGGGCGAGCCGGATGTCCGGGGTTACGGCCGGATGTCCGGGCTGGCTCGGTCCAGCTTCTGTGAAGGAGGGCCCGGATTTCCGGGAGGAGTGCCGGATGTCCGGCTGTTGCGGAAGCGCCGGATGTCCGGCCTTTGGCCCGGATGTCCGGCCGCTGTAGTATCAGCAGCTCCGTCTTCTTCCGTCTTCTCTTCCAAGCTTCCCTCGCAGATGGTGTAGGTGATCCTTGGCGCTTGCACTCCTCCTCGCCATCCGTGAAGCTCCGACAATACCTATGCATGCACACGAGAGGAGTGTCAAGTAGTATACCATCCTCGAAGGGGTCAAGTGAACACGTGTAAAGGAGATGATTCACCTTTATGTATGAGAAATAGAGGTCACACGTGTCACTTCCCAAGCAGACTCTTGACATGGTGATGTCCATAGGATACACCGTATCACATGGTGATGTGAACTTTGGGCATAACGATGTGAATTATCGATATTAAATCACATAGCGATGTGAACTAGATTATTGACTCTAGTGAAAGTGCGAGACTGAAGGAAATAATAAAGTTGTTATTTATATTTCCTTATATCATGATAAATGTTTATTATTCATGCTAGAATTGTATTAACCGAAAACATAATACATGTGTGAATATATAGACAAACAAAGTGGCACTAGTATGCCTCTACTTGACTAGCTCGTTGAATCAAAGATGGTTATGTTTCCTAGCAATAGACATGAGTTGCCATTTGATTAATGGGATCACATCATTGCTGAATGATGTGATTGACTTGACCCATTCTGTTAGCTTAGCACTTGATCGTTTAGTTTTACTGCTATTGCTTTCTTCATGACTTATACATGTTCCTATGACTATGAGATTATGCAACTCCCGAATACCGGAGGAACACCTTGTGTGCTATCAAATGTCACAATGTAACTGGGTGATTATAAAGATGCTCTACAGGTGTCTCCGAAGGTGTTTGTGGTGTTGGCATAGATCGAGAATAGGATTTGTCACTCCGAGTGTCGGAGAGGTATCTCTCGGCCCTCTCGGTAATGCACATCATAATAAGCGTTGCAAGCAAATGACTAATGAGTTAGTCACGAGATTATGTATTACGGAACGAGTGAAGAGACTTGCCAATAACGAGATTGAACTAGGTATTGAGATACCGACGATCAAATCTCGGGCAAGTAACATATCGATGACAAAGGGAGCAACGTATGTTGTTATGCATTTTACTGATAAAGATCTTCGTAGAATATGTAGGAGCCAATATGAGCATCCAGGTTCTGTTATTGGTTATTGACCGGAGATGAGTGTCGGTCATTTCTACATAGTTCTCGAACCCGTAGGATCCGCACGCTTAACGTTCGATGCGATCGGTATTATGAGTTTATGAGTTTTGATGTACCGAAGGTAGTTCGGAGTCCCAGATGAGATCCCGGACATGACGAGGAGTCTTGGAATGTCCGAGACATAAATATTAATATATTGGACGACTATATTCTGACACCGGAAGTGTTCTGGATGTTATCGGGTAAAACCGGAATGCCGGAGGGGGTTACCGGAACCCCCCCCCCCCCCGAGGGAGTATGGGCCATAGTGGGACTTGAGGGAAAAGAGAGAGGCAGCCCATAGGCTGGCCGCACCCCCTAGTGTTCCTAGTTGGACTAGGAAAAGGGGGGAGGTGCCCCTCTCCTTTCCTTCTCCTCTCCCCTTTCCTTTCCTACTCCTAGTAGGAATAGGAAAAGGGGGTTCCTATTCCTACTAGGAGTAGGAATCCTACTCCTTGGCGCTTATAGGGGCCGGCCGGCCCTCCCCCTTGCTCCTTTATATACGGGGGCAGGGGGCACCTAAGAACACAGAAGAAACATTGTTCTAGCCGTGTGCAGTGGCCCCCTCCACAGAAACACACCTCAGTCATACCGTTGCAGTGCTTAGGCGAAGCCCTGCGCCGGTAGCTTCATCATCTCCGTCACCACGCCGTCGTGATGAAAAAACTCTCCCGTGAAGCTCAACTGGATCAAGAGCTCGTGGGACGTCATCGAGCTGAACGTGTGCTGAACACGGAGGTGCCGTACGTTCGGTGCTTGATTGGTTGGATCGCAAAGACGTTCGACTACATCAACCGCATCACTAGACGCTTCCGCTTTCGGTCTACGAGGGTACGTAGACACACTCTCCCCTCTCGTTGCTATGCATCTAGTAGATAGTTCTTACATGATCGTAGGAATTTTTTTGAAATACTACGGTCCCCAACAGTTTGTACATGATTTCCTCCCTTTCAATAATCTCTTTGAGCTCGTTTTCAACATCATGCACCTCCTGTGTATACCCAGTAGTTAGCGCTCGCTCCTTTGGATCACATAGCTGATCCTGTAGCATAGCTATCTGTCTACGTACAAACCGAAAGACAGAGCGCCCCCATGCATGCATAGACCGTGATAGATGGTATGGTTTGTCGCAGAGGTCCGCCAATCCTACAGACTGACCCGCTTCCGTCCATGCATTATTTACCATAGTGTCATACCCCTCATGCTTTGTCCACATTTCCTCGAACTAAAACGGGCGAGGTACACTCGACCGAGTGCGAGGAGCCGTCTCCATGACACGAATCAAAATGGATATATGGTCCGACTCCTCTGTGATTAGATTCTCCACCCTCGTCTCTGGGTACATAGTCAGGAACTCGTTGTTGCACGTCGCTCTATCCAGTCTGACTTGGATGTTATCATTGTCCTTTCTCTTGTTATCCCAAGTGAATGTGTACCCAGTATGTCCCAAGTCTTCTAGTCCACATTCGGATAGACAGTCTCGGAAGTTTTCCATATGTGAGAAAGGCCTTGGGTTACCGCCCCATTGTTCCTCCTGAACAAGTATCTCATTGAAGTCTCTGGCACACATCCATGAGACTTCAAGTAGCGCAGAGCATCCCATGATTTATTCCGAAGTTCCGTCTTTGCCTCCGCATAGAAACCAGTGAATCTAAAGGTTTTGCCGTCGACGACTACCTCTGCATCAATGAAGTATTGGCTCCATGGCCTAACAGTAACCTGAACATGATCTCTCCACCAAAGCTCAAGTCTGCCACTTAGTCCCGCACAGTCCACTACCACTCCATTTGTGAATCTTAAACTCCGCTTTATTCTGTCCATAGCCCTTGATTTTTTCTTTGTTTCACTAAGTAACACCACCGCTGGGTTGTATGACCGTTCTAGGTCTCGAAGCTCGCCGACTGTCGGGTCCAACCCCGAACCATCACAGTTGCAGGCCAGGAAATTCATTGGGCCTAGCGGCCCAAGCTCTCAGGGTCCGCCGATCTATCAGTGTTAACATCAAGACAGTCAAACACATTCGAGGGTTTATACCTCATGTAGTGAATGGATGTGTCATGAGTAACCTTCCTGTCTGGATCACCTTTCGCTACCCATAGTTGTTTAGGCCTCTGCTTCCTTGACTTCTGACTAGTGAAACCACTGTTTTCCTTTGGACGATAGACCCCTTCATTTTTTCTTGGTTTACGGGTGAACGTGCCTCTTTTCCTTTCCTCTCTCCCACGAGAGCTATAGGGAACACATGCTGATTCTTTGCCTCTATGTTCATCTATCCTATCCACCTGCACATGCTTCCCAGCCTGCTTGTAGAGCAGCTCTTGGCGCAGGTCCTTCTCCCTTTTCTTGTCCAGATAATTACGAAGATCACTCTCTTGGGCCGCTCCATCCCTCTATTTTCCTTTGGAGGGGCTGGTCACCTCGGCCTTCTCCCGACGGTAACCCTCACCAGTGCGAGATTTGTCGGTGTGTGAGAATTCCAGGTTTAGATTGCGTTTAGTCAGAAGGTCTCGGACACGGGCATTGTTGTAGCGTCCTTATCAACCCCGCCAGTGCGATAGTTGTCTCCACTATTGTTGCTACTAGCTACACCTCCTGGGCCACCTCCCTTGACAGATATATTCCTTCTCGGAGAAGCCCTCTACCATTCCCCCCATTGGGACGAGTTGTCGGCCGACAGGACACATCTACCATTAACATGCACCAGTCTTATCACAGTTTCTTACGGTACGAGACACGCGGATATCTTTTCGATTGTGTCGGCATTTTGGGAACCAGGGTAGCCAAACTTGCCTACCTGCGGCCCATGACGTGGCTCCTTCATCGGCCTGGTATGGCCCACCTTCAGCATCAACATTCAAGACCTTCGTTAGGGGCCAAGCCTCGTGAGGCGGATGATACCAAGACCTCCAAAAGGAGCAATCTCACTAGGCTGGCTCCTAAGGAGCGGAGATCTCTATGCAAGCCCCCACCTCACAAGGTTCACATGACGCAAGCCATGATGACCAAGGCCAAGGGGGCGACAACGGGCGCAGGATAGCAGGTTTCCTCTTTGGTGCTAATGTAATGCCCAGTATGAGATTATACCTCCTACGTGTCGAGGCACGACTTAAAGGTATAAGCTCATACTAGAATGATCTCAAGTATGGTATCTTTGCACGACTCATGTAAAAGAGGGATAAAATTGCAAAAGAGTAGTTGGCTTACACTTGCCATGTCACACAATACATTACATAAGCAATCATCATCCGAATAACATCATAGTCCGACTACGGACGAAGATCCAAATGAAAGATACCAAATAAATAAAGCCACAAGGTCTGAATCGCCCCTAGTAGAAGCCACTACTGATCCTCTGGGTAAGACACGCAGTATCACCTACGTTCTTCGTCGAACTCCCAGTATAGCTCTGTGCCATCACCTGTGTAGTTCACCATAGTACCTGCATCTGGTGTTGTGTAGAATATGTGAGCCACGGAGGACTCAGCAATCCCGTTCCCGGGTAGCAAAACTATCTAAGCCTTGGGTGTGGAACAAGGCTGAAGAACAAAGGTTGCGGCTGCACTAGCACTAGCTTACGTGTTTAGAGCAAGAAGAGAAGTGCCACGAGCGTCAAAGTGATCACGAAGTGATCCTATCTAAGCACGTCAAACATAACCCCACCGTGTTCACTTCCCGAACCCCTTTCGGAAAATGACCATCACGGTTACTCACGCTGGTAGTGTGTTCTGAACATGGTGTCAAGTTTTCTACAACCGGATATTGACAAATTCCCATCGGCCACATAACCACGGGCACGGCTTTCGAAAGATCAAACCCTGCAGGGGTGTCCCAACTTAGCCCATCACAAGCTCACGATCTGCGGAGTCGCAACTCCAAGGTGGGAAGACCCAAGTATTCTCGGAATCCCGTGCTCAAGATATTCCGACTAAGGTAAAACTAATCCAGCAAGACCTCCCAGCGTGCCGACACCCTGACAGTAGCCGCGCGTATCTAGTCTCAGGCCACGACCGGATGGGTGATGCTACAGGTTTTTACCAGCCCTCGGGTTTCCCCAAGGTGGCCCCACAGGGCCCCCAGTTTGGACCAACACTCATGTGGAGCACTGGCCCGGGTTGTTGATTAGGAAGAGGGTTTATAACTCCTTATGCAAGTTTTAGTTGTTAGGCAAATATAAAACCAATGTCGGGCCTTGCTGGAAAAGCTTTAGCGCTAAGCGGGTTATCGAGGGGGTCCCATAAACCCCAACCGTGTTAGGGACGCATAATCAAGGAACATAACACTGGTTTAAACGGTTCCTAGGGAGGCATGAGTGGAACAAAACACCAAGCAAGAGGCTTAGCCTTCCACCCATTGCCAAGTATATAGATGATTTATTTTAACAGATTATATAGTGTGATATCCCAATAATAACTTCAACATGAAGCAAGAATCTTCAAATCTTCACCTGCAACTAACAATGCTATAAGAGGGGCTGAGCGAAGCTTACATAGCCAAACAAAGGTTTGCTAGGTTGGGTGGTTAGAGAGATTCATGGCTACAATAGGAGGCTGTCAAACAAACATGTGCATCGAGGCAATAAGCTAAAGAGCGAGATATCTAGCAATAGTCAAAGATAGTAATGATATCTGGGTCAGGTCATCTTACCTGTCGAGTCGTCGATGGGATCGTAAGACGGCTCCTCGTACTCAACCTCGGAAGGAACCTCGTTCTCAGTCTCGGCTCCCGGCTCTACTCAACACAAGAACACAACATGGCACAACATCAAACAAGGTGCAATGCACAATCAACATGATTCAACTATGATGATGCGTATGCATTGCAAGCGATTAAGCACACAAGAACAACACAAAACAACAAGTTTAAATGAGGCCGAAATCAACATATAGCAAATCCGGTAAGTCCTCATTTGTATAATTTAAAATTGGTCCAGATCTGAACAAACCTTAAGTTAAAGTTGTTAAACAGCAAGTTAACATGCACCATGATGATCTACACAAAATTCTAGTCAAGTTTCATATAAAGTTTGTTTAATTCGGAGCTACGGTCTAGAAGATATGAGCAAAACAAGACAAGCATGGCAACGGTGCAAGATGCACCCAAACATCGAGCAAACACACTCCAAACATGTAACCAACATGATATTATGATTCTAAATGCAAAATCACACAAGTTTCCTATAGGGCACGCTCAAAAGGGAGCAACGGTTCAACACATACACACGAAGCAAGATACAATGCAAAGCTGAAGTTAACATCCACATAGCAACTTTGGAGCAAGAGATATATACGCTACAGCACCCAAACATGATGACAAGAAGCATGGATGTGAAGTAGATATATCCTACAGAAAACAACTCCATTGGAGCAACTCCATAGGAGGCATGGATCAATAGCAACAAGCTACACCAAATTGATCATGCTGATAGAAACCTGACAGGCATAATTTATAGCAACTTGAGAGAAAGAAATAAATAAGCTACAACAAGCCATATGTGCAAGTGAGGGTATGAATGAATAGACAAAAACATGGACAATAATGAATGATCATTGGCCACTCCAAAACAAGCATGGATTTGAGTGGGGCATCACACAAACATAGCATCAGCTTAAAAGAGATTCCAGACTTAGCAGTGTTTTCACTAAGTATAAAAACAGTAACATTGGCATGGCATGTTTACAAGCTTGTTTAAGTCACCTCAAGGCATATCATGGAAAGTGGTTTGCACCACAGCAAAGACCATATGATGGTGCTTCTAAAATATATTGACATGTGACATGGGGACAAACAGATCAATAGCAATGAGCACTTTAAAATAGCATCTCATAACAAGTTTCAGCACTTAACAGCCACATGCACTTTTGCAACAGAGATTAACATGGCAATATGAACCTAACATGAATGCTACAGCAACAATCATGTAGAGCACTTCACAATGAACATTTGACATATCATAAGCTCCTTTTGGATAAACATGCACCAAGTTATCATATCTCAAACATGGCATCAAAATAACAAGTAACAACAGTTTATAACAAGTAGCACTCTTGTCACGATGATTAGGACCTCTACATGAACTCAAACAAGCATGCCACAATGGAACAAAATGTAGAGCACATCACCACGATTATTTTGATATATCGTACACTCAATTTGGATAAGCACACAAAATGATGAGGACATGACTACCTTGGATATGACCAAAAATATTGCATACATATATATTTGTGAAATGATTTCTAATGCAAACCATGCAACAATTTATTTATGTCATCCATGACAAAAATACTTCACAGACTTTTGTGCCATGTCTAATTCCAGGTGTATGGGACATTTGTACAATCAACATATGAAGATATGGGAAAAAGAGAAGTTTAGGTCTGTTCAAAAAGTTCTCTCACGTCATTTTTGGGCCAAGAGAAGATAGAGTCCAAGTCTCTCACGTTCTGCATCCAGATTCGGACTGCACAGACATACCTGACTCAAAACGGCAAGAACTCCTTCATACGGACTCCGAATTGGGTGTTTCTTTTTTTGTTGGAAACTAGATTACGTACACTTTCCAACCCAATTGGATTCATATTCAAATTCGTTCGGAGCGTTGAGATATCAACGAAACTATCTGACGCTGCAGCAGAATCCGAGTCAAACTACAAGTCCAAAGGTGTTGCATCACCTCCACTTGGGCCCATGAGCCTTGTACAACCTAGGGTTAGTTTTAGGCTGCCTTGGGACTTCCTTCCACCTCCTTAGCCGCCACCCCTTGCTCCTATATAAGTAGATCCATCTAGTAGCTTTTTCTTTGGGGATTTGTTTAGTCAAAAGTTAGCCATTGCAACTTCGTGTACTTCGTTTGTGTCCAACGACCAGACCAAGACCGCTTACGGATCCCCACCTTTATCAATACTTCATATATATTTGCAATATTCAGATTGCTTTATCATATTCTTGCTTGTTCTTTGATTGCATGCATGAATAGACCTTCGTGGTCAGGCTGATCGTGCTTCTGGCATTGTCAGTAACCCCTGGAGATTGGTTTAGCGATTGCTAAGGCGCAACGTCGTGCACGTTTGTAGTCGGATCATCAAAGTCGACTCCACCAAATCGATAGTTATCATCTCATCGAAATATCGGGCCCCTCGCCTCTATCAAGTGGTATCAGTTTTGTCCTAGCCAGTCTGAGCCTTTGCAATTTTCTTTTCATTGTTTGCATTATTGAATTATCGGTTGCATCGTCGTGTCGAGTTGCTGGTCTTAGTGTCTAGTTCGTTAGAGTTTCGAGTTCTGTTCACATTAGTCACGTCGCCGCTGCATTTTTATCCCTTCCGCTGTCCACCACCTCATCCATCAATTTCCACCTCATGCAACCCATCGTTCATTGTCACAATCATAGTTGAAGTCGTTCGCATCTTTGCTTGATCCAATCTGCATCTTATCTAGTTTGTCTTCGAAAGAGGGAGAAAGAAAAAAAAGACAGAGAAAAAAAATTAAAAAGAGGAGAGAAAGAAAAAGAAAAAAAGTGAGAGAAAAAAGAAAAAGAAAAAGAAGGAAAAGAAAGTTGGAGAGAGTGTTGTTGTATATCCTGCTTGGCAGTTGTTTTCATCATTATCTTTACTGCTGTTGTGATCTTCACTTATATCTTTCTGGCGAGAGCTACTTCGTATCCTTTATTGATGCTAGTTGTGCTACACCGTGACCTCATTAGTGTTATAGGCTCGCGTCTCTAGTCTGCTCTAGCATAGGACCAACACAGTACCGTTGTTGAGCGTTTATTCAACATTGCATCTCTGAATTGATTATTGCTAATCTTTTGCTACCATATATAGCCAACCCAGCTCCACATATTTCTACACCGTGCATATTTACGTTTACCTGGCAATCGCTTTACTCAATCTTTGGAGTTATTTGACACCGCTGGTTGCCTATCACCACCTGCTGCATGGTAAGAACTTGTAAGATATTGATATTTGCTTTACTGTGAGCGCTTTACCACCACATCCTAGTAGTTCATAGGAACATTAGTCTCGAATTTTGTTTCTTGTTTCTACTAATCATGATAGGTACCGGAGACAGAAGTTCTTGGACGACGGATACATCTTCACCATCACGAGACATGGGACAACACACACAAGCACATGGTGAGGTTATTTCTTTACCGTCATTTGAGGGTAGATTTAATCCTGCTATTTATCATGCTTGGGAGTTTGAGGTCGAACTAATTTTTGCTAGCCATGATTTTTCTAAACTTGAGAGAGTACGCGCTGTCACTAGATCATTTACTGGTTTTTCTTCTGTTTGGTGGAGTGTGCATTGTAAGAAAAATATTGATAACCAACCCACAACTTGGAAAGATTTGAAGGCTCTAATGAGAAAACATTTTTCTCCTTACTATCGCCGTGAATTTCTTCGTAAATTGGAACAATTAAAACAAGGCAGTAACACTGTTCATGCTTACTACCAAGAGTTCAAATCTTATATGCATCATTGTGACATAGAAGAATCTGAGGATGAAACAATGAATAGATTTTTTTTGGTGGTTTGAACCATGATATTCGTGCAAGATTTCAGTATATTCCTCGTTGCATTATTGGTATGTATGTTCGTGCTTGTACCTTTGAGAGGCAAATACATGAGGATGCATTGTGTGACTACAACAACTACTATTCCAGTTCATGCTCACCACCACTGGTTGGTTCCTCCGCCATTGCACCTACTAGAGCAGCCACACCTCCAATTGTGAGCGTGACATCATCTAAAGTGTATGGTACATTGTCATCGGCCGTACCTACATCAGCTACGTCTTTGCGACAAGGTAACAGTAAAATCAATGATGATATAACTTCACATGAGGATGATGCATATCTAGTTAACTTGAATACATCATGTATTGAATTACCTGTTGATTTGAGCACACCACCTAGTTTAGATAATCATGTTACTTTCATGAATGCGTCATGTGATCAAACAACTAAAATACCAACAATTTTGAGTGCACCCATTGAATTAACTGTTGATGCAAAAGAATCATGTGCATTAGAGAATAAATCAGATTTGGATAAAACAAATTTGAAAATAATTGTGCCAATGTTTAATCATTTTGATATGACCACTAATCTTGGTGACGATTCTATGTCAAATGACTTATTGTCTGTTTGCTTATTTAGGCATGTTGTAACCTGTGAATTTCATGCAAATAAGGTTTATTCGCCAATGTTGGGATGGTTTAATGATGAACATTGTCAATCTTTTGATATGAATAAGAGCTTCACTTATTTGTGCAAACTGAGTTGCAATATTTTCATGCCTTCTACTTCTTGTGATAATATTTTGGCTTTATGTTTTATGAACTACGAAAGTTACTCATCTATATATGTGTCATATGTGCAAAAATTAAGGGCAGTAAAAATGGATGACATATACATATACAACATGTACACCTTGTCTATTTTCTTACCCAAATTTCAGATTAAGCAACGCCGAGGACGGCTTTATTTTCAAGAAAGGGAGGATGATGAGGACATGACTACCTTGGATATGACCAAAAATATTGCATACATGTATATTTGTGAGGTGATTTCTAATGCAAACTATGCAACAATTTATTTATGTCATCCAGGACAAAAATACTTCACAGACTTTTGTGCCATGTCTAATTCTAGGTGTATGGGACATTTGTACAATCCACATATGAAAACAAGGGAAAAAGAGAAGTTTAGGTGCTGTTCAAAAAGTTCTCTCACGTCACTTTTGGGCCAAGAGAAGATAGAGTCCAAGTCTCTCACCTTCTGCATCCAGATTCGGACTGCACAGACATACCTGACTCAAAACGGCAAGAACTCCTTCATACGGACTCCGAATTGGGTGTTTCTTCTTTTGTTGTAAATTAGATATCGTCCACTTTCCAACCCAGTTGGATTCACCTTCAAATTCGTTCGGGGCATTGAGATATCAATGAAACAATCTTACGCTACAGCAGAATCCGAGTCAAACTACAAGTCCGAAGGTGTTGCATCACCTCCACTTGGCCCCATGAGCCTTGTACGACCTAGCGTTAGTTTTAGGCTGCCTTGGGACGTCCTTCCACCTCCTTGGCCGCCACCCCTTGCTCCTATATAAGTAGATCCATCTAGTAGCTTTTTCTTTGGGATTTGTTTAGTCAAAAGTTAGCCATTGCAACTTCGTGTACTTCGTTTGTGTCCAACAACCAGACCAAGACCGCTTACGGATCCCCACCTTTATCAATACTTCATCTATATTTGCAATATTCAGATTGCTTTATCATATTCTTGCTTGTTCTTCGATTGCATGCAGGAATAGACCTTCGTGGTCAGGCTGATCGTGCTTCTGGCATTGTCAATAACCCCTGGAGATTGGTTTAGCGATTGCTAAGGCGCAACGTCGTGCACGTTTGTAGTCGGATCGTCAAAGTCGAGTCCACCAAATCGATAGTTATCATCTCATCGAAAGATCGGGCCCCTCGCCTCTATCACAAAAAGTTACCAGCAGTCAAAGTATGCAACATATTATGCAATTTCTAGGACTTAGTGATTTTCAGACAAGGGAAAAAACACAACAGAGCGCAATATAGCTATACTACGCACAGGCGCTGGATAGGGGGGCCAGGTCGGGGCTCACCTAGCAGGCCACGGCCCAAAGAAGCAGAGGTGGCGGCTGGGCCTAACGGCGTCGGCGGAGCAGGGAGCTTGGGCCGGCCCGAGGCGGCGGCTGGGGAGACCGGCCCACGCGGCCGAGGGAGGCGAGGCACCGGTCGTCGTTCTCGACGAGAACACGGACGACGGCGACGGAGTTCCCTCCGGCGGTGCGGAGCGTTGCCGAGGATGCATCGAGGCGGGGATCCGCGGGTCTGGGGCGGCGGCTGCGAGATCCGGCCGGAGGCGGCTCCAAGTCGGCGGCGGCGCGGATTCGATGAGGCGGCTGCGACTGCAGTCGCCGGCGGGGAAGCTGGCGGCTAGGGAGGCTGTGGCGCCGGTTGTCGGCGGCGTGGCGGCCGGTGCGGGCGAGGCGCGAAGGCGCGCGGCGGAGACGGCTGGTGGCAGCGGCGGTTCGGGCCGAGAGGGCCCCTCGCGGGCCTCTCGGGCCCTAGCCGGCGGGGATGTGGGCGCGGGGGCGCAGCCGATCGGGCTGCGACACGTGGCGGCGGTGGAGGTCGGACACGTCCGGCCGGGTTGGACGTGTCCGGCGGCGGCAGGGAGGAGGTTTGATGTAGGGTGGAACCCTAATCGGCAGATCCTTCATGAGATGGAGGAAATCCCACGATGAACACAAAGAACACAAGGGGAAACACGGAGAAAACACGAGGAGCAACGCACAAATCAACACGAATACGGTCACACAGGTGCTAGATCCACGATACACATCAAGATGCACGATCCATAGTCAACAACGGTGGTACAAAGATAGTCTTCTCCCGGAGGAGGTCTTGATGTTCTTCTCCGTAAGGAGGTCTTGAATCCGGTGGATCTTCTCCGTGGAGGCCGCGGTCTCATAGGAGAGGAACCACTAGGGGTTTGGAATGAGCTAACACAAAGCTAACCCTATAAAGTTTAGGTAGAGTACTATATATAGACAAGGAGGGGCGAAGGGGTACATGGGCCTCGGCCCAACATCATGCACGCAGGCACGGTCCGGATGATCCGGACGTTTGTCCGGATGATCCGGGCTTCGGGGGTCCGGATGATCCGGACGTGTTTGAGCGGCTGCAGGTGGTCCGGATGTCCGGGTCTTCGTCCGGATGTCCGGGGGTGTTCGGATGATCCGGGTCGGGATCCGGATGGTCCTGTTTCAGCGTGGAGCTTCGGGTGTCGGGACGCACATTGTCCGGATCGTCCGGACATTCGTCCGGATCGTCCGGGCTGTCTGAGCCTTGGCTGTCCTTCTCCTTCTTCCTTCGATTCTTCTCGATGTTTGACTTCTCCATGGTTGCTCCCGAGGTGCCTGAGTATGCAAAGAGTCTCTGATGAGGGTAGCAGCCATGTCTCATGTGAATCAAAGTGATGTAGAGAGAGGAGTGAAGTCACCTCGGTCTCGAGAGCTCGTGCTCGAGCACATGTCATGGGTCCACTTGCCACTTGGTGAGTCGACGGTGGGTCCATGGGGATGACCTTGGGATGCTTCGCATCATCTCCCCTCCCTTGGGAAAGATCCGACCTCGGATCGAAATCTTCATCACCATGGAAAGCGGAGAGATCCTTGACGTTGAAGACATCGCTCACGTTGTACTTGTCGCGTGGAAGATCGAGCTTGTAAGCATTGTTGTTGTAGCGTTGTAGCACCTTGAAGGGTCCGTCGGCTCGAGGTAGTAGCTTGGACTTGCGCTCGCGGGGGAAACGGTCCTTGCGAAGATGTAGCCATACGAGATCTCCCGGTTGGAATACCGTAGGCTTCTTGTTGGCGTTGAGCTTGGACGCTAGACGATGTACTTGCCGCTCGATCATTGCCCTTGTATCTTCATGCACCTTCTCGAGATAGCTCGCGCGAGCGCTTGCATCCATGTTCGTGCGCTCTTGTAGTGGTAGAGGTAGAATGTCCAAAGGAGACAACGGGTTGAAACCGTAGACGACCCCGAAGGGTGACTTGCCGGTAGTCGAATGTCTTGCACGGTTGTAGGCGTACTCGGCGATGGGCAAGCATTGCTCCCATTCCTTGATGTTCTTCTTGATCAACACGTGAAGAAGCGTCGAAAGCGTGCGGTTTGTCACTTCCGTTTGGCCGTCGGTTTGTGGATGGTATGCCGAGGAGAAGAGTAGCTTGATTCCGAGCTTGGCGCATAGAGTTTTCCAAAAGTAGCTCAAGAACTTGACGGCCCGGTCCGACACAATCGTCTTGGGCACTCCATGTAGACGAATGATCTCCCTGCAAAAGAGATTTGCAACATGTGAAGCATCGTCAATCTTTTTACAAGGAATGAAATGAGCCATTTTAGAGAATCTATCCACGACAACAAGCACGGAATCTTTGCCATTTTGAGTCCTAGGCAATCCAAGTACAAAATCCATGCTTATGTCTTCCCATGGATGGTATGGAATAGGAAGTGGCATGTAAAGACCATGAGATTGAGCTTTTGACTTAGCTTTGCGGCATGTAGAACATCGGTTGGTGAGGCGTGAGACATCACGGAGCATCTTGGGCCAAAAGTAGTTCTTGGAGAGCGTAGCAAATGTCTTGTCGCGACCAAAGTGTCCCATGAGTCCTCCTCCATGCGATTCCTGCAAAAGGAGCAAACGAAGCGAAGACTCGGGAATGCAAAGTTTGTTAGCTCTCATAAGATATCCATCTTTGATGTAGTAATGTTCCCAAGAAGTGTGAGTCAAACACTTAGCATAAGGATTTGCAAAGAAAGGATCATGCTCATATAAGTCTTTTATGTGCTCAAAGCCAATAACACTCAACTCAAGTTTTGTGATAAGCATGCATTTGCGTGAAAGCACATCCGCCACAACATTTTCTTTGCCTTTGATGTACCTGATGACGTATGGAAAAGACTCAATGAACTCACTCCACTTAGCATGACGCTTGTTCAACTTAGTTTGACCCTTGAGATACTTGAGAGTCTCGTGGTCCGTGTGAAGAATGAATTCATGAGGTCTAAGGTAGTGTTCCCAAACACGCAAAACTCTCACCAAGGCATATAGCTCTTTATTATAGATGGGATAGTTAAGTTGCGCTCCGGATAGCTTTTCGCTAAAGTACGCAATTGGGCGTTTTTCTTGCATGAGCACGCCACCTATGCCGGTACCGCTAGCGTCACAATGAATCTCAAAAGGTTTATCAAAGTTCGGTAGGGCAAGAAGTGGTGCGTGCCTGAGCAAATGTTTGAGCTTACTAAACGCGGTGTCTTGCGAAGGACCCCAAATAAATGGTGCGTTCTTCTTGCTCAAGGCGTGTAAGGGCATAGCAATTGTGCTAAAGTCCTTCACAAAACGTCGATAGAAACCGGCTAAACCAAGAAAGCTACGCACTTGTTGGAGATTCGTTGGTTGAGGCCAAGTTTTATCAACGTGAACACCTTGGGAAGAAACGACGAATCCTAAGAAAATGACCTTGTCCACGCCAAACGTGCACTTTTCCATATTAGCATATAAGCGCTCTTTCCGAAGGGTTTGCAAAACCATACGGATATGTGTCACGTGGTCCTCAAGCGACTTGCTAAAAATGAGGATGTCATCAAAGTAGACCACAACAAAGACTCCGATGTAGGGTCGTAGGCAAAAATGCATAAGACGCATAAATGAATCGGGTGCTTCCGATAAACCCATTGGCATGACAAGCCACTCATATAACCCAATTTTGGTTTTGAAAGCCGTTTTCCACTCATCACCCTCTTGAATGCGAATTTGGTAGTAACCACTTTTAAGATCAATTTTCGAAAAGATGGTGGCACCACATAATTCATCAAGCATGTCGTCTAAGCGTGGGATAGGATAACGGTATCTAACGGTGATAGCATTTATCGGACGGCAATCGGAGCACATTCGAAAACTTCCATCTTTCTTAGGCACGAGAATAACCGGAACGGCACAAGGGCTTAAGCTTTCACGTACATGACCTTTGTCGATGAGTTGTTGCACTTGCCGTTGTATCTCCTTGGTTTCCTCGGGGTTGACGCGGTAAGGAGCCTTGTTAGGAAGTGGTGCGCCGGGTATGAGGTCGATGCGGTGTTCGATGCCGCGAAGTGGAGGCAGACCCGGAGGTAGCTCATCGGGAAAGACGTCCGAGAATTCCTGCAACAATTGAGAAAACACTAAAGGTGGAGGTGGTGAAGTGTTAGTAGGTTTGGCTTCCCCTTTGCATAAAAGCACAAGGTGAAAGACACTCGATGGGTTCTCACACACTTCTCTCATCTCACTTTTGGTGGCAAATAGCACTAGTTGCATCTTGTCACTCATCGTGGAGTCGCTCATATTTGGCTTGTGGCTCTCACTCTCCTTTTGGTGGCTCACTCTCTCACCATTCTCTCCATGATGGTTGGTAGGTAAGTGTTTGTCGGCGGCTACTTGACTTGGTGACATGGGACATAGCATAAACTCTTTTCCTTTCATCTTGAAGCTATAATGGTTCGTCCGTCCATTGTGTGTGACACCACGATCATATTGCCAAGGTCGTCCAAGAATAAGGTGGCACACGGACATGGGGATCACATCACACTCAAGTGTGTCCTCGTAGGCGCCTATTTTGAAGGATACTTGCACGGTGTGCTCGACTCGAAGTGTTCCGGCGTCGTTGAGCCATTGGACCTTGTAAGGATGAGGGTGCTTAGACTTCACCAAGTTGAGCTTGTCGCAAAGCTCTTCGCTTGCCAAGTTATGACAACTTCCTCCATCGATGATAACCTTGACCGAGCGTCCATTGATGCCGGCCTTGGTATGGAAGATATGACATCTTTGATAGTCATCTTGTTGATGTTGGAGTGTCAAGACCTTGGATACAACAAGATTGGGACTCGAGTCTTCATCCTCATTCACTTTTCGATGCATAGCCACATGCTCAAGTGCTTCCATTTCATCGTCGCTCATTGAGTCATAAGATCCGTCGTCGTTGATTATCATGGTGCGAACGGTCTTGCACTCAAATGACTTGTGGCCTCGCCCTTGGCACTTAAAGCATTTGATGGAACTCGTCTTGGAGTTGTCCTCGGTTGGATTTGTAGATGATGAAGCTCTTGGCTTGAAGTTGTTGGTAGAAGGTGGCCGACTTGTTGTAGTCGTATTCTTGTAGCTTGACTTTTCACCGAAGTTTGTAGATGGCTTGCTAGAGGTAGGTGTAGCCGAAGTCGTTGAAGCTTGGTTGTATGAGCCGAAGTTCTTGGATGTGAACTTGGAGTACTTGTAGTCCTCTTGAACTTGTCGCTCCACTTTGGTGGCTTGATGTACTAGCTCGAGGAGGTTGGTGTATGGTTGAAAGTCCTTAATCTTCTTGATAGGATAGTTGAGTCCATTCAAGAATCTCGCCATTGTTTTCTCTTCATCTTTCGTGATGTTTGCGCGTATCATGGCAATCCCAATCTCCTTGTAGTACTCTTCAACGGACTTGGTATCTTGCTTGAGGAGTTGTAGCTTTTTGAATAAGTCACGGTTGTAGTGTGTTGGCACAAATCGTC
>LR738715.1:439624027-439649599 GCA_902687465.1 Secale cereale
TCACCGAAGTTTGTAGATGGCTTGCTAGAGGTAGGTGTAGCCGAAGTCGTTGAAGCTTGGTTGTATGAGCCGAAGTTCTTGGATGTGAACTTGGAGTACTTGTAGTCCTCTTGAACTTGTCGCTCCACTTTGGTGGCTTGATGTACTAGCTCGAGGAGGTTGGTGTATGGTTGAAAGTCCGCAATCTTCTTGATAGGATAGTTGAGTCCATTCAAGAATCTCGCCATTGTTTTCTCTTCATCTTTCGTGATGTTTGCGCGTATCATGGCAATCCCAATCTCCTTGTAGTACTCTTCAACGGACTTGGTATCTTGCTTGAGGAGTTGTAGCTTTTTGAATAAGTCACGGTTGTAGTGTGTTGGCACAAATCGTCCTCTCATGACTTCCTTCATTTGAGCCCAAGTGGTGATAGGAGGTTCGCCTTTTGCTTCTCTTCTCTCTATGATTTGCTCCCACCAAATGAGAACATAGTCTTGGAACTCCAGGGATGCCATTGCGATCTTCTTCTCTTCATCGAAGTTGTGAAGGCGAAAGATCTTGTCAACCTTTAATGCCCATGAGAGGTAGTCTTCGGGATCAATGCTTCCGGAAAACTTTGGCATGGTGAACTTGAGCTTGCCATAGCGATGCTCTTCATTGTTGCCTTGCCTATTGGGAGGGCGGTCTTGATTGGGACGATTAGCAATCTCATGTTGCTCTTGGCGTAGTAGATGTCCATTGTCATTGTGTACTTGCCGAGCTTGTTGTTCCTGTTGAGGTTGTTGCTCTTGTCGCGCTTGAGGAGGAACGTCTTCTTGCATTCTTGCTTGGTGGCACCTCTCTTGTATCTCATCGCAAAGGAATTCCTCGTCTTGACGAGTGTGTCGATTGTGGGCTGCCACATTGCGATGTGCATCACGTAATGCTCGTTGCGCCTCAATAGCTTGAGCTTCTCGGCGTTGTTGTGCTTGATGATTAGCCTCGGCATCTTGTTCTTCTTGGTATTGACGTGCTCGCTCTTGTTGTTGTTGGCGTAGTCGTTGTCGTTCTTGTGCTTGCTCAAGTGTGGCTTTGTTTTGGCGATGTCGACTTTCTTGCTCTTCAAATAACTCTTGTGAACTCTTGTCATGAGGTGGATTCCGGTTTACATGTCGAGCTTGACGTGCGGCTTGACGAAGAGTGTTTGATGTAGGGGTACTTGAGCCTTCCCTGGAGTCGGCATGTCGACTTGAGCGGCTTCGTCTTTGAGAAGATGTGGAAGAGGAACGTCGGTTGACTATCAAAGTTCATAGCTCGTTAAATTGTGTAGACATGTTGGTGTTGATGATGTCGAATTGCTCTTTTGTTCTTGCTTCAAATTGGCGCGCGTCCTCGGCGACTTGACCAATGTACTCGCGCATAGCTTCACTTTCTTGATGGAGAGCTCGTTGGACACCGAAGAGATGTAGTTTGGTGACGTAGTTGTTCGCTTCTTGAGGATCGTCGAAGATCGGGTTGGAAGATGTACTTGGCCTATCCATCATCGCAAGCAAGTGTGTGAGTGGAAGAAAGGAGAAGACGATACCAATTGTACCTTAACCGAAGTTGAAAATGGATCAATGATCACTCAATAATGTAACCCGGAAATAGCACTATTGGTACCACTTCGTGTCGATTCTCACACCTACACAAGTAAAGCTTTGAGAGGAGTTTGGTTAGGACAGTGGAAAAATTCAATGTAAAAAGTGAGTAAGATTCAATGATGTTGAAAATGATTCACAATTGGCTCATGCAACAAGTAGATTACAAGCAATAGGTAGCACATGGAACACACACACGGATAGATAAATGTGGTTGTGCAACCAAGGTGAGCGAAAATGTGCAAACCACGGAAAATGCTCATGTTGCACAACGCTAGAGAGACGCTAATCGATTGCTTAATAGGCGGATACGCACTTGTGCACGACCTATAAGGGCAATGTAATGACTTCCTATCACAAATATGCTATGAGTGTATGATGTGCCGATGCTTTTAGCACAAGGTGAAGTATTGCTATCTCCTATGATCTCTTTGGATGCAAGGCGTATGATGTTATTTTGCTTTTGTGTATAAGCTTTGGGTGGCTCTTTTGCTTAAAAGCTTTTGAGCTCTTTCTTTGGCCACTTATGCATGCTTCTCGAATCAAGGTAGCTATTGTATATGCGGAACACTCTTGTGTCACATGTAGAGATGATGATGTAATGTGCAATGTTTATGACTATCACTAATGTGCACAAGTGACGTGGCCCGGCAATACTCAAATGGCTAGTCTCGGTAGGAAAGCTACGCAAAATGGTCGATGAGGGTCTATCAATGCAATTGCGAGGTAGTAAACGAGGTGTCGTCGGTGTTACCGTCCTTGTCGAGGTTGAGTGGTAGTCTTGTCGATGTCGTTCCGCTCCGAGATAGCCAAAACACAAACGGAAACGGAGTAAACCACAACTCAAATGATCCAAGACACAAAGGGGTAAGATCGTAGTGGTGGAGGGGATGGGTATGTCGAGGGTATAGCGGAAGAGGTGGCTAGGGTTGTTACGGTGGCGGAAATGGGTGCGCGAAAATCTGCAAAATGCAGTTTCGTCAGGGTTGGCCGGATGATCCGGGTGTCTGGCCGGATGATCCGGATGGTCAGCCGGATGATCCGGGTTTGTCAAAATCTACGGGGTGAGCTCGGGGAAGATGGAAAAAATTGGGGGATTTTATTTGTTTTCTCGGTTTTTCGGAGGTTTTTGAGGGTGGGGGAGGTGGGAAGAGGGTAAACCACTTGTCACACAACTCAACCACGGAACACAAACAACAAAATCTTATCAAAACACACAAATCACAAAAAAATTGTGGGGCTATTTTTGTGGGGATTTTCGAATTTGGACGAAAAACAACAAAAACAAGCTAGAAAACAAGATGTGGGGCTCCAAATTCGTGATCAACCTAGGCTCATGATACCATAGATGATGTAGGGTGGAACCCTAATCGGCAGATCTCTCATGAGATGGAGGAAATCCCACGATGAACACGAAGAACACAAGGGGAAACACGGAGAAAACACGAGGAGCAACGCACAAATCAACACGAACACGAGGAGGTCTTGATGTTCTTCTCCATAAGGAGGTCTTGAATCCGGTGGATCTTCTCCGTGGAGGCCGCGGTCTCGTAGGATCGGAAACACTAGGGGTTTGGAATGAGCTAACACAAAGCTAACCCTAGAAATCTTAGGTAGAGTACTATATATAGACTAGGAGGGGAGAAGGGGTACATGGGCCTCGGCCCAACATCATGCACGCAGGCACGGTCCGGATGATCCGAACGTTTGTCCGGATGATCCGGGCTTCGGGGGTCCGGATGATCCGGGAGGCTGTCCGGATGATCCGGACGTGTCTGCACGGCTGCAGGTGGTCCGGATGTCCAGGTCTTCGTCCGGATGTCCGGGGGTGTCCAGATGATCCGGGTCGGGATCCGGATAGTCCGGCTTCAGCGTGGAGCTTCGGGTGTCGGGACGCACATTGTCCGGATTGTCCGGACGTTCGTCCGGATCATCCGGGCTCTGGCTGGATCGTCCGGACGTTCGTCCGGATCGTTCGGGCTGTCTGAGCCTCCGCTGTCCTTCTCCTTCTTCCTTCGATTCTTCTCGATCCTTGACTTCTCCATGGTTGCTCCCGAGGTGCCTGAGTATGCAAAGAGTCTCTGATGAGGGTAGCAGCCATGTCTCATGTGAATCAAAGTGATGTAGAGAGAGGAGTGAAGTCACCTCGGTCTCGAGAGCTCGTGCTCGAGCACGTGTCATGGGTCCACTTGGCACTTGGTGAGTCGATGGTGGGTCCATGGGGATGACCTTGGGATGCTCCGCATCAAGGTTGCTAGGGTTTGCCCGAAAAATGGACGTGGGGAGGCTAATTTATAGGCATAGGGAGCTAGGAGACTCCAAATGGGGTGCGGTTTTCGGCCACGCGATCACGATGCGACGACCGAGAGGATGGGAGTGGTTGTGCTGGGTTTGTGGGCTGTTGTGGAGGGGGTCTTGGGCCAAAAGGTAGGGGTACTTTTAGCCCACTAGGTTAACCGTTGGAGTACCAAATGAACTCCAAACGCGATGAAACTTGACATGCGGCCTAGATGTACCAAAACAACAACGCACGACAAGTCTCACCTCATTCCGGAAACGTTACATGGCCACACACGAAAGAAGGACTCGGGGGTGCCACGGGCACGTGTGTGAGTGTCGGAACTCAAAACGGACAACGGGAAGAGGCGAGTGGGACCGGGTGCAAGTGACAACACGAATGCAATGCAATGCACATGACAACATGACATGGATGAAATGCACACACACACACTACAAAACGAAGAAACCCGAAAGGAAAGAAGAGCCCAGAACGGAATTGATGAAGTCAAAGTTTAATATATTGCCATAATTGGAAAGTGTTACATCTGGGGCATTACAAACTCTCCTCTACTACGAAAAGATCTCGTCCCGAGATCTAGGATTGGAAGAAGGAAGGATACTCGGAACGATGGTGATCTTCTCGTTCCCACGTAGCATCTCGGTCGGTATGGTGTGACCACTTAACTTTCAAGAACTTGATTGACTTGTTGCGGGTTTTGCGCTCAGTTTCTTCAAGAATAGCAACAGGGTGCTCACGGTAAGACAAGTCTTGTTGAAGATCAATCACCTCAAACGGAATGGTGCGTTCAGGTGTCTTGAAGCACTTGCGGAGTTGAGACACGTGAAACACATCATGAACATTAGAAAAGTTGGAGGGGAGCTCAAGTTGATAGGCTAGATCGCCTCTTTTGCCAAGAATCTTGAAAGGGCCCATGTATCTAGGAGCGAGCTTTCCTTTGATACCAAATCTTTGGGTTCCTTTCATAGGAGAAACACGTAGATAGACATGATCCCCAATGTTGAAGGCCAAATCACGATGCTTGCCTTCATAGTAACTCTTTTGACGTGACTGAGCGGCCTTGAGATTCTCACGTATGACTTTGCACATTTCTTCGGCTCCTGTGATCAAGTCATTGCCAAGAAGTTGACGTTCATCAGTCTCGGACCAGTTGAGAGGGGTACGACACTTTCTGCCATAGAGGATTTCAAAAGGAGCTTTGCCGGCACTTGCTTGGAAACTGTTGTTGTAAGAGAACTCGGCAAACGGGAGACAATCTTCCCACTTCATGCCAAAAGAGATGACACAAGCTCTGAGCATGTCTTCGAGGATCTGGTTCACTCTTTCGACTTGACCACTAGTCTGAGGGTGAAACGCAGTGCTGACACGGATCTTAGAGCCCATGGCTGACTGAAAGGAGTCCCAGAACTTGGATGTGAACAAACTTCCACGGTATGAGGAGATAACTTGAGGAATCCCATGCAACGAAACAATTCTGGAAGTGTACAACTCTGCCAACTGAGTTGCATTGATGAATTCTTTGACTGGAAGGAAGTGAGCTACTTTGGTTAGCTTTACTCAATCTTTGGAGTTATTTAACACCGCTGGTTGCCTATCACCACCTGCTGCATGGTAAGAACTTGTAAGATATTGATATTTGCTTTACTGTGAGCGCTTTACCACCACATCCTAGTAGTTCATAGGAACATTAGTCTCAAATTTTGTTTCTTGTTTCTACTAATCATGACAGGTACCGGGGACAGAAGTTCTTGGACGACGGATACATCTTCACGATCACGAGAGGTGGGACAACACACACAAGCACATGGTCAGGTTATTTCTTTACCGTTATTTGAGGGTAGATTTAATCTTGCTATTTATCTTGCTTGGGAGTTTGAGGTCGAACTAATTTTTGCTAGCCATGATTTTTCTGAACTTGAGAGAGTACGAGCTATCACTAGAGCATTTACTGGTTTTTCTTCTGTTTGGTGGAGTGTGCATTGTAGGAAAAATATTGATAACCAACCCACAACTTGGAAAGATTTGAAGGCTGTAATGAGAAAACATTTTTTTCCTCCTTACCATCGCCGTAAATTGCTTCGTAAATTGGAACAATTAAAACAAGGCAGTAACACTGTTCATGCTTACTACCAAGAGTTCAAATCTTATATGCATCATTGTGACATGGAAGAATCTGAGGATGAAACAATGAATAGATTTTTTTGGTGGTTTGAACCATGATATTCGTGCAAGATTTCAGTATATTCCTCGTTGCATTATTGGTATGTATGTTCGTGCTTGTACCTTTGAGAGGCAAATACAGGAGGATGCATGGTGTGACTACAACAGCTACTATTCCAGTTCATGCTCACCACCACTGGTTGGTTCCTCCGCCATTGCACCTACTAGAGCAGCCACACCTCCAATTGTGAGCGTGACATCATCTAAAGTGTATGGTACATTGTCATCGTCCGTACCTACATCAGCTACGTCTTTGCGACAAGGTAACAGTAAAATCAATGATGATATAACTTCACATGAGGATGATGCATATCTAGTTAACTTGAATACATCATGTATTGAATTACCTGTTGATTTGAGCACACCACCTAGTTTAAATAATCATGTTACTGTCATGAATGCGTCATGTGATCAAACAACTAAAATACCAACAATTTTGAGTGCACCCATAGAATTAACTGTTGATGCAAAAGAATCATGTGCATTAGAGAATAAATCAGATTTGGATAAAATAAATTTGAAAGTAATTGTGCCAATGTTTAATCATTTTGATATGACCTCTAATCTTGGTGACGATTCTATGTTAAATGACTTATTGCATGTTTGCTTATTTAGGCATGTTGTAGCCTGTGAATTTCATGCAAATAAGGTTTATTCGCCAATGTTGGGATGGTTTAATGATGAACATTGTCAATCTTTTGATATGAATAAGAGCTTCACTTATTTGTGCAAACTGAGTTGCAATATTTTCATGCCTTCTACTTCTTGTGATAATATTTTGGCTTTATGTTTTATGAACTACGAAAGTTACTCATCTATATATGTGTCATATGTGCAAAAATTAAGGGAAGTAAAAATGGATGACATATACATATACAACATGTACACCTTGTCTATTTTCTTATCCAAATTTCAGATTAAGCAACGCCGAGGATGGCTTTATTTTCAAGAAAGGGAGGATGATGAGGACATGGCTACCTTGGATATGACCAAAAATATTGCATACATGTATATTTGTGAGGTGATTTCTAATGCAAACTATGCAACAATTTATTTATGTCATCCAGGACAAAAATACTTCACAGAATTTTGTGCCATGTCTAATTCCACGTGTATGGGACATTTGTACAATCCATATATGAAGATAAGGGAAAAAGAGAAGTTTAGGTGCTGTTCAAAAAGTTCTCTCACGTCACTTTTGGGCCAAGAGAAGATAGAGTCCAAGTCTCTCACGTTCTGCATCCAGATTCGGACTGCACACACATACCTGACTCAAAACGGCAAGAACTCCTTCATACGGACTCCGAATTGGGTGTTTCTTTTTTTTGGAAACTAGATTTCGTACACTTTCGAACCCAATTGGATTCACCTTCAAATTCGTTCGGAGTGTTGAGATATCAATGAAACAATCTGACGCTACAGCAGAATCCGAGTCAAACTACAAGTCCAAAGGTGTTGCATCACCTCCACTTGGGCCCATTGTGACGCCCGAGACCGACGTCCCAGAAGATTCCCGAAGTTTCAGATGTTCCGGGGTCTCCCGAGTGTTCTTTGTGCTTGTGTTATTTATTTTTGCTTTGCATCATGTCATCATGCCATCATGTCATATTTTATTTTTGCATCTCAACCTAATAATTCGTGTGGGCCTTCGGTCCATTTAAATCGAGGGAAGATGTCTTCTCTTTATAACTTATAAAAGCCTCCTAAATATTATGGAGCTATATTATTAATTATTCCATTGCTTCGGAATCACCATAACACACTTGCATAATTCCCCATGTTATTTCACTTCGAGTTTCACCTTCGAAATCTTGCCAATAATTCTTTCCGTTGTTTGAGGTTCTTCCAAAAACCCCTCCGACAATTTTAATAAATCCCTGACATTTTTGTGAGTCCGGAAAGTTTATCCTCTTGCCCAAAATTCTTCCTCTTCCTTCTTCTTTTTTTTCCTTCATTGCTATTTTTTTTCCTGTTTTGAGAAATAGCAGAAGAGGAGTCCAGCCGGCCCTTTCTCCTCTCCTCCCTGGCCCTTTTTTTTTTCTCTAGCCGGCCGCACCAGGCCTCTTTTCCCTCCCCGGCCCAAACCTCCCTATTGGCCCGCTCCAACTCCCTCTCCACTCCAGCCGGCCCAAGGCCACTCCCCGCTGAAACCCTAAGCCCGATCCCTCGCTCTCCCAGTCCTCCCGCAGAGCGCCGCCACCCGTTCCCTCGTCCTCTCGCGAGCGCACGTTTCCCTCTCCCTCTCCCCTCTCGTCGAGCGCGCCCTCCCGCGAGCCATGCCGCCGCGGCGAGTCCCCTTCGCGCGCCCGAGGTCGCCCGACCCCAGCTCCTTCCGGCAGCGCCCGAGGGCCCTTCGCGCCTTCCCCTACTGAGCCCGCGCCGCCGAGCCTCTTCTCGCCTCGCCGCGGCGCCCCTCCATCTCCTGCAGAGCGGCAGCCGGCCACCAACCTCCTCCCTCCTCCAGGCTTTCCTCCCGTGCAGGCCTCCTCTGCGCCTCGCCGCTAGGCTACCAGCGCGCGCCGGCCTCGTTCCTCCCGTCGGCCAGGGCCATCCTCCTGGCGCGGCTCCCTCCTCAGCGCTGGAGCCCTCCCCGACCAGTACGCGCCATCGTCGTCCAGCGCCCGGAGCGCGCCCTCCGTCTACAACTCCAGCGAGGCCCCGCTTCCTCCCTCGTCCAGCAAGGCCGTGGCGACTTCTTCCTCCCCGGCCAGGAGCCGCTGCTGCACCGCGGCAGCGCCCGTCCTCGACTGCGTCGTCACCTCGCCAAGTTGCCGCAGCTCTGCCTCCGTTCCCGTCGCCCGTGCTGCCTTGCTGAAGTTGTTTGTTGCTGTAGTTTTGTTTTTGTTTCGGGTTGTTTGTGTTGACCTTGACAGAGAACGTGTACGCCTACACGACCAAGTACCCCTACACGTCGATACGGCGGACGCGACAAGTACCCTTCGGAGAAGTGAACAACTACATCCGTGTACGACTACGTGAACGAGTACCACGACGCCGTCGAACGCCAAGTACCTCTACGTGACCGACAAGTACCACGACGGCCCGAACGTCTACCGTCGCCCGAACGTCTACTTCCCTCTACGGTCGTGTACCACTACCGTCGCCTCGTGAACGACTCCTTCCCCTACGTCTCGAACCGCCCCGAAACGCACGCCTCAAAGGTATAACCCCGAGACGTGCCCGTGACCCGTGTGCATGCTTGCTTGTGTTGTATGAAATGTCTCCCGTGTGTGCTCCGTGTCTGTTTCGTCCCTTTTGTTGTCCCTCGGTTGCCTCGTCACCGACTCGTGGGAACCCGGCAACGGGATCCACCCACTTTCATCTTGTTCGACTTGCTCACGTCGATTCTATCTTTTGCACCGGACTCTCAACGAGTTACCGGTACCGATATGTTGCCATGCTTCATTTTCGGATCGTTGTCGTGGCCCCTTCCTTTCCACCACGGTGACAATACTTCATACCTCTTAATGTCAACCCTTTTAATAAAACTTGCATAAACTTGTTCATGTCATCCGCATCATATTAACAACATTAATATATGTGTGAATTGTTGTTTGCTTATAATTATTAAACATGCTCATGAGGATTTTCCGGATATGTTGTTGTTTCTTCCGGCCTCATTTAAAATGTCTTAATAGTGTAGTTTTATTATGTTTCACCTCTTGCCATGCTAAAAACAATTAATCTTGTCTTGTAAATAACAAGAGACAATTAAATAATTAAATGTGGTGTTTCTTCAATATGCAACTCGTTGCATATTGAGCTCCACTTAACTTGTAGTATTTGTTTGTGCTCTTGCCATGCCATGCATATTTAAACCGGACATGCATCATGCTTGCTTGTGCATTGTATGCCATGTTTATGTTTGTGTGTTTACCGTGTTGTTTCTTTCTTTCCGGTTGCTTCTCTTGTTAGCTTCGGTTTCGTTCCGGAGTTGTGAGGCTTCTTCTTCGTCTTCTTCTTGGATCCGTTCTTCTCCTTTGTGGATTCCCAGGCAAGATGACCGAACCCGGATACCATTACTATTTTTTGCCTCTTGCTAGAGTATCGCTCTGTAGTATTTGCCTCGATGCCCATGTCTTTCCTGTCAGCCTCCTACTTGTAACCACTACCATGTTTAACCACCCTACCTATGCAAACCGTTGCTTGGCTATACGTAGGCTTTGCTCAGCCCCTCTTATAGCATTGCTAGTTGCAGGTGAAGATTGAAGATGCTTGCTTCATGTTGAAGTTTGGTTGGGTTATATCACACTATATAAATGCTTAAATGAAATCATCTATATACTGGCAGGGTGGAAGGCTAAGCCTTTTGCTTGGTGTTTTGTTCCACTCATGCCATTAGGAACCGTATAAGCCGGTGTTATGTTCCTTGATTATGCGTTCCTAACACGGTTGGGGTGTATGGGACCCCCTTGATAAACCGCTAAGTGCTAAGTCTTTTCCAGCAAGTCCCAACATTTGGTACTATTTGCCCATAATAACAACTTAATTAATTAATTAAATTTGCATAGAGGGTCGCTCCCTCGAGGATCCTTTATTTTCTACATAGCAGGGGGGGCCAGTGCCGATGGTGTTGGTCCCAAACGGGGAGCCTGCGGGAACCACCACGGGGAAACTCGAGGTTTGGGTCCTGTAGCTTCGCCCATCCGGTCGTGTCCCGAGACCTAGATACGCGCGGCTACTATCAGGGTGTCGACACGCCGGGAGGATTTGCTGGATTAGCCTTACCTTAGTTCGGTTTAACTTGAGCACGGGATTCCGAGAATACTCGGGTCTTCCCAACTATGGAGTTGCGACTCCGCGGATCGTGGGCTTGTAATGGGTCAAGTTGGAACACCCCTGCAGGGTTTGAACTTTCGAAAGCCGTGCCCGCGGTTATGTGGCAGATGGGAGCTTGTTAATTCCGGTTGTAGATAACTTGACACAATGTTTCAATACACTACCAGCGTGTGTTCCGTGACTGTCAATTTCCGAATAGGGATTCGGGAGTTGAACACGGTGGGGTTATGTTTGACCGGCTTTAGCTAGGATCACTTCGTGATCATCTTTCGACCGATGCACTTCTCTTCTCGCCCTCTTTTACGTAAGTTAGTGCTAGTTGCTGCTGCAGACTCTTGTTTGTTCCTTCACCTCTCGTTCTTTCTTCAGCCTTGTCCTCACCCAAGGCTTAAATAGTCTTGTTACCCGGGAACGGGATTGCTGAGTCCTCTGTGACTCACAGTTACTTCACCACACCAGATGCAGGTTCAGCCGAGCTCGATGCAGAAGCTGGTTCAGTTCTTCACCCGGGAGTCCGATGAAGATCGTGGCTGTTTGCTTGTGACGTTTCGATGTTCAGTAGTGGTTTCTACTAGGATTCGATCCTGACCTGTGGCTTTATGTTGTTTTGGTATCTTTCTTTTGGTTCTTACCCGTAGTCGGGCTGTGATGTTCTGTATGATGTTTGCTTATGTAATGTATTGTGTGAAGTGGCGAGTGTAAGCCAACTATCTCCTTTTGCATTTTAATCCCTCTTTTACATGAGTTGTGCAAAGATACCAAACTTGAGATCATTCTAGGATGGACTTATGCCTTTAAGTCGTGCCTCGACACGTAGGAGGTATAACTCCATCCTGGGCATTACAAGTTGGTATTCAGAGCCTTCTCCGACCTAGAAGCCCCCACTGATTGATCGAATCGTTGACGGTTGAGTCTAGGCACACACTGAAAACTTTTTGAGTCCTATATTTATATCGGAGAGTAGGATTTCTTTGCTTCTCATCCCCTTTCTCTCTGGTGAGGACTCCTGACGATTACTCTTTTCTCTTCTACTCTCAAAAATTGCACCAAATTTTTTTTAGGATCCCGCGAGTATTCTGGGATTGTTTCGATGTTCTTGTGACAAGGATATTGTTCTCGATGCCTCCTGTTACCGAGGAGTTGAGCTTCGGGGTATCATTGACACAAGCATATCGCGGCAGTACTAAATACTTAAGACGGCCGACATCGAAAATCTCTCCTATACGGCCAGTGGCAAGATAACCCCGACATCACCCAGTACTGGGGAGGTAGTTCGAGAGTATTGCCATAGCTTGTTATAGTGGATGCTTTTCGAAGGTCCGAGGTACACAGTTTCCGAGAAAGACTGGTTATGTGTTGAAGGATGGATACACCTGGATGTAGGTTTAGAGTTGATTGCGCGGTGCTTCCCCGTGTATCCCCAACACCTGATTGCATAACTGGAAACTTTCGGAAATCTATAGGTGGGTTCATCTAGTAGTTCTAGGCATTCTTCCAACGGATGCTCGATATGAAGTTTGGGGTTCTACATTGAGTGAAGTGGTTTTATGGACTTGTTCTGATCGGGAGTTGCATCTTAAAGGGTCCTTGGCTATGCTGATCCGGGGATTGCAAAACCCTTTTGTAACACGTTCCATGAGCTTTCAGCACGAAGATGTCGAACGAAGCTTCTATCTTGTATTTGTTCTATCTGATCCTTGTTCCTTTTTATTTTCATTTTGTTCTCCAAGTGGCTTCTCGTCGAGTTGATGTATCTACGAAATTCATTCGTTCAATATCTATCCTTTGTTTTTGTTTTGATTCTGGTATTCGAGTTGCTTCGATGTCAAATGTTGATTCCATACCTTTCTTAATCGGTGTTCTCATATTTCTATGGGAGTGCTGGTCCTTCTTGATCATCAAGATGGTTATGTTAAATTCTTCTTCAACCGGTGTCCATTTTATTCATCCCAAGTTGTCTTTGTTTTTCCCACCCTCCCACCCTTTTCTGCATTGAGCCAGAATTCTCAGTGCAAGTATCCATTTTATTCATGTGATGTTTCTTCATTCTTTTCCTTCAATGTTCTTATCCGGTGTTTGATCGTGAAGATGCTCAAGAGCTTCTAGTTCATCATTCTTTTGTTCTCTAATTCTTCCGGTGGATGTAATTCAAGATTTTGGTGTTGATCTTATCCTTTTTCTCTTTTCACAATGCTTTCTTATTCCGGTGCATCAATTATTCATTCTCCTCTTGCTATTCATATCCGGAGTGCTGAAGATTCATAATTCCATTCTTAATCCATTCAAGCTATTTTGAGATTACTATCTTACTCAAGTCATTTAATTCAACCGGTGCTATATCTCGCAAGCAATCTTTTCTAACGGTGATTTCTTTAGTGGGCCCTAACCCACAGGTCTTTTCCCAGGATCTTACCTGACTCTTCTAATTTTCTGGAGTTATACTCAAATTCGTTTTAAAGTGTGACGTAAGAATGATTTCCATCAGTCACATGCCTTCTCCAAGACCGCTTTCAAATTCTTTTTCATCATTGGTTCAACATTTTAATTCTTCATTCCGGAGTGCTCAACAATTCTTATGACATTTCTCGTCTTCATTCTCAGCTTTTGAAGATCGGAGAAGTGTTTCTCTTAAATCTTGGCCCGTTCTCTTGAAGATTTGTGGTTCTAGCTTCTTGCCATCCTCATTATTGTTTCGTTTGTGAGGAATCCTTTTATACCCTTCCGAAGCATTTCATGAATTCTTTTCTTTGTGTTCCTCCGAAGGCCATCATTTCAGAATATTTCTTCGTTCTTAGTTTTCAACTTCGTTCTCCAAATATTCTTCATTGATGTCTCTTCGTTCGTCTCCATATTCTTACGGTGGTTCTTTCAAGTTTACTCTTCCGTTGTTATCATTTTAATTCATTTGTTCTTTTCACAATCCTACCGGTGCTTCGTTCAAGATTACCCAAGCTTGTGCTAAATCTCTCTTTAATTCTTTGCAACGAGAATAAGTAGTATGCCAAATCCTTTGGTTGTCATCAATTTAAATTGGTGAAGGAGATGCATGACATAATTCTTATTCTTATTCTTATTCCTTCAAGGTGATTTAATTCTTTTGCCTGGTGCTTGTTCATCATATCATATTCTCAGTTCTAAGTTGTTCATCTTGTTTTCCGGAGATCCAAGTTATTTCAATTATATCATTTCAAAGCTCCATCTAATTCATCGCAGGCCTTGAATCTTATTCTTTTCATCTTTCACTTCTAATGCTTTCATTACCGGAGTTTTCATGGTGGTTCATCATCATTTAATTCATCCTCGAAGTCTTCATCAAGATTTTGTTGGAGCTCAAGCATTCTTCTTCATGCTTTCCAAGTGCAATTCTTCTCCCTTATCTTTGAGGTGGTGTTATGTCATTCTTGCCAATTCCTTCATGTTTCATGATTCACGAGTTATCAAGAATGAGATATTTAAACCCATCATTGTCCTTGTTCAGGAGATCTTTCCAACCATTCAATTTATTCATTGGAGTTATCTTGGGGTATAATTCACCTAAAGCTTTCCCTAAGGATTGTTGCTAATTATGGTCCTCATAAATGACCCAAGTTCTTCATTTATCATTCCGATGAATAAGTTTTTCATCTCCTTGTTGATCTCAATCAAATCATTTGTTTAAGTTAGTGGCCGGTTGTCACCTCTTAATTTTGAGATGTTTTCCATAAGCCCACATCAAGCTTATTCATTTCGTTGTTGATTTTCCATCAACTCTATTCAACCCTTCTTCGTAAGGATGCTCTTCAATTCATTTTGGGAGAAGTTGTCTTTTTTCTTCTCCATTCATTCTTTCTTTGTTCTTGTATCTATTCTTTCATTCCAGAGGCTTTCTGATGTTGCTCTCTCTTTAACCATCATCTCGTTTTTTATCGAGATCATGTTCTTCCCTTGCTTATCTTTTAACCGGAGTGTTGTATTCTTCATTCAAGTTCCGTCATCTTATCTAGTTTTTCCTCTCTTTTAACCGGAGTGCTATCTGAATCTTTCTTACCCTTGTGCCATTCTTTTAATTGTTTTGGAGGCAATATGTTGTTGTTTTCATCAAGTATCACTCCATCTTCTCTAGTTTATGTCCAATTCCTTCCATTTTCAGACGGAGTGCTGCCCAAATTCTGTCATTCTATTCCTTGGCTGTACCATTGCAGTTTCATTTTCTTTTGGTTCTTAAGCTCTTGTTCATGTCTTTCAACCTACAAGGTTCTCTTAGTGTTCCTTGTTCCTCCTGCTTACCGGAGTGCTCTTAACTTCGTTCATCTCCGTTGCATTCTTTCTTTCAACTTGTTCAACCTCTCAAGGTTCTTTGGTTTCACTCGTCTGTCAAAGAAGCAACTATGTTTTACCTCTTCCTCTTCCTCTTTCGTTTTTACCCGGTGATATCTCTAGGATCTCGGGTCGAGATCCTCTGTTAGTGTGGGAGAGTTGTGACGCCCGAGACCGACGTCCCAGAAGATTCCCGAAGTTTCAGATGTTCCGGGGTCTCCCGAGTGTTCTTTGTGCTTGTGTTATTTATTTTTGCTTTGCATCATGTCATCATGCCATCATGTCATATTTTATTTTTGCATCTCAACCTAATAATTCGTGTGGGCCTTCGGTCCATTTAAATCGAGGGAAGATGTCTTCTCTTTATAACTTATAAAAGCCTCCTAAATATTATGGAGCTATATTATTAATTATTCCATTGCTTCGGAATCACCATAACACACTTGCATAATTCCCCATGTTATTTCACTTCGAGTTTCACCTTCGAAATCTTGCCAATAATTCTTTCCGTTGTTTGAGGTTCTTCCAAAAACCCCTCCGACAATTTTAATAAATCCCTGACATTTTTGTGAGTCCGGAAAGTTTATCCTCTTGCCCAAAATTCTTCCTCTTCCTTCTTCTTTTTTTTCCTTCATTGCTATTTTTTTCCCTGTTTTGAGAAATAGCAGAAGAGGAGTCCAGCCGGCCCTTTCTCCTCTCCTCCCTGGCCCTTTTTTTTTTCTCTAGCCGGCCGCACCAGGCCTCTTTTCCCTCCCCGGCCCAAACCTCCCTCTTGGCCCGCTCCAACTCCCTCTCCACTCCAGCCGGCCCAAGGCCACTCCCCGCTGAAACCCTAAGCCCGATCCCTCGCTCTCCCAGTCCTCCCGCAGAGCGCCGCCACCCGTTCCCTCGTCCTCTCGCGAGCGCACGTTTCCCTCTCCCTCTCCCCTCTCGTCGAGCGCGCCCTCCCGCGAGCCATGCCGCCGCGGCGAGTCCCCTTCGCGCGCCCGAGGTCGCCCGACCCCAGCTCCTTCCGGCAGCGCCCGAGGGCCCTTCGCGCCTTCCCCTACCGAGCCCGCGCCGTCGAGCCTCTTCTCGCCTCGCCGCGGCGCCCCTCCATCTCCAGCAGAGCGGCAGCCGGCCACCAACCTCCTCCCTCCTCCAGGCTTTCCTCCCGTGAAGGCCTCCTCTGCGCCTCGCCGCTAGGCTACCAGCGCGCGCCGGCCTCGTTCCTCCCGTCGGCCAGGGCCATCCTCCTGGCGCGGCTCCCTCCTCAACGCTGGAGCCCTCCCCGACCAGTACGCGCCATCGTCGTCCAGCGCCCGGAGCGCGCCCTCCGTCTACAACTCCAGCGAGGCCCCGCTTCCTCCCTCGTCCAGCAAGGCCGTGGCGACTTCTTCCTCCCCGGCCAGGAGCCGCTGCTGCACCGCGGCAGCGCCCGTCCTCGACTGCGTCGTCACCTCGCCAAGTTGCCGCAGCTCTGCCTCCGTTCCCGTCGCCCGTGCTGCCTTGCTGAAGTTGTTTGTTGCTGTAGTTTTGTTTTTGTTTCGGGTTGTTTGTGTTGACCTTGACAGAGAACGTGTACGCCTACACGACCAAGTACCCCTACACGTCGATACGGCGGACGCGACAAGTACCCTTCGGAGAAGTGAACAACTACATCCGTGTACGACTACGTGAACGAGTACCACGACGCCGTCGAACGCCAAGTACCTCTACGTGACCGACAAGTACCACGACGGCCCGAACGTCTACCGTCGCCCGAACGTCTACTTCCCTCTACGATCGTGTACCACTACCGTCGCCTCGTGAACGACTCCTTCCCCTACGTCTCGAACCGCCCCGAAACGCACGCTTCAAAGGTATAACCCCGAGACGTGCCCGTGACCCGTGTGCATGCTTGCTTGTGTTGTATGAAATGTCTCCCGTGTGTGCTCCGTGTCTGTTTCGTCCCTTTTGTTGTCCCTCGGTTGCCTCGTCACCGACTCGTGGGAACCCGGCAACGGGATCCACCCACTTTCATCTTGTTCGACTTGCTCACGTCGATTCTATCTTTTGCACCGGACTCTCAACGAGTTACCGGTACCGATATGTTGCCATGCTTCATTTTCGGATCGTTGTCGTGGCCCCTTCCTTTCCACCACGGTGACAATACTTCATACCTCTTAATGTCAACCCTTTTAATAAAACTTGCATAAACTTGTTCATGTCATCCGCATCATATTAACAACATTAATATATGTGTGAATTGTTGTTTGCTTATAATTATTAAACATGCTCATGAGGATTTTCCGGATATGTTGTTGTTTCTTCCGGCCTCATTTAAAATGTCTTAATAGTGTAGTTTTATTATGTTTCACCTCTTGCCATGCTAAAAACAATTAATCTTGTCTTGTAAATAACAAGAGACAATTAAATAATTAAATGTGGTGTTTCTTCAATATGCAACTCGTTGCATATTGAGCTCCACTTAACTTGTAGTATTTGTTTGTGCTCTTGCCATGCCATGCATATTTAAACCGGACATGCATCATGCTTGCTTGTGCATTGTATGCCATGTTTATGTTTGTGTGTTTACCGTGTTGTTTCTTTCTTTCCGGTTGCTTCTCTTGTTAGCTTCGGTTTCGTTCCGGAGTTGTGAGGCTTCTTCTTCGTCTTCTTCTTGGATCCGTTCTTCTCCTTTGTGGATTCCCAGGCAAGATGACCGAACCCGGATACCATTACTATTTTTTGCCTCTTGCTAGAGTATCGCTCTGTAGTATTTGCCTCGATGCCCATGTCTTTCCTGTCAGCCTCCTACTTGTAACCACTACCATGTTTAACCACCCTACCTATGCAAACCGTTGCTTGGCTATACGTAGGCTTTGCTCAGCCCCTCTTATAGCATTGCTAGTTGCAGGTGAAGATTGAAGATGCTTGCTTCATGTTGAAGTTTGGTTGGGTTATATCACACTATATAAATGCTTAAATGAAATCATCTATATACTAGCAGGGTGGAAGGCTAAGCCTTTTGCTTGGTGTTTTGTTCCACTCATGCCGTTAGGAACCGTATAAGCCGGTGTTATGTTCCTTGATTATGCGTTCCTAACACGGTTGGGGTGTATGGGACCCCCTTGATAAACCGCTAAGTGCTAAGTCTTTTCCAGCAAGTCCCAACATTTGGTACTATTTGCCCATAATAACAACTTAATTAATTAATTAAATTTGCATAGAGGGTCGCTCCCTCGAGGATCCTTTATTTTCTACATAGCAGGGGGGGCCAGTGCCGATGGTGTTGGTCCCAAACGGGGAGCCTGCGGGAACCACCACGGGGAAACTCGAGGTTTGGGTCCTGTAGCTTCGCCCATCCGGTCGTGTCCTGAGACCTAGATACGCGCGGCTACTATCAGGGTGTCGACACGCCGGGAGGATTTGCTGGATTAGCCTTACCTTAGTTCGGTTTAACTTGAGCACGGGATTCCGAGAATACTCGGGTCTTCCCAACTATGGAGTTGCGACTCCGCGGATCGTGGGCTTGTAATGGGTCAAGTTGGAACACCCCTGCAGGGTTTGAACTTTCGAAAGCCGTGCCCGCGGTTATGTGGCAGATGGGAGCTTGTTAATTCCGGTTGTAGATAACTTGACACAATGTTTCAATACACTACCAGCGTGTGTTCCGTGACTGTCAATTTCCGAATAGGGATTCGGGAGTTGAACACGGTGGGGTTATGTTTGACCGGCTTTAGCTAGGATCACTTCGTGATCATCTTTCGACCGATGCACTTCTCTTCTCGCCCTCTTTTACGTAAGTTAGTGCTAGTTGCTGCTGCAGACTCTTGTTTGTTCCTTCACCTCTCGTTCTTTCTTCAGCCTTGTCCTCACCCAAGGCTTAAATAGTCTTGTTACCCGGGAACGGGATTGCTGAGTCCTCTGTGACTCACAGTTACTTCACCACACCAGATGCAGGTTCAGCCGAGCTCGATGCAGAAGCTGGTTCAGTTCTTCACCCGGGAGTCCGATGAAGATCGTGGCTGTTTGCTTGTGACGTTTCGATGTTCAGTAGTGGTTTCTACTAGGATTCGATCCTGACCTGTGGCTTTATGTTGTTTTGGTATCTTTCTTTTGGTTCTTACCCGTAGTCGGGCTGTGATGTTCTGTATGATGTTTGCTTATGTAATGTATTGTGTGAAGTGGCGAGTGTAAGCCAACTATCTCCTTTTGCATTTTAATCCCTCTTTTACATGAGTTGTGCAAAGATACCAAACTTGAGATCATTCTAGGATGGACTTATGCCTTTAAGTCGTGCCTCGACACGTAGGAGGTATAACTCCATCCTGGGCATTACACCCATGAGCCTTGTACGACCTAGGGTTAGTTTTAGGCTGCCTTGGGACGTCCTTCCACCTCCTTGGCCGCCACCCCTTGCTCCTATATAAGTAGATCCATCTAGTAGCTTTTTCTTTGGGGATTTGTTTAGTCAAAAGTTAGCCATTGCAACTTCGTGTACTTCGTTTGTGTCCAACGACCAGACCAAGACCGCTTATGGATCCCCACCTTTATCAATACTTCATCTATATTTGCAATATTTAGATTGCTTCATCATATTCTTGCTTGTTCTTCGATTGCATGCAGGAATAGACCTTCGTGGCCAGGCTGCTTGTGCTTCTGGCATTGTCAATAACCCCTGGAGATTGGTTTAGCGATTGCTAAGGCGCAACGTCGTGCACTTTTGTAGTCGGATCGTCAAAGTCGACTCCACCAAATCGATAGTTATCATCTCATCGAAAGATCGGGCCCCTCGCCTCTATCACAAAAAGTTACCAGCAGTCAAAGTATGCAACATATTATGCAATTTCTGGGACTTAGTGATTTTCAAACAAGGGAAAAAAACACAACAGAGCGCAATATAGCTATACTACGCACAAGCTGGATTGGGGGGCCAGGTCGGGGCTCACCTAGCAGGCCACGGCCCAAAGAAGCAGAGGTGGCGGCTGGGCCTAACGGGGCCGGCAGAGCAGGGAGCTTGGGCCGGCCCGAGGCGGCGGCTGGGGAGACCGGCCCACGCGGCCGACGGAGGCGAGGCACCGGTCGTCGTTCTCGACGAGAACACGGACGACGGCGGCGGAGTTCCCTCCGGCGGTGCGGAGCGTTGCCGAGGACGGATCGAGGCGGGGATCCGCGGATCTGGGGCGGCGGCTGCGAGATCCGGCCGGAGGCGGCTCCAAGTCGGCGGCGGCGCGGATTCGACGAGGCGGCTGCGGCGGCAGTCGCCGGCGGGGAAGCTGGCGGCTGGGGAGGCTGTGGCGCCGGTTGTCGGCGGCGAGGCGGCCGGTGCGGGCGAGGCGCGAAGGCGCGCGGCGGAGACGGCTGGTGGCGGCGGCGGTTCGGGCCGAGGGGGCCCCTCGCGGGCCTCTCGGGCCCTAGCCGGCGGGGATGTGGGCGCGGGGGCGCAGCCGATCGGGCTGCGACACGTGGCGGCGGCGGAGGTCGGACACGTCCGGCCGGGTTGGATGTGTCCGGCGGCGGCAGGGAGGAGGTTTGATGTAGGGTGGAACCCTAATCGGCAGATCCTTCACGAGATGGAGGAAATCCCATGATGAACACGAAGAACACAAGGGGAAACACGGAGAAAACACGAGGAGCAACGCACAAATCAACACGAATACGGTCACACAGGTGCTAGATCCATGATACACATCAAGATGCACGATCCATAGTCAACAACGGTGGTACAAAGATAGTCTTCTCCCGGAGGAGGTCTTGATGTTCTTCTCCGTAAGGAGGTCTTGAATCCGGTGGATCTTCTCCGTGGAGGCCGCGGTCTCGTAGGAGAGGAACCACTAGGGGTTTGGAATGAGCTAACACAAAGCTAACCCTATAAAGTTTAGGTAGAGTACTATATATAGACTAGGAGGGGCGAAGGGGTACATGGGCCTCGGCCCAACATCATGCACGCAGGCACGGTCCGGATGATCCGGACGTTTGTCCGGATGATCCGGTCTTCGGGGGTCCGGATGATCCGAACGTGTCTGAGCGGCTGCAGGTGGTCCGGATGTCCGGGTCTTCGTCCGGATGTCCGGCGGTGTCCGGATGATCCGGGTCGGGATCCGGATGGTCCGGCTTCAGCGTGGAGCTTCGGGTGTCGGGACGCACATTGTCCGGATCGTCCGGACATTCGTCCGGATCGTCCGGGCTGTCTGAGCCTCGGATGTCCTTCTCCTTCTTCCTTCGATTCTTCTTGATGCTTGACTTCTCCATGGTTGCTCTCGAGGTGCCTGAGTATGCAAAGAGTCTCTGATGAGGGTAGCAGCCATGTCTCATATGAATCAAAGTGATGTAGAGAGAGGAGTGAAGTCACCTCGGTCTCGAGAGCTCGTGCTCGAGCACATGTCATGGGTCCACTTGGCACTTGGTGAGTCGATGGTGGGTCCATGGGGATGACCTTGGGATGCTTCGCATCATCTCCCCTCCCTTGGGAAAGATCCGACCTCGGATCGAAATCTTCATCACCATGGAAAGCGGAGAGATCCTTGACGTTGAAGACATCGCTCACGTTGTACTTGTCGCGTGGAAGATCGAGCTTGTAAGCATTGTTGTTGTAGCATTGTAGCACCTTGAAGGGTCCGTTGGCTCGAGGTAGTAGCTTGGACTTGCGCTCGCGGGGGAAACGGTCCTTGCGAAGATGTAGCCATACGAGATCTCCCGGTTGGAATACCATAGGCTTCTTGTTGGCGTTGAGCTTGGACGCTAGACGATGTACTTGCCGCTCGATCATTGCCCTTGTATCTTCATGCACCTTCTTGAGATAGCTCGCGCGAGCGCTTGCATCCATGTTCGTGCGCTCTTGTAGTGGTAGAGGTAGAATGTCCAAAGGAGACAACGGGTTGAAACCGTAGACGACCCCAAAGGGTGACTTGCCGGTAGTCGAATGTCTTGCACGGTTGTAGGCGTACTCGGCGATGGGCAAGCATTGCTCCCATTCCTTGATGTTCTTCTTGATCAACACGCGAAGAAGCGTCGAAAGCGTGCGGTTTGTCACTTCCGTTTGGCCGTCGGTTTGTGGATGGTATGTCGAGGAGAAGAGTAGCTTGATTCCGAGCTTGGCGCATAGAGTTTTCCAAAAGTAGCTCAAGAACTTGACGGCCCGGTCCGACACAATCGTCTTGGGCACTCCATGTAGACGAATGATCTCCCTGCAAAAGAGATTTGCAACATGTGAAGCATCGTCGATCTTTTTACAAGGAATGAAATGAGCCATTTTAGAGAATCTATCCATGACAACAAGCACGGAATCTTTGCCATTTTGAGTCCTAGGCAATCCAAGTACAAAATCCATGCTTATGTCTTCCCATGGATGGTATGGAATAGGAAGTGGCATGTAAAGACCATGAGATTGAGCTTTTGACTTAGCTTTGCGGCATGTAGAACATCGGTTGGTGAGGCGTGAGACGTCACGGAGCATCTTGGGCCAAAAGTAGTTCTTGGAGAGCGTAGCAAATGTCTTGTCGCGACCAAAGTGTCCCATGAGTCCTCCTCCATGCGATTCCTGCAAAAGGAGCAAACGAAGCGAAGACTCGGGAATGCAAAGTTTGTTAGCTCTCATAAGATATCCATCTTTGATGTAGTAATGTTCCCAAGAAGTGTGAGTCAAACACTTAGCATAAGGATTTGCAAAGAAAGGATCATGCTCATATAAGTCTTTTATGTGCTCAAAGCCAATAACACTCAACTCAAGTTTTGTGATAAGCATGCATTTGCGTGAAAGCACATCCGCCACAACATTTTCTTTGCCTTTGATGTACCTGATGACGTATGGAAAAGACTCAATGAACTCACTCCACTTAGCATGACGCTTGTTCAACTTAGTTTGACCCTTGAGATACTTGAGAGTCTCGTGGTCCGTGTGAAGAATGAATTCATGAGGTCTAAGGTAGTGTTCCCAAACACGCAAAACTCTCACCAAGGCATATAGCTCTTTATTATAGATGGGATAGTTAAGTTGCGCTCCGGATAGCTTTTCGCTAAAGTACGCAACTGGGCGTTTTTCTTGCATGAGCACGCCACCTATGCCGGTACCGCTAGCGTCACAATGAATCTCAAAAGGTTTATCAAAGTTCGGTAGGGCAAGAAGTGGTGCATGCCTGAGCAAATGTTTGAGCTTACTAAACGCGGTGTCTTGCGAAGGACCCCAAACAAAGGGTGCGTTCTTCTTGCTCAAGGCGTGTAGAGGCATAGCAATTGTGCTAAAGTCCTTCACAAAACGTCGATAGAAACTGGCTAAACCAAGAAAGCTACGCACTTGTTGGAGATTCGTTGGTTGAGGCCAAGTTTTAATAGCTTCAATTTTAGTTTCATCAACGTGAACACCTTGGGAAGAAACGACGAATCCTAAGAAAACGACCTTGTCCACGCCAAACATGCACTTTTCCATATTAGCATATAAGCGCTCTTTCCGAAGGGTTTGCAAAACCATACGGATATGTGTCACGTGGTCCTCAAGCGACTTGCTAAAAATGAGGATGTCATCAAAGTAGACCACTACAAAGACTCCGATGTAGGGTCGTAGGCAAAAATGCATAAGACGCATAAATGAATCGGGTGCTTCCGATAAACCCATTGGCATGACAAGCCACTCATATAACCCAAATTTGGTTTTGAAAGCCGTTTTCCACTCATCACCCTCTTGAATGCGAATTTGGTAGTAACCACTTTTAAAATCAATTTTCGAAAAGATGGTGGCACCACATAATTCATCAAGCATGTCGTCTAAGCGTGGGATAGGATAACGGTATCTAACGGTGATAGCATTTATCGGACGGCAATCGGAGCACATTCGAAAACTTCCATCTTTCTTAGGCACGAGAATAACCGGAACGACACAAGGGCTTAAGCTTTCACGTACATGACCTTTGTCGATGAGTTGTTGCACTTGCCGTTGTATCTCCTTGGTTTCCTCGGGGTTGATGCGGTAAGGAGCCTTGTTAGGAAGTGGTGCGCCGGGTATGAGGTCGATGCGGTGTTCGATGCCGCGAAGTGGAGGTAGACCCGGAGGTAGCTCATCGGGAAAGACGTCCGAGAATTCCTGCAACAATTGAGACAACACTAAAGGTGGAGGTGGTGAAGTGTTAGTAGGTTTGGCTTCCCCTTTGCATAAAAGCACAAGGTGAAAGACACTCGATGGGTTCTCACACACTTCTCTCATCTCACTTTTGGTGGCAAATAGCACTAGTTGCATCTTGTCACTCATCGTGGAGTCGCTCATATTTGGCTTGTGGCTCTCACTCTCCTTTTGGTGGCTCACTCTCTCACCATTCTCTCCACGATGGTTGGTAGGTAAGTGTTTGTCGGCGGCTACTTGACTTGGTGACATGGGACGTAGCACAAACTCTTTTCCTTTCATCTTGAAGCTATAATGGTTCGTCCGTCCATTGTGTGTGACACCACGATCATATTGCCAAGGTCGTCCAAGAATAAGGTGGCACACGGACATGGGGATCACATCACACTCAAGTGTGTCCTCGTAGGCGCCTATTTTGAAGGATACTTGCACGGTGTGCTCGACTCGAAGTGTTCCGGCGTCGTTGAGCCATTGGACCTTGTAAGGATGAGAGTGCTTAGACTTCACCAAGTTGAGCTTGTCGCAAAGCTCTTCGCTTGCCAAGTTATGACAACTTCCTCCATCGATGATAACCTTGACCGAGCATCCATTGATGCCGGCCTTGGTATGGAAGATATGACATCTTTGATCGTCATCTTGTTGATGTTGGAGTGTCAAGACCTTGGATACAACAAGATTGGGACTCGAGTCGTTGTCACAAAACACTTGATGATCTTCATCCTCATTCACTTTTCGATGCATAGCCACATGCTCAAGTGCTTCCATTTCATCGTCGTTCATTGAGTCATAAGATCCGTCGTCGTTGATTATCATGGTGCGAACGGTCTTGCACTCAAATGACTTGTGGCCTCGCCCTTGGCACTTAAAGCATTTGATGGAACTCGTCTTGGAGTTGTCCTCGGTTGGAGTGGTAGATGATGAAGCTCTTGACTTGAAGTTGTTGGTAGAAGGTGGCCGACTTGTTGTAGTCGTATTCTTGTAGCTTGACTTGTCACCGAAGTTTGTAGATGGCTTGCTAGAGGTAGGTGTAGCCGAAGTCGTTGAAGCTTGGTTGTATGAGCCGAAGTTCTTGGATGTGAACTTGGAGTACTTGTAGTCCTCTTGAACTTGTCCCTCCACTTTGGTGGCTTGATGTACTAGCTCGAGGAGGTTGGTGTATGGTTGAAAGTCCGCAATCTTCTTGATAGGATAGTTGAGTCCATTCAAGAATCTCGCCATTGTTTTCTCTTCATCTTTCGTGATGTTTGCGCGTATCATGGCAATCCCCATCTCCTTGTAGTACTCTTCAACGGACTTGGTACCTT
>LR738715.1:439649609-439727876 GCA_902687465.1 Secale cereale
AAACTCTTTTCCTTTCATCTTGAAGCTATAATGGTTCGTCCGTCCATTGTGTGTGACACCACGATCATATTGCCAAGGTCGTCCAAGAATAAGGTGGCACACGGACATGGGGATCACATCACACTCAAGTGTGTCCTCGTAGGCGCCTATTTTGAAGGATACTTGCACGGTGTGCTCGACTCGAAGTGTTCCGGCGTCGTTGAGCCATTGGACCTTGTAAGGATGAGAGTGCTTAGACTTCACCAAGTTGAGCTTGTCGCAAAGCTCTTCGCTTGCCAAGTTATGACAACTTCCTCCATCGATGATAACCTTGACCGAGCATCCATTGATGCCGGCCTTGGTATGGAAGATATGACATCTTTGATCGTCATCTTGTTGATGTTGGAGTGTCAAGACCTTGGATACAACAAGATTGGGACTCGAGTCGTTGTCACAAAACACTTGATGATCTTCATCCTCATTCACTTTTCGATGCATAGCCACATGCTCAAGTGCTTCCATTTCATCGTCGTTCATTGAGTCATAAGATCCGTCGTCGTTGATTATCATGGTGCGAACGGTCTTGCACTCAAATGACTTGTGGCCTCGCCCTTGGCACTTAAAGCATTTGATGGAACTCGTCTTGGAGTTGTCCTCGGTTGGAGTGGTAGATGATGAAGCTCTTGACTTGAAGTTGTTGGTAGAAGGTGGCCGACTTGTTGTAGTCGTATTCTTGTAGCTTGACTTGTCACCGAAGTTTGTAGATGGCTTGCTAGAGGTAGGTGTAGCCGAAGTCGTTGAAGCTTGGTTGTATGAGCCGAAGTTCTTGGATGTGAACTTGGAGTACTTGTAGTCCTCTTGAACTTGTCGCTCCACTTTGGTGGCTTGATGTACTAGCTCGAGGAGGTTGGTGTATGGTTGAAAGTCCGCAATCTTCTTGATAGGATAGTTGAGTCCATTCAAGAATCTCGCCATTGTTTTCTCTTCATCTTTCGTGATGTTTGCGCGTATCATGGCAATCCCCATCTCCTTGTAGTACTCTTCAACGGACTTGGTACCTTGCTTGAGGAGTTGTAGCTTTTTGAATAAGTCATGGTTGTAGTGTGTTGGCACAAAGCGTCCTCTCATGACTTCCTTCATTTGAGCTCAAGTGGTGATAGGAGGTTCGCCTTTTGCTTCTCTTCTCTCTATGATTTGCTCCCACCAAATGAGAACATAGTCTTGGAACTCCAGGGATGCCATTGCGATCTTCTTCTCTTCATCGAAGTTGTGAAGGCGAAAGATCTTGTCAACCTTCAATGCCCATGAGATGTAGTCTTCGGGATGAATGCTTCCGGAAAACTTTGGCATGGTGAACTTGAGCTTGCCATAGCGATGCTCTTCATTGTTGCCTTGCCTATTGGGAGGGCGGTCTTGATTGGGACGATTAGCAATCTCATGTTGCTCTTGGCGTAGTAGATGTCCATTGTCATTGTGTACTTGCCGAGCTTGTTGTTCCTGTTGAGGTTGTTGCTCTTATCGTGCTTGAGGAGGAACGTCTTCTTGCATTCTTGCTTGGTGGCGCTTCTCTTGTATCTCATCGCGAAGGAATTCCTTGTCTTGACGAGTGTGTCGATTGCGGGCTGCCACATTGCGATCTGCATCACGCAATGCTCGTTGCGCCTCAAGAGCTTGAGCTTCTCGGCGTTGTTGTGCTTGATGATTAGCCTCGGCATCTTGTTCTTCTTGGTATTAACGTGCTCGCTCTTGTTGTTGTTGGCGTAGTCATTGCCGTTCTTGTGCTTGCTCAAGTGTGGCTTGGTTTTGGCGATGTCGACTTTCTTGCTCTTCAAATAACTCTTGTGAACTCTTGTCATGAGGTTGATTCCGGTTTTCATGTTGAGCTTGACGTGTGGCTTGACGAAGAGTGTTTGATGTAGGGGTACTTGAGCCTTCCCTGGAGTCGGCATGTCGACTTGAGCGGCTTCGTCTTTGAGAAGATGTGGAAGAGGAACGTCGGTTGACTATCAAAGTTCGTAGCTCGTTAAATTGTGTAGACATGTTGGTGTTGATGATGTCGAATTGCTCTTTTGTTCTTGCTTCAAATTGGCGCGCGTCCTCGGCGACTTGACCAATGTACTCGCGCATAGCTTCACTTTCTTGATGGAGAGCTCGTTGGACACCGAAGAGATGTAGTTTGGTGACGTAGTTGTTCGCTTCTTGAGGATCGTCGAAGATCTGGTTGGAAGATGTACTTGGCCTATCCATCATCACAAGCAAGTGTGTGAGTGGAAGAAAGGATAAGACGATACCAATTGTACCTTAACCGAAGTTGAAAATGGATCAATGATCACTCAATAATGTAACCCGGAAATAGCACTATTGGTACCACTTCGTGTCGATTCTCACACCTACACAAGTAAAGCTTTGAGAGGAGTTTGGTTAGGCCAGTGGCTAAATTCAATGTAAAAAGTGAGTAAGATTCAATGATGTTGAAAATGATTCACAATTGGCTCATGCAACAAGTAGAATACAAGCAATAGGTAGCACACGGAACACACACACGGATAGATAAATGTGGTTGTGCAACCAAGGTGAGCGAAAATATGCAAACCACGGAAAATGCTCATGTTGCACAACGCTAGAGAGACGCTAACCGATTGCTTAATAGGCGGATACGCACTTGTGCACGACCTATAAGGGCAATGTAACGACTTCCTATCACAAATATGCTATGAGTGTATGATGTGCGGATGCTTTTAGCACAAGGTGAAGTATTGCTATCTCCTATGATCTCTTTGGATGCAAGGTGTATGATGCTATTTTGCTTTTGTGTATAAGCTTTGGGTGGCTCTTTTGCTTAAAAGCTTTTGAGCTCTTTCTTTGGCCACTTATGCATGCTTCTCGAATCAAGGTAGCTATTGTATATGCGGAACACTCTTGTGTCACATGTAGAGATGATGATGTAATGTGCAATGTTTATGACTATCACTAATGTGCACAAGTGACGTGGCCCCGCAATACTCAAATGGCTAGTCTCGGTAGGAAAGCTACGCAAAATGGTCGATGTGGGTCTATCAATGCAATTGCGAGGTAGTAAACGAGGTGTCGTCGGTGTTACCGTCCTTGTTGAGGTTGAGTGGTAGTCTTGTCGATGTCGTTCCGCTCCGAGATAGCCGAAACACAAACGGAAACAGAGTAAACCACAACTCAAATGATCCAAGACACAAAGGGGTAAGACCGTAGTGGTGGAGGGGATGGGTATGTCGAGGGTATAGCGGAAGAGGTGGCTAGGGTTGTTGCGGTTGCGGAAATGGGTGCGCGAAAATCTGCAAAATGCAGTTTCGTCAGGGTTGGCCGGATGATTCGGGTGTCTGGCCGGATGATCCGGATGGTCAGCCGTATGATCCGGGTTTGTCAAAATCTGCGGGGTGAGCTCGGGGAAAATGGGAAAAATTGGGGGATTTGATTTTTTTTCTCGGTTTTTCGGAGGTTTTTGAGGGTGGGGGAGGTGGGGAAGAGGGTAAACCACTTGTCACACAACTCAACCACGGATCACAAACAACAAAATCTCATCAAAACACACAAATCACAAAAAAAATTGTGGGGCTATTTTTGTGGGGATTTTCGGACGAAAAACAACAAAAACAAGCTAGAAAACAAGATGTGGGGCTCCAAATTCGTGATCAACCTAGGCTCATGATACCATAGATGATGTAGGGTGGAACCCTAATCGGCAGATCTCTCACGAGATGGAGGAAATCCCACGATGAACACGAAGAACACAAGGGGAAACACGGAGAAAACACGAGGAGCAACGCACAAATCAACACGAATACGGTCACACAGGTGCTAGATCCATGATACACATCAAGATGCACGATCTTCAACAACAGTGGTACAAATATAGTCTTCTCTCGGAGGAGGTCTTGATGTTCTTCTCCGTAAGGAGGTCTTGAATCCGGTGGATCTTCTCCGTGGAGGCCGCGGTCTCGTAGGATCGGAACCACTAGGGGTTTGGAATGAGCTAACACAAAGCTAACCCTAAAAAGTTTTGGTAGAGTACTATATATAGACTAGGAGGGGCGAAGGGGTACATGGGCCTCGGCCCAACATCATGCACGCACGCACAGTCCGGATGATCCGGACGTTTGTCCGGATGATCCGGGCTTCGGGGGTCCGGATGATCCGGGAGGGTGTCCGGATGATCCGGACGTGTCTGCGCGGCTCCAGGTGGTCCGGATGTCCGGGTCTTCGTCCGGATGTCCGGGGGTGTCCAGATGATCCGGGTCGGGATCCGGATGGTCCGGCTTCAGCGTGGAGCTTCGGGTGTCGGGACGCACATTGTCCGGATCGTCCGGACGTTCGTTCGGATCATCCGGGCTCTGGCTGGATCGTCCGGGCGTTCGTCCGGATCGTTCGGGCTGTCTGAGCCTCCGCTGTCCTTCTCCTTCTTCCTTCGATTCTTCTCGATCCTTGACTTCTCCATGGTTGCTCCCGAGGTGCCTGAGTATGCAAAGAGTCTCTGATGAGGGTAGCAGCCATGTCTCATGTGAATCAAAGTGATGTAGAGAGAGGAGTGAAGTCACCTCGGTCTCGAGAGCTCATGCTCGAGCACGTGTCATGGGTCCACTTGGCACTTGTGAGTCGATGGTGGATCCATGGGGATGACCTTGGGATGCTCCGCATCAAGGTTGCTAGGGTTTGCCCCAAAAATGGACGTGGGGAGGCTAATTTATAGGCATAGGGAGCTAGGAGACTCCAAACGGGGTGCGGTTTTCGGCCACGCGATCACGATCCGACGACCGAGAGGATGGGAGTGGTTGTGCTGGGTTTATGGGCTGTTGTGGAGGGGGTCTTGGGCCAAAAGGAAGGGGTACTTTTAGCCCACTAGGTTAACCGTTGGAGTACCAAATGAACTCCAAACGCGATGAAACTTGACAGGCGGCCTAGATGTACCAAAACAACAACGCACGACAAGTCTCACCTCATTCCGGAAACGTTACATGGCCACACACGAAAGAAGGACTCGGGGGTGCCACGGGCACGTGTGTGAGTGTCGGAACTCGAAACGGACAACGGGAAGAGGCGAGTGGGACCGGGTGCAAGTGACAACACGAATGCAATGCAATGCACATGACAACATGACATGGATGAAATGCACACACGCACACGACAAAACGAAGAAACCCGAAAGGAAAGAAGAGCCCAGAACGAAATTGATGAAGTCAAAGTTTTATATATTGCCATAATTGGAAAGTGTTACATCTGGGGCATTACAAACTCTCCTGTACTACGAAAAGATCTCGTCCCGAGATCTAGGACTGGAAGAAGGAAGGATACTCGGAACGATGGTGATCTTCTCGTTCCCACATAGCTTCTCGGTCGGTATGGTGTGACCACTTAACTTTCAAGAACTTGATTGACTTGTTGCGGGTTTTGCGCTCAGTTTCTTCAAGAATAACAACAGGGTGCTCACGGTAAGACTAGTCTTGTTGAAGATCAATCACCTCAAACGGAATGGTGCGTTCAGGTGTCTTGAAGCACTTGCGGAGTTGAGACACGTGAAACACATCATGAACATTAGAAAAGTTGGAGGGGAGCTCAAGTTGATAGGCTAGATCGCCTCTTTTGCCAAGAATCTTGAAAGGGCCCATGTATCTAGGAGCGAGCTTTCCGTTGATACCAAATCTTTGGGTTCCTTTCATAGGAGAAACACGTAGATAGACATGATCCCCAATGTTGAAGGCCAAATCACGATGCTTGCCGTCATGGTAACTCTTTTGACGTGACTGAGCGGCCTTGAGATTCTCACGTATGACTTTGCACATTTCTTCGGCTTCTGAGATCAAGTCATTGCCAAGAAGTTGACATTCATCAGTCTCGGACCAGTTGAGAGGGGTACGACACTTTCTGCCATAGAGGATTTCAAAAGGAGCTTTGCCGGCACTTGCTTGGAAACTGTTGTTGTAAGAGAACTCGACAAACGGGAGACAATCTTCCCACTTCATGCCAAAAGAGATGATACAAGCTCTGAGCATGTCTTCGAGGATCTGGTTCACTCTTTCGACTTGACCACTAGTCTGAGGGTGAAATGCAGTGCTGAAGCGGATCTTAGAGCCCATGGCTGACTGAAAGGAGTCCCAGAACTTGGATGTGAACAAACTTCCACGGTCTGAGAAGATAACTTGAGGAATGCCATGCAACGAAACAATTCTGGAAGTGTACAACTCTGCCAACTGAGCTGCATTGATGAATTCTTTGACTGGAAGGAAGTGAGCTACTTTGGTTAGCTTGTCAATCACAACAAAGATAACATCATTCCCCTTCTTGGACTTAGGAAACCCAGTGACAAAATCCATTTCAATGTGGTCGAATTTCCACTCGGGAATAGGAAGAGGTTGGAGGAGACCGGCTGGACGTTGATGCTCTGCCTTCACTCTTCTGCAGACATCACATTCATTCACGAATTGGGCAATCTCCCTTTTCATGCGAGTCCACAGTAAGATTGCTTGATGTCTTGGTACATCTTAGAACTTCCAGGATGAATCGAGAGGAGGGAGTCATGTGCTTCGTTCAATATGAGCTTCCTGAGATCACCCTTGGGAACCACAAGTTTGTCCTCAAAGAACAAGGTGTCTTTCTCATCAACACGATAGCACTTGTATTTGGGAGTACCCCTTGCAATATCATGTTTTACTTTCTGCATCATAGCATCACTGAGTTGGGCCTCACGGATCTGATCTTCCAAGGTAGGAGCAACTTGAAGATTTGCAAGAAAGCCTTGCGGAACAACTTGGAGGTTGAGCTTCCTGAATGATTCACAAAGCTCGGGCTGGAACGGCTTGAGAAGGAGGCTGTTGCAATATGCCTTTCTGCTCAAGGCATCTGCAATGACATTGGCCTTGCCAGGTGTGTATTCAATGCTTGGATCATACTCTTGGATCATCTCAACCCAACGAGTCTGGCGAAGGTTTAGGTTTGGCTATGTGAAAATGTACTTCAAGCTCTTGTGATAGAGGCGACGGGCCCGGTCTTTAGATGAGATTGTAACTATCGATTTGGTGGAGACGACTTTGATGATCCGACTACAAACATGCATGACGTTGCGCCTTAGCAATCACTAAATCAATCTCGAGGGGTTACTGACGATGCCAGTAGCACGATCAGCCTGACCACGAAGGTCTATTCCTGCATGCAATCGAAGAACAAGCAAGAATATGATAAAGCAATCTGAATATTGCAAATATAGATGAAGTATTGATAAGGATGGGGATCCGTAAGCGGTCTTGGTCTGGTCGTTGGACACAAATGAAGTACACGAAGTTGCAATGGCTAACTTTTGACTAAACAAATCCCAAAGAAAAAGCTACTAGATGGATCTACTTATATAAGAGCAAGGGGTGGCGGCCAAGGAGGTGGAAGGACGTCCCTAGGCAGCCTAAAACTAACCCTAGGTCGTACAAGGCTCATGGGCCCAAGTGGAGGTGATGCAACACCTTTGAACTTGTAGTTTGACTCGGATTCTGCTGGAGCGTCAGATTGTTTCATCGATATCTCAACACTCCGGACGAATTTGAAGGTGAATCCAATTGTCTTGGAAAGTGTACAAAATGTAGTTTCCAACAAAAAAAGAAACACCCAATTCGGAGTCCGTATGAATGAGTTCTTGCCGTTTTGATTCAGGTATGTCTGTGCAGTCCGAATCTGGATGCAGAACGTGAAAGACTTGGACTCTATCTTCTCTTGGCCCAAAAGTGACGTGAGAGAACTTTTTGAACAGCACCTAAACTTCTCTTTTTCCCTTATCTTCATTTGTGGATTGTACAAATCTCCCATACACCTGGAATTAGACATGGCGCAAAAGTCTGTGAAGTATTTTTGTTCTGGATGACATAAATAAATTGTTGCATAGTTTGCATTAGAAATCACCTCACAAATATACATGTATGCAATATTTTTGGTCGTATCCAAGGTACTCATGTCCTCATCATCCTCCTTTTCTTGAAAATAAAGCCGTCCTCGGCGTTGCTTAATCTGAAATGTGGGTAAGAAAATAGACAAGGTGTACATGTTGTATATGTATATGTCATCCATTTTTACTTCCCTTAATTTTCGCACATGTGACACATGTATAGATGAGTAACTTTCGTAGTTCATAAAATATAAAGCCAAAATATTATCACAAGAAGTAGAAGGCATGAAAATATTGCAACTCAATTTGCACATATAAGTGAAGCTCTTAATCGTTACAAAAGATTGGCAATGCTCATCATTAAACCATCCCAACCTTGATGAACCATCACCAGGATTAGAGGTCATATCAAAATGATTAAACATTGGCACAACTATTTTCACACGTATTTGATCCAAAGCTGATCTATTCCCTAATTCAAATGGTTCTTTCGCACCAATAGTTAATTCAATTGGTTCACTCACAATTGTTTGATCACATGGCAAAGTCAAATCACGAACATATTCCTCTAAAATAGTTGGTGTGATCAAAGTAGTGGATAGCTCATCGCATGGTTCATTTAAATTGACAAGGCATTCATCATACTCATGTGGAGGTGGAAGATCGGTACCTTTGTCATTACCTCTTATGATCAACTCAGATGATGTAGGCACTGTCGGAGGTGATGTGTCACATGGTGGAGGTGATGTAGTCCTCACAACAACGGATGTGTCTGTCATAGTACGCCTAGTAGTGGAAGGAACAACCGTATCATCTCTTGGAATGTGCACCTGGCGCTTATTCTCCTTATGGACAATACGTCATTTTGGTAGTAACTATCGATTTGGTGGAGACGACTTTGACGATCCGACTACAAACGTGCACGGCGTTGCGCCTTAGCAATCGCTAAATCAATCTCGAGGGGTTACTGACGATGCCAGAAGCACGATCAGCCTGACCACGAAGGTCTATTCCTGCATGCAATCAAAGAACAAGCAAGAATATGATAAAGCAATCTGAATATTGCAAATATAGATGAAGTATTGATAAAGATGGAGATCCGTAAGCGGTCTTGGTCTGGTCGTTGGACACAAACGAAGTACACGAAGTTGCAATGGCTAACTTTTGACTAAACAAATCGCAAAGAAAAAGCTACTAGATGGATCTACTTATATAGGAGCAAGGGGTGGCTGCCAAGGAGGTGGAAGGACGTCCCTAGGCAGCCTAAAACTAACCATAGGTCGTACAAGGCTCATGGGCCCAAGTGGAGGTGATGCAACACCTTTGGACTTGTAGTTTGACTTGGATTCTGCTGCAGCGTCAGATTGTTTCGTCGATATCTCAATGCTCCGAATGAATTTGAAGGTGAATCCAATTGAGTTGGAAAGTGTACGAAATCTAGTTTCCAACAAAAAAAAGAAACACCCAATTCAGAGTCCGTATTAAGGAGTTCTTGCCGTTTGAGTCAGGTATGTCTGTGCAGTCCGAATCTGGATGCAGAACGTGAAAGACTTGGACTCTATCTTCTCTTGGCCCAAAAGTGACGTGAGAGAACTTTTTGAACAGCACCTAAACTTCTCTTTTTCCCTTATCTTCATATGTGGATTGTACAAATGTCCCATACACCTGGAATTAGACATGGCACAAAAGTTTGTGAAGTATTTTTGTCCTGGATGACATAAATAAATTGTTGCATAGTTTGCATTAGAAATCACCTCACAAATATACATGTATGCAATATTTATTGTCGTATCCAAGGTAGTCATATCCTCATCTTCTTGTGATCGGTGAAGATGTCCACTTTTCTGCCCAACAGAAGGTGTCTCCACATGATCAAGGCATGTACCACTTCTGCTAGCTCGAGATCATGTGTGGGGTAGTTTTTCTCATTTGGCTTCAATTGACGAGAAGTGTATGCCACAATCTTCTTGTCTTGCATTAGAACACCACCAAGTCCTTGTAGGAAAGCATCACAGAATACTTCATAGGGCTTGGACTCATCCGGAGGAGTAAGAACCGGAGAAGAAATGAGCTTTTCTTTGAGTGTTTTGAATGCCACATCACAATTCGGAGTCCAGTTGTACTTGACATTCTTCTGCAGCAAGTTTGACAGAGGCTTGACAATCTTGGAGAAGTTCTCAACGAACCTTCTGCAATAGCTAGCGAGACGAAGGAAGCTTCGGAGTTGCTTGACGTTCTGCGGGGGTTCCCAGTTGACAATAGCTTCAACTTTCTCGGGGTTGACAGAAATACCCTCAGCAGAGATGATATGGCCAAGATATAAGACCTTATCCAGCCAGAATTCACACTTGGAGAACTTCGCATAGAACTTGTGTTCACGGAGTCTGTCTAGGACCAAACGGAGGTGCTTGGCATGGTCTTCTTCGTTCTTGGAGAATACCAAGATGTCATCCAGATAGACGAGAACAAATTCATTGGTGTAGGGGTTGAATATGTAGTGCATCATCCTTGAGAAAGTGGGTGGAGCATTTGCGAGGCCAAAAGACATGACCGTGTATTCATAGGAGCCGTAGCTTGTTCTGAATGCGGTCTTGTGAATATCTTCTTCACGGATACGGATCTGGTGGTAACCCATCCGGAGATCGAGCTTTGAGAACACCTTTGCTCCTTTGAGCTGCTCGAACAATTCATTTATGTTGAGGAGCGGATACTTGTTCTTTATTGTCTTCTTGTTCAATGGCTGGTAATCAATGCAAAGGCGCTCCGTGTCATCCTTCTTCTTGACAAATAGAACACCACAACCCAAGGAGAAGTGCTAGGCCTGATTAGACCAACACGCTCTTGCTCATCGAGTTGTCTCTTCAGCTCCTTCAACTCTTCAGGAGAAAGCTTGTACGGACGCCGCCATGCTGGCTCGGTACCGGGCTCAAGTTCAATGACAAATTCAACTAGATGATGCGGAGGCATGCCTGGAAGCTCTTCAGGGAAACCATCTTCATATTCATTGACCACCGGAATCTGAGAGATGGCATTAATCTCGCCCTTATCATTGAGAGAGAATAGCCTGATTGTGTTATCTCGAGAGGCGAAGATAATCACGTCTTCGTCAGGATGAGTAAGCTTGACTTCCTTATTTGCACAATCAATGTGAGCATCATACTTGGAAAGCCAATCCATCCCAAGAATAAGATCAATGTCGGAATTGCCGAGAATAACCAGAAAAACCAGAAAGCGATAATCACCCAAATAAATAGATATATCCGGAGCAAATATATTAGAATGCATTCATCTCCCCGGCGAAATAACTGATAACTCCCTTGGCAAACTTTTGATGTCAACATTGTGCTTGGAAGCAAAAGGTTGAGACATGAAAGAACATGATGCACCCGAATCAAACAACACTTTTGCAGGAATATAGTTAACTGGATGGTTACCAAGTATCACATCTGAAGAATTCTCCGCTTGAGCTGCATTCATCAGATTCACTCTTGCTTGCTTGGGATTGTGCTTGACAATAGCAGTGCTGACAGGTGGAGGAGGCGGAAGGCGCCTTGGGTTGGCACTTGTTAGCATAATGACCCTTCTGAGTGCACTTGTTGCAAACCACTTCTGAGAGAGGACGGTGATAAGGAGCACTTGACTTCGAAGCTTGAAAGTGATTCTTTGACTGATTGCTTGGGTTGGGTGGGTGGGAGAAACCACGACCACCAGAATTATTGTTGTTGTTGTTGGGAGGGCGGAGCACAGGAGGAGGTGGAAGCCAAAACTTCTACTGCTTTGCGACCACTTGGGAAGAAGAGGAGGAGTTGACAGCATCTCTGATCCTCTTTTTGGAAGCTTCAACCTTGAGCTGGGCTGCCTCTTGCTTAAGTGCCATGTTATAGAATTGATCAAATTCATCCGGCTCAAACAAGGTCAGAGCTAGTTGGAGTTCATCCTTCAGACCACCACGGAATTGATAAATCTTTCTCTTGGAATCTGGGATGTCTTGCTTCGCATAGCGGGCAAGGTTCTGGAACTTGACATTATATTGATAAACGGACATGGTGCCTTGCTTCAGGTTGCGGAATTGATCACGCATACCTTCGATGACACTAGTTGGAATGTGGTGAGAGCGGAAATCCTTGCAGAAGTCAGTCCACGAGATTTCACGTCCTTCTCTGGAATCTTTGTACTGCTGCCACCAATCAGCTGCTTGGTCCTTGAGTTGGAAGGCGGCAAACTTGACATAATCCTCAGGTCTCACGTTACTGCATTCAAAGTGCTTCTTGATGTTTGTTATCCAGTCTTCAGCATCTAGCGGATCCACACAGTAACTGAATGCCTTCGGTTGGTTTGCAAGGAACTGGTTGAGGGTAGCAAAGTGAGGTTGGTTGAACAAATTGCATTGGCCTTGGTTCCCATGACCACCTTGATTTGCTTGAAAGTTCTGCATCATTTGCATAAGCATCTGGGTGTTCTGGTTAGTCGCTTGCATAATTGCTCTCCGGGTCTCAGACGGAGGAGGAGGGGAAGGAGGACGATCAAGAACCTCTTCACCCTCTGGGTTAGCATTGGGAACCTTTTTAGGAGCCATCCTGAATGAGATGACAACTATTAGCCATTGATTGAAAATATATAAGCTGAATCAACAGCTAGAAATTGCAACATAAGTCTTCACAAGAACATTCGAACAAAATGAACGAATGTAATCCACAGTTTAATGGTACAACAATCTTCTCGAGAAGCCACTTGGGAGAACAAAAGTTAAATAAAAACAACAAGGAGCAGATAGAACAAATACAAGATAGAAGCTTCGTTCGACATATTCGTGCTGAAAGCTTATGGAACGTGTTACAAAAGGGTTTTGCAATCCCCGGATCAGCATAGCCAAGGACCCTTTAAGATGCAACTCCCGATCGGAAAAAACGCCCATAAAACTACTTCACTCAATGTAGAACCCCGAGCTCCATATCATGCATTCGTTGGAAGAATGCCTACGAACTACTAGATGAACCCACCTATTATATTCCGAAAGTTTCCAGTTATGCAATCAGGTGTTGGGGATACAGGAGAAGCATCGCGCACTCAACTCTAATCCTACATCCAGATGTATCCATCCTTCAACACATAACCAGTTATTTCCGGAACCGTTTACCTCGGACCTTCGAAATGCATCTGCTATACAAGCTATGGCAATACTCCCGAACTACCTTCCCAGTACTAGGTGATGTCGGGGTTATCTTGCCACTAACCGCATAGAAGAATTTTCGATGTCGGCCGTCTTAAGTATTCCAGAACTACTGCGATAGATTTGTGACGACAACACCTCGAAGCTCAACTCCCCGGGACAATGCCACAACCCCTAAATGACAGAAGGCATCGAGAACAATGTTCTCGTCACAAAGACATCGGAACAATTCAAACAATACTCGCGTGATCCTAAATTTATTTAGTGAATTTTTGAGAGTAGAAGAGATAAGTAATCGCCAGGAGCCGTCACCAGAGTGATAAAGGGATGAGGAGCAAAAGAAATCCTACTCTCTGATATATATATATATATATATAGGAATCAAAACATTTCCAAGTGTGTGCCTAGACTCAACCGTCAACGATTCGATCAATCAGTGGGGGCTTCTAGGTCAAAGAAGGCTCTGATTACCAACTTGTAATGCCCAGTATGAGATTATACCTCCTACGTGTCGAGGCACGACTTAAAGGTATAAGCTCATACTAGAATGATCTCAAGTATGGTATATTTGCACGACTCATGTAAAAGAGGGATGAAATTGCCAAATAGTAGTTGGCTTACACTCGCCACGTCACACAATACATTACATAAGCAATCATCATCCAAATAACATCACAGACCGACTACGGACGAAGATCCAAATGAAAGATACCAAAGATACCAAATAAATAAAGCCAAAGGTCTGAATCGCCCCTAGTAGAAGGAACTACTAATCCTCTGGGTAAGACACGTAGTATCGCCCACGTTCTTCGTAGAACTCCCAGTACAGCTCTGTGCCATCACCTGTGTAGTTCACCAGAGTACCTGCATCTGGTGTTGTGTAGAATCTGCAAGCCACGGAGGATTCAGCAATCCCGTTCCCGGGTAGCAAAATTATCTAAGCCTTGGGTGTGGAACAAGGCTGAAGAACAAAGGTTGCTGCTGCACTAGCACTAGCTTACGTGTTTAGAGCGAGAAGAGAAGTGCCACGAGCGTGAAAGTGATCACGAAGTGATCCTATCTAAGCACGTCAAACATAACCTGATGAGGACATCACTAACAAGGTTACACCCACAGCTCCAAGTAACACATATACAGGACCAATTACTAGAGCTCGCGCACGCCAATTAAATTACCAGGTACTTTCATTTCTAGGTAATGAATCTAATGTTCATGAGAATATGATTGATACAGGGTGGAACCCTATGTGGCCGATCTTTCACGAAATGGAGGGGATCCCACGATGAACACGAAGAACACAAAGGGAAATCACGAGGGAAACACTCAAGAACAAGTCCAATCACACATCCACTAGACAATCAAACACACAAGATCACAAGATACATGAACAACAAAGGGAAAGATACATGGGTAGAGTTCATCTCCAAGAGGAGGCCTTGAATCCGTGAAGGATCTTCCCGTTAGGGGTCTTGAATCCAGTGTGGATCTTCTCCGTAGAGGGGCCGCGGTCACTCGTAGGAGTAGAACCACATAGATGAGCAAAGCTCTAGTCTAAAATGAGCTATCACATTTGCTAACCCTAAAATGGTGGAGGTGGAGGAGTATATATAGTCTAGGGTCATGAAGGGGTAAGTGAGGGGCCAAACGGGTACATGGGCATCGGCCCGGATACATGCACGCAGGCAAGGCCGGACGTCCGGGCTGGCAGCCGGATGTCCGGGGCTTCGGGGCGAGCCGGATGTCCGGGGTTACGGCCGGATGTCCGGGCTGGCTCGGTCCAGCTTCTGTGAAGAAGGGCCCGGATTTCCGGGAGGAGTGCCGGATGTCCGGCCGTTGCTGAAGCGCCGGATGTCCGGCCTTTGGCCCGGATGTCCGGCCGCTGTAGTATCAGCAGCTCCGTCTTCTTCCGTCTTCTCTTCCAAGCTTCCCTCGCAGATGGTGTAGGTGATCCTTGGCGCTTGCACTCCTCCTCGCCATCCGTGAAGCTCCGACAATACCTATGCATGCACACGAGAGGAGTGTCAAGTAGTATACCATCCTCGAAGGGGTCAAGTGAACACGTGTAAAGGAGATGATTCACCTTTGTGTATGAGAAATAGAGGTCGCACGTGTCACTTCCCAAGCAGACTCTTGACATGGTGATGTCCATAGGATACACCGTATCATCCCCTCCCCCTTGGAAAAGATCCGACCTCGGATCGAAAACCAAATCACCATGGGAAAGAGATGGCGTCGTCGTGTAGATGTGGACGATCACGAAGTACTCATCATCTTCTAGCTCTACGTGGGCACTCTCCAATGTCGCACCGTCTAGTGATTCCTTCAAAAGGAGCAAGGACAACAAACACTTGGAAAAACAAATGTGGTTAGCGTTAGTGCAAAACCAAGCATTCAAGAGGTGATTCACCCAACAAGTGTGGTCATCAAGCATAGCATCTGGTGTGACAAAGGATTGTGACATGGCATGTAAGCATATGAATTGAACACAATCAAGGTCATCATGGAAGCAAGCATGTAAATGTGAGGTAGAGATGCACATATGTGTGACAAGAGAATAAGCATCTACCTCATGGTCATAGCAAGCATGCATAAAGCGCTCCATGAAAGGTCTATGGTAGGCATAAGAATCATTCACAACACCAAAGAAAATGAAGTGTCTAAACGCAAGGGTCAAGTGCAAGACAATCCAAGCATAATGTGCATAGGGTGTAGTGAAAAACGAGTGGTACTCAACACAATAGAAATAGCAATTGTTCATCATGTGTGAGGCCAACAAGTCAATCATGTGACAAGCAATGGGACATGACATATGTGAAGAGATGATATTGTTGCAACCAAGCACATGATAGGAGCAAGTAATCCACAAGTCGGATGCAACACACAAGGCATATATATCATGATGCATGGAGATGTGTAAATGGTAAGTCGAATCAAGATCTCTAACATGTGTGCAAAGTGTCATGGTGCAAGCAACACAAGTAGTGTGATCCACAATATTCATGCTCATGGTTTTTGGGTTCTCGGAAGAGAAGGATATCACCTTGAAAGCATGTCCTTGTGCATTCTTCACAATGCCGAAGCACAAGCAAGTGCGTTGTAGAAGCGTCGTGGTAGAAAGTGGTTCGCTCTCAAGAGCTCGAATGGTCAACTCACGTGAAGTGGAAGTCGACACGAAGTCCAAGTATCCTACACATGCACACAACAAAACAAAGAATGTATGAGCATGGTAGATAAACACATCATCCATCATGATGGTTCTCTTCTCTTGCACATAACCATTAGAAGCAAAAGTACATGAATAATATGGTGCAACAATTGCTATATTCATGTCACTAGGCATATGGTGCGAAGAGGTAAGACAAGCATGCTTCACAAGAATTATGTCAAAATCTCCAAATAAATGCGAGAATGCTATGGGGGCAATCTCATTGGCAAGAATAAAATCATGGTTGCGCTCAATGCATGGACAATCATATAGCATGAGAGAGGCAACATGTGGAGACATATGACAACAAGCAATATCAATCATGTGCAAAGCATGGCAATGGTTGACATCAACCGCATGAAAGGAGCAAGTATAAATCATCGGTGATGCAACATAAGCAAAAATATCAATCATGTCGTGCAAACTAGTGGAGCGAAGATGCAACACACTAGATGAGTTCATAGCAATCATGTCATGTGAGCCAATAGTAGGCATAAGCAATGCACACGACATATCACAAGCACGAGAACATAGCATGAACAAGGTATCATCATAGGCATTTGGCACAAAGAAAACATGGCAATAACAAGCAATATCTCCACCAAGCATGCAAATACACATACAAACATGAGAATCAATCATCATGTGTAATGCGAAGCATGGGTCACAAATGCATGGCAAAGGCATATAAATGAGCATATCATGCAAAGTGAACATGGCAAGGTGGGCATAAGAGATATAATGGACAATAACCCATAACCATGTGAGTGCCATGTAGAAGGAATGCGCGAAGTGTTTGCGCAAAAGGAGCGGTTGGAAGGATAATCCATGGAGTCCCATGTCGTCGTTGCTCTCTAGAGCTCGTTTCGTCAACTCGTGCTCTTGCGAGGTTGACGAGTAAGTATGGGGACCTACACAAAAGACACACAAACCAAAGAAATTGTGCGCGTGGTAAATGTACACATCATCCATCATGATGTGTATGTGCACGTTAGAGTTAGCACAAGATAAGCATCTCTCAAAGAAATTTGATGCATGGTATAAGAACATGTCATCCATCATGAATGAATAGTTATTGTGTATAGCATGATGTGGATGCAAATTGAGCATACAATTATATGGCACATCTATAGCATGTTCATTCATGGGAAGCATATTGTGCACACAAGCATGGGGATTATGCAATGGATGGGATGGGTCAAAATCTCCTAAAAAGTATGAGGAAACTATGGGGGTCTCCTCATAAGCAATATCGGAAGCATAATGTGGAGAAGTGGAACAACATCCAAAACAATGCATGTCGGAAGCTAGGTAATCATGGCATGGCATATGATGGATATGATGCAAAGGAAGCATGTCAATATCATCACAAGAAAAACAAATGCCAATAACCATGAGCTTGTCATCTATGCCATAAGTGCAAATTGGATTTATCTTAATGGCATATGCATAGTTACTATGAAGAGATTGCAAATATGACATATGATTGATCTCATGCATAGCATATGACAAGTCAAGCGGGATGTCAAACATGATGTGACCAATAGTATTATCACAAGAAATCCTATGCAACATGGCATCACAACTAATAGACTCCACATGGCAATCATCAAACTCATCATAAATGGGTAAATCATCGCATGGGGAAATCATACTAGCACGAAGCATGGCAATAGGTGGATCAACATCATGCAAGCAATCAATGTTAACATAGTCCACTAGTGGGACGAGAGCATCACCTTCACCTTTGTTACCTTTCTCATTCCACTCATGTGGTGTAGGTGAGGTGGAAAAGACCAAAAGGTGGTCATCGTCTTCATCTTGATGGAACCATGTGGGGGGTGCATAATATTCCACCATGGCCATCGTCTTGTCCAATGGAAGGACGAAGTCGTCGAGAATCGGCGCGTCATCATATGTGGGACCTAGCACCAAATGAGAAGGCACAATAGAGGTAGAGGTTAAGTCGTTAGTGTTGAAATTGGCCTCACATGTCGTATCAACTATCTCACTCTCTCTATGTGGTGGCTCACTCACTCCCTCAAGGTAGGTGCACTCAAGCTCACATATGATGGAGTCACTCATCTCACTCAAGTGGTGGGGGTTGTGGCTCTCCTCACATGGGAATTGGGGCAGCTCATCATATATGGGGCTAGTGGTGAACTCGCTCTCACTCTTAATATGGTGGCACAAGTCACTCAAGTCATCATACGTCGCCGTGGTCGAAGGGAAAATCCCATGCTCAACCATCTCCTCATTGTCGTCGTGGATGAAGGCCGAAGATGGCACATCATCACTCTCGCCTCCAAAGATGGAAGCATCAACCTTGCTCGTCACCATGTCGTTCGCCTCCAAAGCGTGGTCCTCGAATGGCTCCGTAGTCGTAGTCGTCGCCGCACCGTCTTGAAAAAGAGTCGAAGTAGACTCGGCATCATCAATGCCACAAAGAGGGATGGCGATGAAGTCGAACTTGGGAACGTCGTCTTGGAGCTCGTCGGGCTTGGACATCATGGTGGTACTAGCCTCATGCTCGCCATCTTGGAGCTTGGTCTTCGAGAAGTGTGCTTGCGGTGGAGAAGCCTTGGCCTTCATAAGTTCTTGTTCCGCCTTGAGAGCACCAATGTAATTGTCGTCGAGGGACTTGTAGTTCTCGAAGAAGATAGTCTTGTAGACGTCATTGTGCAATCCCATCATGAAGTGGAGCTTCATTGAGATGGGGTCGTCCACGTCGGCTCGTTGCAAGGCCATCTTCATCTCCTTGAAGTACTTGTTGATGGACTTGGATCCTTGAATGGTGTTCTCCAATTGGCGTAGAAGTTGTTCCGTGTAGGTGGAAGGCACGAACTCTCGTCGCATAGCTTTCTTCGTCTTGGGCCAATTCACGTTGAAGCTCGTCGAAGGTGTGTGAAGCCACCATGTTGACGCGTTGTCGTGGAAGTTTCTTATGGCGCACTTCACTTGATCTTCGTAGGGAACTTGATGTAGCGTGAGGTAGTCGTCCATCTTGCGCTCCCACTCGAGATACTCCCCGGGGTCTTGAGTCCCATAGAAAGGAATCTCATGGTCGTTGTCGAGGTCGTTGTAGCTCGTGGAAGTCGCGGACTTGAGCTTGGGGAGCTTCTCTTGAGCATAAGCTTGGGGTTCTTGTGGGCGAAGATGCCGCATATCCAAAGGCGAAGATGCCTTGAAGTTGCTTGGCGAAGATGCCAAGGTGTACGGTGAAGTCGTTGAGCGGTTGTTGGTGTTGAGCTCTTGACCTTCACGTTCTTGTCGTTGATGGTGTCGATGCCGATGAGATCTTGCTGGAGATGGTAGCTTGGAAGGATGTGCACTTGAGCGTCTTCTCGAAGATGAGGGAGACCTCTTGTGGTTCTTGATGAGGGCTTTGAGCTCCTCCATTTGAGCATTCATGTTGGCGCACAAGTTGTTCGTCATGGCATCGAACTTGTCGTTGTTGGTGTAGACCGAAGTAGAAGAAATGCTTTGCCTATCCATCACAAGACTCGAGCAAAGGTGAGTAGGAGATGAGATAAACAATACCAAGTTACCTTTTCCGAATGTTGAGGATGTATCCCGTTTCACTCAATGTGAAATGAAAGAATAGTGGAATTGGTACCGGACTTGTTCACTCACACCTAGCAAGTAAAGCTTATCGAGTGGCTCGGTGAGGATAGTGGCACAAAAATTTGATGCAAAATGTTAGAAAGAGTCAATAATGTTGAAAGAGATTCACAAATTCGCAAGTGAAACAAGTAGACCAATAGCAATATGTGGCACACGGAAACACACACACACGGATAGATAGATGGGGTCGTGCAACCAAGGAATGAGCACAAAATGTGGAGTCCACGGAAAACGCTCGTGTTGCACAACTCAAGAGAGACGCTAGCACGATTGCTCTATAGGCGGATACGACACTTGTGCACAACCTATAAGATGCAAATGTATGAACTTTCTATCCCAAGTATGCTATGTGTATGATGTTCCGTTGTTGATCCAAGATGATCGGATATGATATCATATGATGCGATGCTATGGCTCTTGCTTACAAGCTTCTTTGTGGCTCTTTTGCTTAAAAGCTTATTCTCTTTTTTTTTGTATATGGCCACGATGCACAAACCAAGATAGCAATTGTGTATATGCGGGAACAATCTTGTGACACAAGGTATGATATGATGATACCAATATGATATGGTATATATGCAATGGAAGGGCGGATCGATGATCACTAATGTGCACAAGTAACGTTGCCGGCAATACTCAAAGGCTAGTCTCGATAGGCAAGTGACGCAAAATGGGCTAGGGGTTAACAATGCAATTGCAAGGGGAATATACAAAGATGTCGTCGAGGTTACCGTCCGTGTCGATGATGAGAGGTGGTGCTCCTGATGTAGACCCGTTCCTAATTAGCCGAAACACCTTAGGAAACGGAAAAACCACAACTCAAAATCTCAAGGACAAATATCAAATGGTGGTAGCGGCAATGCCGTGGTGGTTGCGGAAGTGGAATGATGGGCTATACACGATGTCGGAGTTGAAGTCACGGTCCCTAAGTAGCCGAAACACCTTAGGAGACACAAGGCACAACTCAAACAAGCTCGAACAAAATTGGGTTAAGTTGGTTGGCTATGTATAATGGGCAATGGGTATGCGGAAGTGGTGGTGGTGGTTGATGAAGAAGCAATGGTCCCTAAGTAGCCTAAACACCTTAGGAGACTCAAATCACTACTCAAGCAACCACAAATGCTATGGGAACAAAAATGGTTAGGTTGCGGAAGTCGGTGGTGGTGTAGCGGATGATATGGTGGAAGCCCTAGGCAAAGATGCCAAAATCCACAAAATATGATGGAGTCAAATGATGATGGTAGTATTTTTGTGTTATGGGGGATGTCAAGAGCTTCAAAACGAGCTCAAGAACGTCGAAATCGGAGTTCGGATGAATTAGTTATGTACAAAACGGTGAAACGGAAAAGTCTGAAATTCCCAGGGGTCGGACATCCGGGGTGGAGCCCGGAAATCCGGGACCAGATGTCCAGAAACGTGCGCGAATTTGCCCTCCAGGAGCCGGATGTCCGGCCGGGGACCCGGATGTCCGGCCCGATGGCCCGGATGTCCGGCCTATGGCCCGGATGTCCGGCCCGACGATTCCAGATCTGAATCGGGACTTCCAAACTCGTTTGTGGGCGGAATTTGATGATTTTGGGGGCGAAATTTGAGCGATTTTGTGGAGGAAAGATGGGGAAACTTGGGGAAATGCTAGATCCACTTGAAACCAAGCAAATCCATGGATCAAAATCAACAAAATCTCATCAAACCAACAGATCACAAAAAAATTTGGGGCTATTTTTGGTGGGGAATTTTCGAATTTTGGGAAGAACACAACAAAACAAGGCTAGAAAACGGTGGGGAGGCTCCAAATTCGTGAGAAACCGTGGCTCATGATACCATATGATACAGGGTGGAACCCTAATCAGCAGATCTTTCACGAAATGGAGGGGATCCCACGATGAACACGAAGAACACAAAGGGAAACGGGGGAAAACACGAGAGGAAACACACAAGAACAAGTCCAATCACACATCCACTAGACAATCAAACACACAAGATCACACGGTACATGAACAACAAAGGGAAAGATACAAGGTAAAGTTCATCTCCAAGAGGAGGTCTTGAATCCGTGAAGGATCTTCCCGCTAGGGGTCTTGAATCCAAGGTGGATCTTCTCCGTAGAGGGGCCGCGGTCTCTCTCGTGGAGTAGATCCGGGATGGATGAGCAAGGCTCTATCTCTCATATGAGCTAAACCATTGCTAACCCTAAAATGGTGGAGGTGGAGGAGTATATATAGTCTAGGGTCATGAAGGGGTAAGTGAGGGGCCAAACGGGTACATGGGCATCGGCCCGGATACATGCACGCAGGCAAGGCCGGACGTCCGGGCTGGCAGCCGGATGTCCGGGGCTTCGGGGCGAGCCGGATGTCCGGGGTTACGGCCGGATGTCCGGGCTGGCTCGGTCCAGCTTCTGTGAAGAAGGGCCCGGATTTCCGGGAGGAGTGCCGGATGTCCGGCCGTTGCTGAAGCGCCGGATGTCCGGCCTTTGGCCCGGATGTCCGGCCGCTGTAGTATCAGCAGCTCCGTCTTCTTCCGTCTTCTCTTCCAAGCTTCCCTCGCAGATGGTGTAGGTGATCCTTGGCGCTTGCACTCCTCCTCGCCATCCGTGAAGCTCCGACAATACCTATGCATGCACACGAGAGGAGTGTCAAGTAGTATACCATCCTCGAAGGGGTCAAGTGAACACGTGTAAAGGAGATGATTCACCTTTGTGTATGAGAAATAGAGGTCGCACGTGTCACTTCCCAAGCAGACTCTTGACATGGTGATGTCCATAGGATACACCGTATCAATGATGCTGCCTAAATTGGATACATTTGTCTTGCTTACAAATGAAGGGCCTAGCTTGGACAAGAAGGATGAACATTGGAGCAAGATCAAGCATGGAGATGATGGCATGCACCAGGGGAACAAAAATGGAGTTACAAGTGATGATTTCAGGACTTTGAAGCCACCATCATGAGTGTGTGAAGCCTTGGACGAAATATACAAGATGCCACTTCATAAATTTCGTCCAGAGGCTATTATAGGTGCTGCGTCACCTTATTATTGGGCCAGGCCCATGTAATTTCGAAATACTTGAGTATAGGCTATTTTTAGAGTCCGTATGTGTGGGGAAACAAGAGTTAGGGTTGGTTTCGGACCCCTCCACCAAGGGCCACGAAATTCCCCCCTCTGTCCCCCATATATACAGCCCTTAGGGCGTCGTTTAGACTTTCGGTTTTCTTTAGATTAAAGTTCGCCATAGCTGCAACTTCGCGTACTTTGTTTGTGTTCAACGACCAGACAAAGACGTCACAGAACCCCACTTGATCAATAAAGCTTTCCTCTTGAATTCGCAATATCCAGATTGCAATCTCAGTTTCTTGCTTGTTCTTCGTTTGCCTGCAGGAAACAAACCTTCGTGGTCAGGTTGAACGTGCTCCGGCGTGGTCAATAACCTCTCGGAGTTGGTTTAGCGATTGCTAAGGCGCGACGTCCTCGCACGTTCATAGTCGGATCGTCAAAGTCAACTTCCTCCAAAACGATAGCCACCATGATACGGTGTATCCTATGGACATCACCATGTCAAGAGTCTGCTTGGGAAGTGACACGTGCGACCTCTACTTCTCATACATAAAGGTGAATCATCTCCTTTACACGTGTTCACTTGACCCCTTCGAGGATGGTATACTACTTGACACTCCACTCGTGTGCATGCATAGGTATTGTCGGAGCTTCACGGACGACGACGAGGAGTGCAAGCGCCGAGGAACACCTACACCATCCGCGAGGGAAGCTTGGAAGAGAAGACGGAAGAAGACGGAGCGGCTGAAGTTACAGCCGCCGGACATCCGGCGCCAGCCCGGACATCCGGCGCCAGCCCGGACATCCGGCGACCAGCCCGGACATCCGACGCTTCAGCAGAGGCCGGACATCCGGCATCACCCCGGAAATCCGGCAAGGGCAACAGAAGCACCCGAAGAACGGCCATCGCCAGGCCGGACATCCGGCCTGTGCCCGGACATCCGGCCTCCCATGAACGGCCGGACATCCGGCCCCCAGCCCGGACATCCGGCGCCTGCCTGCGCGCAGAGTCGGGCCAGAGGCCCATGTATCCTCTCCCACTTACCCCTTCGTATACTAGACTATATATACTCCTCCACCTCCACCATTTTAGGGTTAGCAATGGTTTAGCTCATATGAGAGATAGAGCTTTGCTCATCCATCCCGGATCTACTCCACGAGAGAGACCGCGGCCCCTCTACGGAGAAGATCCACCTTGGATTCAAGACCCCTAGCGGGAAGATCCTTCACGGATTCAAGACCTCCTCTTGGAGATGAACTTTACCTTGTATCTTTCCCTTTGTTGTTCATGTACCGTGTGATCTTGTGTGTTTGATTGTCTAGTGGATGTGTGATTGGACTTGTTCTTGTGTGTTTCCTCTCGTGTTTTCCCCCGTTTCCCTTTGTGTTCTTCGTGTTCATCGTGGGATCCCCTCCATTTCGTGAAAGATCTGCTGATTAGGGTTCCACCCTGTATCATATGGTATCAAGAGCCACGGTTTCTCACGAATTTGGAGCCCCCTCCACCGTTTTCTAGCCTTGTTTTGTTATGTTCTTCACCAATTTCGAAAATTCCCCACCAAAAATAGCCCCCAAAATTTTTGTGATCTGTTGGTGTGATGAAGTTTTGTTGATTTTGATCCATGGATTTGCTTGGTTTCAAGTGGATCTAGCATTTCCCCAAGTTTCCCCATCTTTCCTCCACAAAATCCCTCAAATTTTGAGCCCCAAATCATCAATTTCCGCCCACAATTCGAAAAGTTCGTCCCGATTCAGATCTGGAAACTTCGGGCCGGACATCCGGGCCACTGGCCGGACATCCGGGCCATCGGGCCGGACATCCGGCTCCTGGAGGGCAAAATCCAGCGCGGTTCTGGACATCAGGCCCCGGAAATCCGGCCCCGGCCCCGGATGTCCGACCCCTGGGAATTTCAGACTTTTTCGTTTCACCGTTTTGTCCATAACTAATTCATCCGAACTCCGATTTCGACGTTCTTGAGCTCGTTTTGAAGCTCTTGACATCCCCCTTAACACAAAAATACCACCATAATCATTTGACTCCATCATATTTTGTGGATTTTGGCATCTTTGCCTAGGGCTTCCACCATATCATCCACATAACCACCACCGACTTCCGCAACCTAACAAATTTTGTTCCCATAGCATTTGTGGTTGCTTGAGTAGTGATTTGAGTCTCCTAAGGTGTTTAGGCTACTTAGGGACCATTGCTTCTTCATCAACCACCACCACCACTTCCGCATAACCTTGCCCATTATACATAGCCAACCAACTTAACCCAATTTTGTTCGAGCTTGTTTGAGTTGTGGCTTGTGTCTCCTAAGGTGTTTCGGCTACTTAGGGACCGTGACTTCAACTCCGACATCGTGTATAGCCCATCATTCCACTTCCGCAACCACCACGGCATTGCCGCTACCACCATTTGATATTTGTCCTTGAGATTTTGAGTTGTGGTTTTTCCGTTTCCTAAGGTGTTTCGGCTAATTAGGAACGGGTCTACATCAAGAGCACCGCCTCTCATCATCATCATCGGACGGTAACTTCGACGACATCATTGTATATTCCCTTGCAATTGCATTGTTAACCCCTAGCCCATTTTGCGTCACTTGCCTATCGAGACTAGCCTTTGAGTATTGCCGGCAACGTTACTTGTGCACATTAGTGATCATCGATCCGCCCTTCCATTGCATACATACCATATCATCTTGGTATCATCATATCATCCCTTGTGTCACAAGATTGTTCCCGCATATACACAATCGCTATCTTGGTTTGTGCATTTCGCATCGTGGCCATACAAAAAAAAAGAGAGAAAGAATAAGCTTTTAAGCAAAAAGAGAAAGACAAAGAAGCTTGTAAGCAAGAGCCATAGCATCGCATCATATGATATCATACTTGATCATTTTGGATCATACCACCGGAATACTATACATATAGCATACTTGGGATAGAAGTCGTTGCATACATTTGCATCTTATAGGTTGTGCACAAGTGTCGTATCCGCCTATAGAGCAATCGTGCTAGCGTCTCTCTTGAGTTGTGCAACACGAGCGTTTTCCGTGGACTCCACATTTTGTGCTCATTCCTTGGTTGCACGACCCCATCTATCTATCCGTGTGTGTGTTTCCGTGTGCCACATATTGCTATTGGTCTACTTGTTTCACTTGCGAATTTGTGAATCTCTTTCAACATTATTGACTCTTTCTAACATTTTGCATCAAATTTTTGTGCCACTATCCTCACCGAGCCACTCGATAAGCTTTATTTGATAGGTGTGAGTGAACAAGTCCGGTACCAATTCCACTATTCATTCATTTCACATTGAGTGAAACGGGATACATCCTCAACATTCGGAAAAGGTAACTTGGTATTGTTTATCTCATCTCCTACTCACCTTTGCTCGAGTCTTGTGATGGATAGGAAAAGCATTTCATCTACTTCGGTCTACAACAACAACGATCCGAGGTCGGATCTTTTCCAAGGGGGAGGGGATGATACGGTGTATCCTATGGACATCACCATGTCAAGAGTCTGCTTGGGAAGTGACACGTGTGACCTCTATTTCTCATACATAAAGGTGAATCATCTCCTTTACACGTGTTCACTTGACCCCTTCGAGGATGGTATACTACTTGACACTCCTCTCGTGTGCATGCATAGGTATTGTCGGAGCTTCACGGATGGCGAGGAGGAGTGCAAGCGCCAAGGATCACCTACACCATCTGCGAGGGAAGCTTGGAAGAGAAGACGGAAGAAGACGGAGCTGCTGATACTACAGCGGCCGGACATCCGGGCCAAAGGCCGGACATCCGGCGCTTCCGCAACAGCCGGACATCCGGCACTCCTCCCGGAAATCCGGGCCCTCCTTCACAGAAGCTGGACCGAGCCAGCCCGGACATCCGGCCGCAACCCCGGACATCCGGCTCGCCCCGAAGCCCCAGACATCCGGCTGCCAGCCCGGACATCCGGCCTTGCCTGCGTGCATGTATCCGGGCCGATGCCCATGTACCCGTTTCGCCCCTCACTTACCCCTTCATGACCCTAGACTATATATACTCCTCCACCTCCACCATTTTAGGGTTAGCAATGGTTTAGCTCATATGAGAGATAGAGCTTTGCTCATCCATCCCGGATCTACTCCACGAGAGAGACCGCGGCCCCTCTACGGAGAAGATCCACCTTGGATTCAAGACCCCTAGCGGGAAGATCCTTCACGGATTCAAGACCTCCTCTTGGAGATGAACTTTACCTTGTATCTTTCCCTTTGTTGTTCATGTACCGTGTGATCTTGTGTGTTTGATTGTCTAGTGGATGTGTGATTGGACTTGTTCTTGTGTGTTTCCTCTCGTGTTTTCCCCCGTTTCCCTTTTTGTTCTTCGTGTTCATCGTGGGATCCCCTCCATTTCGTGAAAGATCCGCTGATTAGGGTTCCACCCTGTATCATATGGTATCATGAGCCACGGTTTCTCACGAATTTGGAGCCTCCCCACCGTTTTCTAGCCTTGTTTTGTTGTGTTCTTCCCCAAATTCGAAAATTCCCCACCAAAAATAGCCCCAAAAATTTTGTGATCTGTTGGTTTGATGACATTTTGTTGATTTTGATCCGTGGATTTGCTTGGTTTCAAGTGGATCTAGCATTTCCCCAAGTTTCCCCATCTTTCCTCCACAAAATCCCTCAAATTTTGAGCCCCAAATCATCAATTTCCGCCCACAATTCGAAAAGTTCGTCCCGATTCAGATCTGGAAACTTCGGGCCGGACATCCGGGCCACTGGCCGGACATCCGGGCCATCGGGCCGGACATCCGGCTCCTGGAGGGCAAAATCCCGCGCGGTTCTGGACATCAGTCCCCGGAAATCCGGGCTCCACCCCGGATGTCCGACCCCTGGGATTTCAGCCACCCGTGTTTCACCGTTTTGGCCATAACTAATTCATCCGAACTCCGATTTCGACGTTCTTGAGCTCGTTTTAAAGCTCTTGACATCCCCCATAACACAAAAATACCACCATAATCATTTGACTCCATCATATTTTGTGGATTTTGGCATCTTTGCCTAGGGCTTCCACCATATCATCCACAAAACCACCACCGACTTCCGCAACCTAACAAATTTTGTCCCCCATAGCATTTGTGGTTGCTTGAGTAGTGATTTGAGTCTCCTAAGGTGTTTAGGCTACTTAGGGACCATTGCTTCTTCATCAACCACCACCACCACTTCCGCATAGCCTAGTCCACCATACATAGCCAACCCAACTTAACCAAATTTTTGTGTGAGCTTGTTTGAGTTGTGGCTTGTGTCTCCTAAGGTGTTTCGGCTACTTAGGGACCGTGACTTCAACTCCGACATCGTGTATAGCCCATCATTCCACTTCTGCAACCACCACGGCATTGCCGCTACCATCATTTGATATTTGTCCTTGAGATTTTGAGTTGTGGTTTTTCCGTTTCCTAAGGTGTTTCGGCTAATTAGGAACGGTTCTACATCAAGAGCACCACCTCTCATCATCGACACGGACGGTAACTTCGACGACATCATTGTATATTCACTTGCAATTGCATTGTTAACCCCTAGACCATTTTTGCGTCACCTACCTATCGAGACTAGCCATTTGAGTATTGCCGGCAACGTGACTTGTGCACATTAGTGATCATACTCCCATATCATATCATACTTGATCATCTTGGATCATCTTGTGCTCAAAGCACCGGAACATCATACACATAGCATACTTGGGATAGAAAATTCATACATTTTGCATCATATAGGTTGTGCACAAGTGTCGTATCCGCCTATAGAGCAATCGTGCTAGCGTCTCTCTAGAGTTGTGCAACACGAGCGTTTTCCGTGGATTCCACATTTTGTGCTCATTCCTTGGTTGCACGACCCCATCTATCTATCCGTGTGTGTGTTTCCGTGTGCTACCCATATTGCTATTGGTCTATTTGTTTCACTTGCGAATTTGTGAATCTTTTTCAACTTTATTGACTCTTGCTAACATTTTGCATCAAATTTTTGTGCCACTATCCTCACCGAGCTCCACCATAAGCTTGACTTGTGTAGGTGTGAGAAACCGACAAGAATTGGTACCAATTGTGCTATTTCCTTGTTCCACATTTGAGTGATCATTGATCCATCTTCAACATCGGTCAAGGTACATTTGGTCTAGTTCTTCTCTTTCTCCCACTCATACTTGCTAGCGTCTTGTGATGGATAGGCAAGGCATTTCATCTCCGGTCTTCGACATCGACGGCGCGAACAAGGACATCCACGCAAAAACCATCGGACTACAACGAGAAATGCAAGAGTGCTTGGGCAACATCGCCATCGAACAACGACACTTCCAGACAAGGACAATGGCTTCCTTCGACGACATGTGCGACTCCTTCAACAAACAAATGGCGGAGCTCCGACACTTGGTGGTCGATTACAAGTCTTCTTCCCCTTCGTCATCCTCTCGGCGGCGACGTTCAAGTCACAAGTCTTCTGAGCGCACACATGATGCAAGTGCAAGTCTTCCACATCCACACCGCCATGGCGACCATCGACATCGTCATGAAGGGCAAGTCACCTCCAAGCATCTTGTGCACGACGACGACGAACGACATCTACCAAGAGCTCAAGCACGACAACGACATCATCATCATGAAGATGCTCGACAAGCGCATATCTACAAGTCCGAAGAAGCTCTACATCACGCCAAGGCCAAGATTCAAGAGCAAAAGAGAAGACCGCGAGACAAGCACACTGATACGGTGTATCCTATGGACATCACCATGTCAAGAGTCTGCTTGGGAAGTGACACGTGTGACCTCTATTTCTCATACATAAAGGTGAATCATCTCCTTTACACGTGTTCACTTGACCCCTTCGAGGATGGTATACTACTTGACACTCCTCTCGTGTGCATGCATAGGTATTGTCGGAGCTTCACGGATGGCGAGGAGGAGTGCAAGCGCCAAGGATCACCTACACCATCTGCGAGGGAAGCTTGGAAGAGAAGACGGAAGAAGACGGAGCTGCTGATACTACAGCGGCCGGACATCCGGGCCAAAGGCCGGACATCCGGCGCTTCAGCAACGGCCGGACATCCGGCACTCCTCCCGGAAATCCGGGCCCTCCTTCACAGAAGCTGGACCGAGCCAGCCCGGACATCCGGCCGTAACCCCGGACATCCGGCTCGCCCCGAAGCCCCGGACATCCGGCTGCCAGCCCGGACATCCGGCCGTGCCTGCGTGCATGTATCCGGGCCGATGCCCATGTACCCGTTTCGCCCCTCACTTACCCCTTCATGACCCTAGACTATATATACTCCTCCACCTCCACCATTTTAGGGTTAGCAATGGTTTAGCTCATATGAGAGATAGAGCTTTGCTCATCCATCCCGGATCTACTCCACGAGAGAGACCGCGGCCCCTCTACGGAGAAGATCCACCTTGGATTCAAGACCCCTAGCGGGAAGATCCTTCACGGATTCAAGACCTCCTCTTGGAGATGAACTTTACCTTGTATCTTTCCCTTTGTTGTTCATGTACCGTGTGATCTTGTGTGTTTGATTGTCTAGTGGATGTGTGATTGGACTTGTTCTTGTGTGTTTCCTCTCGTGTTTTCCCCCGTTTCCCTTTGTGTTCTTCGTGTTCATCGTGGGATCCCCTCCATTTCGTGAAAGATCTGCTGATTAGGGTTCCACCCTGTATCACACCATCTCATCGAAAGACGGGACACCTTTGCCTCTATCAAGTGGTATCAGATTTCCAGGTTGCTCGGTGAGATTTTACAGTTTTTCATAGTTTAGATCGAGTTTGTTCTTCATACCTATAGTCCACGAAAAAGCCAAAAAAAAATTAGGGTTAGTTCATCCCATCCGAACCAATCTGAGCCTTTGCATAATCTGTTCAACAAAGCAAATGCAGAAAAGATTATGCAAAGGCTCAGATTGGTTCGGATGGGATGAACTAACCCTAATTTTTTTTTGGCTTTTTCGTGGACTATAGGTATGAAGAACAAACTCGATCTAAACTATGAAAAACTGTAAAATCTCACAGAGCAACCTGGAAATCTGATACCACTTGATAGAGGCAAAGGTGTCCCGTCTTTCGATGAGATGGTGGCTATCGTTTTGGAGGAAGTTGACTTTGACGATCCGACTACGAACGTGCGAGGACGTCGCGCCTTAGCAATCGCTAAACCAACTCCGAGATGTTATTGACCACGCCGGAGCACGATCATCCTGACCACGAAGGTTTGTTTCCTGCAGGCAAACGAAGAACAAGCAAGAAACTGACATTGCAATCTGGATATTGCGAATTCAAGAGGGAAGATTTATTGATCAAGTGGGGTTCTGTGACGTCTTTGTCTGGTCGTTGAACACAAACAAAGTACGCGAAGTTGCAGCTATGGCGAACTTTAATCTAAACAAAATCCAAAGTCTAAACGACGCCCTAAGGGCTGTATATATGGGGGACAGAGGGGGGAATTTCGTGGCCCTTGGTGGAGGGGTCCGAAACCAACCCTAACTCTTGTTTCCCCACACATACGGACTCTAAAAACAACCTATACTCAAGTATTTCGAAATTACATGGGCCTGGCCCAATAATAAGGTGACGCAGCAACTATAATAGCCTCTAGACGAAATTTATGAAGTGGCATCTTGTATATTTCATCCAAGGCTTCACGCACTCATGATGGTGGCTTCAAAGTCCTGAAATCATCACTTGTAACTCCATTCTTGTTCCCCTTGCGCATGCCATCATCTCCATGCTTGATCTTCCTCCAATGTTCATCCTTCTTGTCCAAGCTAGGCCCTTCATTTGTAAGCAAGACAAATGTATCCAATTTAGGCAGCATCATATTCTCCTGAACATTAGATTCATTATCAAGAAACGAAAGTACCTGGTAATTTAATTGGCGTGTGCGAGCTCTAGTAATTGGTCCTTTATATGTGTCAGTTGGAGCTGTGGGTGTAACTGATAGAGGCAAAGGTGTCCCATCTTTCGATGAGATGGTGGCTATCGTTTTGGAGGAGGTGGACTTTGACGATCCGACTACGAACGTGTGAGGACGTCGCGCCTTAGCAATTGCTAAACCAACTCCGAGAGGTTATTGACCACGCCGGAGCATGATCAACCTGACCACGAAGGTCTGTTTCTTTCAGGCAAACGAACAACAAGCAAGAAACTAAGATGGCAATCTGGATATTGCGAATATAAGAGGAAAGCTTTATTGATCAAGTGGGGTTCTGTGACGTCTTTGTCTGGTCGTTGAACACAAACGAAGTATGCGAAGTTGCAGCTATGGCGAACTTTAATCTAAACAAAACCCAAAGTCTAAACGACGCCCTAAGGGCTGTATATATGGGGGAAAGAGGGGGAATTTCGTGGCCCTTGGTGGAGGGGTCCGAAACCAACCCTAACTCTTGTTTCCCCACACATACGGACTCTAAAAACAGCCTATACTCAAGTATTTCGAAATTACATGGGCCTGACCCAATAATAAGGTGACGCAGCACCTATAATAGCCTCTGGACGAAATTTATGAAGTGGCATCTTGTATATTTCGTCCAAGGCTTCTCGCACTCATTATGGTGGCTTCAAAGTCCTGAAATCATCAATTGTAACTCCATGGTTGATCTTGCTCCAATGTTCATCCTTCTTGTCCAAGCTAGGCCCTTCATTTGTAAGCAAGACAAATGTATCCAATTTAGGCAGCATCATATTCTCATGAACATTAGATTCATTACCAAGAAACGAAAGTACCTGGTAATTTAATTGGCGTGCGTGAGCTCTAGTAATTGGTCCTGTATATGTGTCAGTTGGAGCTGTGGGTGTAACCTTGTTAGTGATGTCCTCATCATCCTCCCCTTCTTGAATTGAAGTCGTCCTCAGCGGAAGCTCATCTTCCTCACCCAAGTAAGGCTTCAAATCTGCAATGTTAAATGTGGGACTAACCCCAAAATCTGCAGGCAACTCAAGTTTATATGCATTATCATTTATTTTCTCTAACACCTTGAAAGGACCATCAGCACGTGGCATTAGCTTTGACTTGCGCAAATTAGGAAACCTAACCTTACGCAAATGTAACCAAACAAGATCTCCAGGTGCAAAGACAACACGTTTTCTACCCTTATCTCCAACAAGTTTATATTTAGCATTCATGCGCTCAATATTTTCCTTAGTTAACTCATGCATTTTTAAGATCAATTCATTACATTGTTTAGCATCAAAATTAACCTTCTCCGAAGATGGAAGAGGCAACAAATCAATAGGTGCACGAGGTAGGAAACCATAGACAATTTCAAAAGGACACATCTTAGTAGTAGAATGCAACGAACGATTATAAGCAAATTCAATATGAGGCAAGCATTCTTCCCACATTTTCTTATTATTCTTCAAAACAGCCCTAAGCATAGTAGACAAAGTTCTGTTGACTACTTCAGTTTGACCATCAGTTCGGGGGTGACAAGTAGTACTAAAAAGCAGTTTAGTGCCCAACTTAGCCCATAAACATCTCCAAAAGTGGCTAAGAAATTTAGTATCACGATCTGAAACAATAGTATTTGGCACACCATGCAAGCGAATAATTTCACGAAAGAACAAGTCAGCAACATTAGCAGCATCATCGCTTTTATGACATGGTATAAAGTGTGCCATCTTCGAGAACCTATCCATGACAACAAATATGCTATCCCTCCCCTTATTTGTTCGAGGTAAACCCAAAACAAAGTCCATAGATATATCTTCCCAAGGAACACTAGGAACAGGCAAAGGCATATATAAACCATGAGGATTGAGTCGTGACTTAGCTTTTTGACATGTAGTGCAGCGAGCAACAAAACGCTCAACATCCCGTCGCATCTTTGGCCAACAGAAATGTGTAGCAAGTACGTCCTCCATCTTCTTCACGCCAAAGTGTCCCATTAATCCTCCTCCATGCGCCTCCTGCAACAACAAAAGACGAACATAGCTAGCTGGAATGTATAGCTTGTTAGCACGAAACACAAATCCATCATTAACGACGAACTTGTTCCATGTTCTCCCTTCTTTACAATTCTGCAATACATCTTTAAATTCAGCATCATGCACATATTGATCTTTCATGGTCTCCAAACCAAATACTTTAAAGTCAAGTTGTGAAAGCATAGTGTAATGACAAGACAATGCATCAGCAATAACATTTTCTTTTCCCTTCTTGTGTTTAATAACATAAGGGAAAGTATCTATGAATTCAACCCATTTAGCATGTCTATGGTTCAGTTTTGCTTGACTTTTAATGTGCTTCAAAGATTCATGATCAGAATGTATAACAAATTCTTTGGGCCATAAATAATGTTGCCATGTTCCCAAAGTCCGAACAAGAGCATATAATTCCTTATCATAAGTAGAATAATTCAGACTAGGCCCACTCATTTTTTCAGAAAAGTATGCAACAGGTTTACCATCTTGTACTAACACACCTCCTAACCCAATTCCACTAGCATCACATTCAAGCTCAAAAGTCTTATTAAAATTAGGAAGTTGGAGTAAAGGAGCATGTGTCAACTTATCTTTCAATACCGTGAATGCTTCTTCCGGTGCAGTACCCCAAACAAAAGGCACATCCTTCTTTGTAAGCTCATTGAGAGGTGCAGCAATGGTGCTGTAATCTCTCACAAAGCGCCGATAGAATCCAGCGAGGCCAAGTTAACTCCTCACGTGTGGGACCGTTTTGGGCTGCGGCCAACTCTTAATAGCTTCAATCTTGGCTTTATTAACCTCAATTCCCTGTGGAGTAACAACATAGCCAAGAAAAGAGACTCGGTCGGTGCAAAAGGTGCACTTTCCAAGGTTACCAGACAAACGTGCATCACGTAGAGCAATAAAAACAGCACGTAAATGTTCCAAATTTTCCTCCAAAGATCTGTTAAAAATCAATATATCATCAAAGTATACTACCACAAATCGTCCAATGAAAGCACGTAAAACTTCATTCATTAATCTCATGAAAGTACTAGGTGCATTAGTTTACCCAAAAGGCATGACTAACCACTCATATAATCCAAACTTAGTTTTAAATGTTGTTTCCCATTCATCTCCCAATTTCATACGAATTTGATGGCATCCACTACGCAAATCAACTTTGGAGAATATTGTAGAGCCACTCAATTCATCAATCATATCATCTAGCCTAGGAATAGGATGACAATAACGAATAGTAATATTATTAATGCCTCTACAATCAACACACATACGCGATGTACCATCCTTTTTCGGCACTAGAATAATAGGAACAACACAAGGACTAAGGGATTCGCGTATATAACCTTTGTCGAGTAGCTCCTGTACTTGAGGCATAATCTCCTTCATCTCTTTTGGATTGGTACGGTATGGTGCACGATTGGGTAGCGATGCACCTGGAATTAAGTCAATCTAATGCTCAATCCCTCGAATAGGTGGTAATCCCGGTGGCACGTCTTGTGGAAAAACGTCGGCGAACTCCTGCAAAATGTTAGTGACAGCAGGAGGCAAAGAGGAAGGCACGTCCTCGAATGAAAATAATGCCTGTTTGCACACAAAAGCATAGCAAATAGATTTGCTAAAATCTAGCTCATCAATATCACATTTGGTGGCAAGTAAACATGCACTTTTCAATTTAATTTCAGAAGCAACAGTAGATGGTTTATTATTAGGTTTCATTTGTTGCTCAAATTCTTTTGCCATAATCTGATTTTCACTCTTATTTTTCTCCTGTTTTCCTTTATTAGCTCTATTAATGTCATCTTTCAAAATGGAATCAGGAGTCATAGGAAGTAAAGTAATATTTTTATCCTTATGAACAAGAGTATACTGATTGTTTCTACCATGGTGTACAGAATATTATCAAATTGCCATGGTCTACCAAGTAATAAGGAACATGCTTGCATAGGTACCACATCACAATCAACATAATCAGCATATGTAGAGATACTAAAATGCACATGAACAGTACGTGTTACCTTAACCTTGCCGATGTTGTTGAACCATTGGATGTAGTATGGATGTGGATGTGGTCTTGTGGTGAGAGATAGCTTCTCCACCATCTCCATGCTAGCCAAGTTGTTGCAACTCCCTCCATCTATCATCACGCGAACAGAACGTTCCTTCACAACTCTCTTTGTATGGAACAAATTATGCCTCTGATTTTGCTCAGCTTCTGTAACCTGCACACTCAAAACACGTTGAGCAACTAAACATTCATACCTGTCAGCATCTTTAGGAACCATGTATTGTATCTCATGATCAGAATCGTCTCCGCCGTGTTCTTCACGTGTAATAAGAGCCAAAGTCTCCTCATCATAGTCACTAGCGGACTCATATCCACCATCCTCAGTAGAAATCATCACACGCTGAGATTTGCAGTCTCTCGCAAAATGTCCTCTTCCCTTACAACGACGAAAAATAATATCACTGGTGTGCCCTGTTGATGCCATGGAAGAAGAAGAACTCTGTGCAGGCCCAATAGGTGTGCTCTTGGCAGATAATGGTGGTTGTGCCTGCTTCCTTGTATCACGGCTGGAGGTAACAGCTGATGGAGGTGTCGGTGCAGTAGAATGTGTGGAAGTAGAGGATGCACGCGGTGTCCATGATGAAGGTCAACCTGCAGAAAAGTTAGTCCGCGCCAATGCCCGTCGATCCTGTACTTCACGTTCAGCTTTACAAGCAAGATGGAATAAACGAGTGATATTATTATAATCCTTATACACTAGAATGGTCTGAATCTCTCTATTTAATCCACCCATAAAACGTGCAAGCATAGCTTCATTCTCCTCAACAATACCACATCTAATCAGGCCAGTTTGTAATTGCTGATAATATTCTTCTACAGAATTTTTTCCTTGTCTTAAGCGCTGGAATTTTTGAAGTAATTCACGTTGATAATATGGTGGAACCTAACGAGTACGCATAGCAGTTTTCAGCCCAAGTAGCTGGAATAGGATATAATCTACAATGTTCAGACCACCAAACACATGCAAAACTAGTGAAAGCACAAACAGCAGCAGGAACACGTCTCTCCTCGGGATACTGTAAACATGTAAAACGTTGTTTAGTTTCTAACTCCCAAGTAAGATATATATCAGGAACATATCTACCCTCAAATGGTGGAATATTCAATTTCAGTTTAGGAAGACGGTCATGTACCTCAGGTGGTGGTGCAGCCCTACCGTTGCGATAATAAGCATGAGGACGACCTGGTGGTGGTGGTGCTAGTGGTTGCACGTAGTTCTGATTTTGGTCAACTTCATCATCAGCAGTAGCAGCAGGAGCTACAGAAACATCAACAGCGGCACCAGAAAATTGACCAGGCTCAAGGGGAACGTGTTGTGCTCGTCCCACTTGATTTGGAAGGCGATGTTGTTGTTGTTGTTGTAGAGGTGCGACAGCTGCAGCAGCCGGTGGTGGTGGAAAACGCGAAAGCAATTCAGCAAACTTGTTATCGAGCTTTGTTTCAAACGTCTTCTCCATGCCATCTATCTTCTCCATGGCATCGTCAAATCTGTTTAGCACATCTTGCACCTGTTCACTCATCATTTGCTGAAACTTATCATGAAGCTCCTTGTTCGTCAAGTTCTCCCAGTCAGTCTCGTCAGCTTGTGATCCTGGCATGGTTAGCAGCAATAGAAACACACAAGAATATGATCCTACAGACTACTAGAAAATGGTGGTGGTCGGGCGTCACAAATCCGTCAAGCAAATCTCAAATTCTTACCAGTTCTTACCCAGCAGCAGGTGGTGATCGGCAACCGTGGTAGTCAAAACTCTCTAAGGTTGGATAAAGCGATTACCAGGGAGAGTCAAAACGCACAACGTAGATGTATGTGGAGCTGGGAAGGCTTATAAGATGGTAGGAAAAAGGGTCAGCAATAATCAATTCGGAGATGCAAAGTTGAATAAACGCTCAACGACGGTACTGTGCTGGTCCTAGGCTAGACCGTACTAGAGACGCGAGCCTAGAACACTAACAAAATCACGGAGATGGACGTAATCAAGGGGAAAGCGCCGTGATTTTTTTCCGATACCTACTCAGGCAAGGAAACACGAAACCGAAACTAGATGGATCTCGAAAGCCAATCTAAAATGAAAAGAACTCGGATTGGTGGTGGATATGTGGTGGTAGAATATGGCACTGGTGGTGGTATATGGCAGTGGTGGTGGTATATGGATACAGATTGGTGGTGGTATATGGATACGGAGCGGTGGTGGTATATGGCAGTAGCGATGAAGATGTTGCGGCGGCGGCGTGACAACTTATGACCAGAACTCAAAACTCTAAAAGCCTAGACACTAAGACCAGCAACTTGACACGACGATGCAACCACAAATTCAACTAAGCAAACACGGAAAAGATTATGCAATGGCTCAGACTGGTTCGGATATGATGAACTAACCATAATTTGTTTTTGGCTTTTTCGTGGACTGTAGGTATGAAGAACAAACTCGATCTAATCTACGAAAAACTGTAAAATCTCACCGAGCAACCTGGAAATCTGATACCACTTGATAGAGGCAAAGGTGTCCCGTCTTTCGATGAGATGGTGGCTATCGATTTGGAGGAAGTCGACTTTGATGATCCAACTACGAACGTGCGAGGACGTCGCGCCTTAGAAATCGCTAAACCAACTCCGAGATGTTATTGACCACGCCGGAGCACGATCAACCTGACCACGAAGGTCTGTTTCCTGCAGGCAAACGAAGAACAAGCAAGAAACTAAGATTGGAATCTGGATATTGCGAATTCAAGAGGAAAGCTTTATTGATCAAGTGGGGTTCTGTGACGTCTTTGTCTGATCATTGAACACAAACGAAGTACGCGAAGTTGCAGCTATGGCGAACTTTAATCTAAACAAAACCCAAAGTCTAAACGACGCCCTAAGGGCTGTATATATGGGGGAAAGAGGGGGTAATTTCGTGGCCCTTGGTGGAGGGGTCCGAAACCAACCCTAACTCTTGTTTCCCCACACATACGGACTCTAAAAATAGCCTATACTCAAGTATTTCAAAATTACATGGGCCTGGCCCAATAATAAGGTGACGCAGCACCTATAATAGCCTCTGGACGAAATTTATGAAGTGGCATCTTGTATATTTCATCCAAGGCTTGACGCACTCATTATGGTGGCTTCAAAGTCCTGAAATCATCACTTGTAACTCCATTCTTGTTCCCCTTGCGCTTGCCGTCATCTCCATGCTTGATCTTCCTCCAATGTTCATCCTTCTTGTCCAAGCTAGGCCCTTCATTTGTAAGCAAGACAAATGTATCCGATTTAGGCAGCATCATATTCTCATGAACATTAGATTCATTACCAAGAAACGAAAGTACGTGGTAATTTAATTGGCGTGCGTGAGCTCTAGTAATTGGTCCTTTATATGTGTCAGTGGAGCTATGGGTGTAACCTTGTTAGTGATGTCCTCATCATCTAGGGCCCTAGTCGGCGGGGATGTGGGCGCGGGGGTGCAGCCAATCGGGCGGCGACACGTGGCGGCGGCGGAGGTCGGACACGTCCGGCCGGGTTGGACGTGTCCGGCGGCGGCAGGGAGGAGGTTGCTAGGGTTTGCCCGAAAAATGGACGTGGGAGGCTAATTTATAGGCATAGGGAGCTAGGAGACTCCAAATGGGGTGCGGTTTTCGGCCACGCGATCACGATCCGACGACCGAGAGGATGGGAGTGGTTGTGCTGGGTTTGTGGGCTGTTGTGGAGGGGGTCTTGGGCCAAAAGGAAGGGGTACTTTTAGCCCACTAGGTTAACCGTTGGAGTACCAAACAAACTCCAAACGCGATGAAACTTGACAGGCGGCCTACACGTACCAAAACAACAACGCACGACAAGTCTCACCTCATTCCGGAAACGTTACACGGCCACACACGAAAGAAGGACTCGGGGGTGCCACGGGCATGTGTGTGAGTGTCGGAACTCGAAACGGACAACGGGAAGAGGCGAGCGGGACCGGGTGCAAGTGACAACACGAATGCAATGCAATGCACATGACAACATGACATGGATGAAATGCACACACACACATGACAAAACGAAGAAACCCGAAAGGAAAGAAGAGCCCAGAACGGAATTGATGAAGTCAAAGTTTTATATATTGCCATAATTGGAAAGTGTTACATCTGGGGCATTACAGCTAAAGAGGCAAGCACATGCGTGGAGTCCCGAGGAATCAGCCAAAGGTTTCCATTTCCGTGCAACAAGACCGGGATCGCCAGGACGGCAGGACGGAGGTCATCACCGAGCCCACCGTGGCGTCAAGATCAAAAGCTTTGCAGGCGAAGACCACCTTTCGTCAGGATAAGATGTACTAGTTGTCTCCCTTCAAATTTGGTTGTTGTGGGATTCCTTCCCGCCTACATTTTGGGGGAAGAGGACCAAGGCCACTATAAATATAGCTTAGCCACCACCATAGAAAGGGATCGGGATCCAAATCGAACAGATCATTCAGACCACCCACACCACCACAAGGAAGAACACACCTCCTGAGGTTGTTCCACCAATGTACTAGTTCTTCCTGAGCCCACCTCGAGGCAATCCACCACATTGCGGGAGTAGGGCCACTCACCGCTAGATGTCCTGAACCTGGGTAAGCTGCCTTGTGTCATTTCCTTCTTGTTCATCGAGCTAGTTCATAGAGACGGCGAGTAGGCAGATAGGGGAAGTTAAGTTCTTCGCACGCACCCTAGTGTTCGAATCTTACAAGGGTTTTGCGAAGCCATGAATCCGACATTTGGCGCGCCAGGTAGGGGTGCGTATCGAGGAACCGCCTTCCCCGTCATCGCGCTCTATCCTCGCCGCCCAGCCTCCATCCATGGCAGGCGTCGCACCACCCACCGGGACGCAGGCCGCGTTCGGAGGTGGCGCGGGCTGCCCGGGCCCTCTCCCCCGCTCTACGACAAGTGTGGTGGCTGCCAAGGTTCAGGCCGGCGTTGCCACCACGGTACAGTGGCGCGGCCGACCCTGTGGGGTTCCACCAGGCCTACGCAGAGGCCATCTGGGCAGCTGGCGGTGACGACAAGGTGATGGTGAACTGGCTCCCCATGGCCCTCGTGGGGGAGTCGCACGCCTGGTTTCTCAGCTTGCCATATTCTTTGGTGGCCTCTTGGGAAGATCTCCACGACTTGTTCGTCACGTACTTCGCGGCACTGGTACCCAATGCGGTCACGACACTCCTCGGCGATTCGCGGCCGCCGGCATCAGGGTGCCACATCAAGCAATTCATCCGACAGACGGGGGTCGTGCAGTCGCCCCCGGGCTGGGTGGTCCCCGAGTCCGACCTCAGCTTCGACTCAAATGACCACCATGCGTCCACGACGGGCGTGGGTGCGCTCCCTATGCTCTGCACCTCTACCATATGCAACATGGCCGTCACCAAGACCCTCATCGACGGTGGCGCCGGCCTGAACGTCCTCTCTGTTGAGGCGTTCGGCCTCCTCCATGTGCCCTACGGGCGGCTCCTTCCCACCAAGCCTTTATCCGGGGTCATCGATGGCTCCACCGGCCCTGTGGGGCAGATCCGCCTCCCAGTCACCTTGGGTACGCGCTACAACTACCGCATCGAGCTCATCAACTTCGACATCACCCGCATCAACTTGCCGTACAACGCCATCGTCGGCTACCCGTCACCGGCCAAGTTCATGGCGGCGACCCACCCTGCCTATAACATCATGAAGATGCAGGGGGCAACAGCGTCCTCACCATGGAGGGCGATACCAAGGACGCACTCTTGGCCCTCAAGTTAGCTGTCAGATCCGCAGCAGCCGCACAACCGGGCAAGGAAGGAGCTCCGGAGGCCCCGGGGGCTGCAGCGACAATGAAGAAGTAGTTGTTCTCTCAAGATCGGACGAAAATGAAGTAGGTGCTAGTGGATGAAGATGGTATGTCAGGTTCCACCTACACCATATGCGCCGGCCTCCCCCCAGACCAAGAAGAGGCCCTGGTTCCCTTCTTGCGCGCGAACAAGGAGGTGTTCGCGAGGGAAGCGGCGAATCTGGTTGGTTTTCCGCGAGGGGTGATCGAGCATCACTTGATGGTGTGCCCGAACGCGCGCCCTGTGAAGCAAAAGGCATGGTGGCAAGCTCTGGAGAAGCAGTCGTTCATCACCTAGGAGACCGGCAAATTACTGGAGGTAGGCGTCATTCGAGAAGTACGGCACCCGGAATGGCTCGCGAACCCGGTCATTGTCCCCAAGAAAGGCGGGAAAGAGCGTATGTGCATCGACTTCACTAACCTCAACAAGGCCTGCCCTCAAGACCCTTACCATCTCCCGCGCATCGACCAGATCGTCGACTCCACCGCCGAGTGCGATCTGCTGTGTTTCCTGGACGCCTTTTTGGGCTATCATCAAATCAAGATGGCAGTACAAGATGTTCACAAGATGGCCTTCCTGACCCCATGCGGGGTATACTGCTACACATGTATGCCGTTCGGGCTGCGCAATGCAGGAGCAACTTTTCACTGATTAATGCACATCGCCCTGGGAGAGGAGCTTGGGAGGAACGTAGAAGCTCACATGATATATGCAAAGGTGTCCCGTCTTTCGATGAGATGGTGGCTATCGTTTTTGGTGGAGTAGACTTTGATGATCCGACTACGAACATGCGAGGACGTCGCGCCTTAGAAATCGCTAAACCAACTCCGAGAGATTATTGACCACGCCGGAGCACGATCAACCCGACCACGAAGGTCTGTTTCCTGCAGGCAAACGGAGAACAAGCAAGAAACCAAGATTGCAATCTAGATATTGAGAATTCAAGAGGAAAGCTTTATTGATCAAATGGGGTTCTGTGACGTCTTTGTCTAGTCGTTGAAAATAAACGAAGTACAACAACTTGCAGCTATGGCGAACTTCAATCTAAACAAAACCCAAAGTCTAAACGACGCCCTAAGGGCTGTATATATGGAGAAAGAGAGGGGAAATTTCGTGGCCCCTTGGAGAATGGGTCTGAAACCAAACCTAAGTCTGTTTTCCCCACACATACGGAGTCTAAAAACATCCTATACATTACTGTTTCGAAATTACATGGGTGTGGCCCAATAATAAGGTGACGCGACACCAATAATAGCCTCTCGACGAAATCTATGAAGTGGCATCTTGTATATTTCGTCCAAGGCTTCTCGCACTCATTATGGTGGCTTCAAAGTCCTGAAATCATCACTTGTAACTCTGTTCTTGCTCCCCTTGCGCATGCCATCATCTCCATGCTTGATCTTGCTCCAATGTTCATCCTTCTTGTCCAAGCTAGGCCCTTCATTTGTACGCAATACAAATGTATCCAATTTAGGCAGCGTCATATTCTCATGAACATTGGAATCATTACCAAGAAACGAAAGTACCTGGTAATTTAATTGGCGTGCGCGAGCTCTAGTAATTGGTCCTGTATATGTATCAGTTGGGGATGTGGGTGTAACCTTGTTAGTGATGTCCACATCATCCTCCACTTCTTGAATTGAAGTCGTCCTCGACGGAAGCTCATCTTCCTCACCCAAGTAAGGCTTCAAATCTGCAATGTTAAATGTGGGACTAACCCCAAAATCTGTAGGCAGCTCAAGTTTATATGCATTATCATTTATTTTCTCTAACACCTTAAAAGGACCATCATCACATGGCATTAGCTTTGACCTGCGCAAATTAGGAAACCTATCCTTACGCAAATGTAACCAAAAAAGATCTCCAGGTGCAAAGACAACACGTTTTCTACCCTTATCTCCAACAAGTTTATATTTAGCATTCATGTGCTCAATATTTTCCTTAGTTAACTCATGCATTTTTAAGATCAATTCAGCACGTTGTTTAGCGTCAAAATTAACCTTCTCCGGAGATGGAAGAGGTAACAAATCAATAGGTGCACGAGGTAGGAAACCATATACAATTTCAAAAGGGCACATCTTAGTAGTAGAATGCAACAAACGATTATAAGAAAATTCAATATGAGGCAAGCATTCTTCCCACATTTTCTTGTTATTCTTCAAACCATCCCTAAGCATAGTAGACAAAGTTCTATTGACTACTTCAGTTTGTCCATCAGTTTGGGGGTGACAAGTAGTACTAAAAAGCAGTTCAGTCCCCACATAAACATATCCAAAAGTGGCTAAGAAATTTAGTATCACGATCTGAAACAATAGTATTTGGCACACCATGCAAGTGAATAATTTCACGAAAGAAAAAATCAGCAACATTAGAAGCATCATCGCTTTTATGACATGGTATAAAGTGTGACATTTCCGAGAACCTATCCACGACAACAAATAAGCTATCTCCCTTCTTTGTTCGAGGTAAACCCAAAAGAATGTCCATAGATATATCTTCCCAAGGAACACTCGGGATAGACAAAGGCATATATAAAGTCGTGACTTAGCTTTTTGACATGTAGTGCAGCGAGCAACAAAACGCTTAACATCTCGTCTCATCTTTGGCAAAAAAAATGTGTAGCAAGTATATCCTCCGTCTTCTTCACGCCAAAGTGTCCCATTAATCCTCCTCCATGCGCCTCCTGCAACAACAAAAGACAAACAAAGCTAGCTGGAATGCATAGCTTGTTAGCACGAAACACAAATCCATCATTAACGACGAACATGTTCCATGTTCTCCCTTCTTTACAATTCTGCAATACATCTTTAAATTCAGTATCATGCACATATTGATCTTTGATGGTCTCCAAAAAATATATTTCAAAGTCAAGTTGTCAAAGCATAGTATAACGACGAGACAAAGCATTAGCAATAACATTTTCTTTTCCCTTCTTGTGTTCAATAACATAAGGGAAAGTCTCTATGAATTCAACCTACTTAGCATGTCTACGTTCAGTTTTGCTTGACTTTTAATGTGCTTCAAAGATTCATGATCTGAATGCATAACAAATTCTTTGGGCCATAAATAATATTTCCGTGTTTCCAAAGTTCGAACAAGAGCATATAATTCCTTACCATAAGTAGAATAATTCAGACTAGGCCCACTCAATTTTTCAGAAAAGTATGCAACAGGTTTACCATCTTGTAATAACACACCTCCTAACCCAATTCCACTAGCATCACAATCAAGCCCAAAAGTCTTATTAAAATTAGGAAGTTGGAGTAAAGGAGCATGTGTCAATTTATTATCTTTCAATACAGTGAATGCTTCTTCCTGTGCAGTACCCCAAACAAAAGGCACATCCTTCTTTGTAAGCTCATTGAGAGGTACAGCAATGGTGCTGAAATCTCTCACAAAACGCCAATAGAATCCAGCGAGGCCAAGGAAACTCCTCACGTGTGTGACTTTTGGGCTCCGGCCAACTCTCAATAGCTTCAATCTTGGCTTTATCAACCTTAATTCCCTGTGGAGTAACAACATAGCCAAGAAAAGATACTCGGTCGCTGCGGAAGGTGCACTTTCCAAGGTTACCAAACAAACGTGCATCACGTAGAGCAATAAAAACAACACGTAAATGTTCCAAATGTTCCTCCAAAGATCTGATATAAATCAATATATCATCAAAGTAAACTACCACAAACCGTCCAATGAAATCACGTAAAACTTCATTCATTAATATCATGAAAGTACTAGGTGCATTAGTTAACCTAAAAGGCATGACTAACCACTCATATAATCCAAACTTAGTTTTAAATGTTGTTTTCCATTCATCTCCCAATTTCATACGAATTTGATGGTATCCACTATGCAAATCAACTTTGGAGAGTATTGTAGAGACACTCAATTCATCAAGCATATCATCTAGCCTAGGAATAGGATGACGATGACGAATAGTAATATTATAAATGCCTCTACAATCAACACACATACGTGATGTACCATCCTTTTTTGGCACTAGAATAATAGGAACAACACAAGGACTAAGGGATTCATGTATATAACCTTTGTCGAGTAACTCCTGTACTTGACGCATAATCTCCTTCGTCTCCTCTGGATTGGTACGGTATGGTGCGCGGTTCGATAGCGATGCACTGGAATTAAGTCAATATGATGCTCAATCCCTCGAACAGGTGGCAATCCTAGTGGCACGTCTTGTGGAAAGACGTCCGCAAACTCCTGCAAAATGTTAGTGACAGCAGGAGGCAAAGAGGAAGGCACGTCCTCGAATGAAAATAATGCTTCTTTGCACACAAAAGCATAGCAAACAGATTTGCTGAAATCTAGATCATCAATATCAAATTTGGTGGCAAGTAAACATCCACTTTTTAATTTAATTACAGATGCAACATGAGATGATGGTGTGTTATTAGGCTTTATTTGTTGCTCAAATTATTTTGCCACTATCTGATTTTCACTCTTATTTTGCTCCTGTTTTGCCTTATTAGCTCTATTAATATCATCTTTCAAAATGGAATCAGGAGACATAGGAAGCAAAGTAATACGTTTATCCTTATGAACGAGAGTATACTGATTGTTTCTACCATGGTGTACAGAATTTTTATCAAATTGCCATGGTCTACCAAGTACTCCCTCCGTTCGGAATTACTTGTCAGAAATGGATGTATCTAGACGTATTTTAGTTCTAGATACATCCATTTCCGAGACAAGTAATTCCGAACGGAGGGAGTAATAAGGAACATGCTCTTTCTTGAGTAATAGGAAAAATTGTACTGTTAAAGGGCGTCGAGGAAATACAAAGGAAAAATTTCCACGTGATGCTCAACTCAAAATCCTACACCTACCAATCCCTTCGAGTGAAGTCATTGGAAATCTCATACAGTTCGGTCATATTCTTCAGTGACACAGACGAAGTTCTTCTGGTCTCTGAGGAATTTGTTCTAACTGAGGAGTTAGGAATTCGCTAGTGCGGATTGCCTACACAGTGAGGAACATGATAGCCATGAGGAATTTGATACTCAAATTTCCAACCGTTGTTGTGCTACGCGCCAGCTATCCCAAAATATCTACCCACCTAACGGTCATATTATTGAAGGGCATTTATGTCTTATCATGCCAGCTATCCCAAAATATCTACCCACCTAACGGTCATATTATTGAAGGGCATTTATGTCTTATCATGTCGGGCTGCTCCCTAGGCTATAAATAGCCACCCCCTACAACCACTAGCTGGTTGGCTGCTCCGAGAGAAACTGACACTTGTCATTTGAGAGCATCCCATCCTCCGAGGACTTTGAGAGAAAATCATCGAGTGAGAAAAACCCAAACCCAAACACCTACAATCCCAAAGTGATTGAGCATCACTGAAGAGATTGATCCTGTGTGGATCCGACGCTTGTTACCTTTGAAGACTGTGCTTCTTCCAGACGGTTAGGCGTCATGGTCTAGAGCATCCAAGAGGAATTGTGGATTGCGGAGTGACCGAGTTTGTGAAGGTTCCGAAGTCACCTGAAGACTTACCACGAGTGATTGGGCGAGGTCTGTGTGACCTTAGCTTAAGGAGAATATGGTGAGGACTGTGTGTCCGGGACTGGGCGTCCTCATGTTTAAATACCTAACCGCTCCAACCAGACGTACAACTGAGACAGCAATTGGAAGTGGTCTACCAAATCATTGTCTTCACCAAGCTTACTGGTTTCATTTCTCTTTCATTTCCTCATAACTGTGTTGTGTGCTTGTTCATATCTGTTTGAAGGCTTTGACTGAAGACTTTCTCAATTTCCTCAATTCAGTTTATTCAGTCTGTTTGTCTACATCCTGTGTTATTCAATGTTTACGCTTTATGTACTCTGTGCTTGTCTTCATTTCATCACGATGGCCATGTCTAATTCCAGGTGTATGGGACATTTGTACAATCCACATATGAAGATAAGGGAAAAAGAGAAGTTTAGGTGCTGTTCAAAAAGTTCTCTGACGTCACTTTTGGGCCAAGAGAAGATAGAGTCCAAGTCTCTCACGTTCTGCATCCAGATTCGGACTGCACAGACATACCTGACTCAAAACGGCAAGACCTCCTTCATACGGACTCCGAATTGGGTGATTCTTTTTTTGTTGGAAACTAGATTTCGTACATGATGCGGAGCATCCTACGGACATCACCATGTCAAGAGCCCATGTGGCAAGTGACACGTGCGCCATCTACTTCTCATACATAAAGGTGAATCTTCTCCTTTACACGTGTTCACTTGACCCCTTCGAGGATGGTATACTACTTGACACTCCACTTGTGTGCATGCATAGGTGTTGTCGGAGCTTCACGGACGACGAGGAGGAGTGCAAGCGCCAAGGAACGCCTACACCATCCGCGAGGGAAGCGTGGAAGCGAAGACGGAAGAAGAAGAGCCTGTCCAGTCCGGAACGGGCGGTACTACCGCCTACAAGCGGTACTACCGCTCCCAAGCGGTACTACCGCCTACATGCGGTACTACCGCTCCCAAGCGGTACTACCGCCCGAGGTCCGGTACTACCGCCCTGCCTGTGCGCAGCCGTGGGCCTTTGGCCTTGTATCCCTCGCCACTTACCCCTTCGTGGCTCAAACTATAAATAGACCACCTCCACCTCCTTTCTAGGGTTAGCAAATATGATAGCTCATTTGTATGTGAGCTTTGCTCCTACCTTCTCCTCTTGAGAGAGTGAGACCTCCACCTTGGAGAAGATCCCTAGTGGATGCAAGACCTCCCACGGGAGAAGAATCCTTGTGGATTATCAGGACCTCCCACGGGAGAAGAATCCTTGTGGATTGTCAAGACCTCTCTCCTCATAGGATTGGGATGAACTCTACCATGTATCTTATTTCCCTTTGATTGTTCGTGTACCTTGTGGATCTCATGTGTTTGTGAGCCTAGTGGATGTGTGATTGGACTTGTTCTTGAGTGTTTCTCTTGTGTTCTTCCCTTGTGTCCTTCTTGTTCTTGGGGATTCCCCTCCAATTCGTGAAAGATCTCCACCTAGGGTTCCACCCTACAACATCATGGTATCTAGAGCTATGGTTTCTCACGAAATTGGAGCCCCCCTTCGTGTTTTCTAGCCTTGTTTTGTTGTGTTCTTGCCCAATTTTGAAAATCCCCACCAAAAATAGCCCCAAATTTTCTTGTGATTTGTTGGTTTGATGATGTTTTGTTGGATTTGATCCATGGATTTGCTTGGGTTCGAGTGGATCTAGCATCTCCCCAAGTTTCACCACTTTCCATCCACGAAATCCATCCAATTTCGCCCCCGAAATCATCCATTTCCGCCCCAAATTCGCCTCGAACGCGATCTGCGAAGTTTTTCCCGACACCAGCGGTACTACCGCTCATCCAAGCGGTACTACCGCCCTACAAGCGGTAGTAATTTTTTAGTTCCGCTCAAACAAAGCGGTACTACCGCCCCGCACTTTTTCAGCCTTCCGAGTTTCACCATTTTGACCATAACTTCTACTCCCGAACTCCGATTTGAGTGTTCTTTGGCTCGTTGGAAAGCTAGCGACGTGCCCGAGCTGCTCATCTTGGTTTTACCACCATTTGACTCCATCATATTTTGTGAATTTTGACATCTCTTCCTAGGGCTTCCACCACATCATCCGCTATACCACCACCGACTTCCGCAACCTAACCATTTTGTTTCCCATAGCATTTGTGGTTGCTTGAGTAGTGATTTGAGTCTCCTAAGGTGTTTAGGCTACTTAGGGACAATTGCTTCTTCATCAACCACCACCACCACTTCCGCATTGTCATCTTCGACACCACCACCACCGCTTTCCGCTACCACCATTTGACTTTCGCCTTTGAGATTTTGAGTTGTGGTTTTTCCGTTTCCTAAGGTGTTTCGGCTAATTAGGAACGGGTCGCCATCGACAACACCGCCTCTCATCATCATCATCGGACGGTAACCTCGACGACACCGTTGTATGTTCCCCTTGCAATTGCATTGTTAACCCCTAGCCCATTTTGCGTCACTTGCCCATCGAGACTAGCCATTTGAGTATTGTCGGCAACGTTACTTGTGCACATTAGCGGTCATCGATATACACCATCCATTGCATACATACCATATCTTGGTATCATCATATCATCCCTTGTGTCACAAGATTGTTCCCGCATATACACAATTGTTATCTTGGTTTGTGCATCGTGGCCATATAAAAAAAAAGAGAAGAAGAATAAGCTTTTAAGCAAAAGAGAGCAAAGAGCTTGTAAGCAAGAGCCATAGCATCGCATCATATCATATCATACTTGATCATCTTGTGCTAAAAGCACCGGAACATCATACACATAGCATACTTGGGATAGAAAGCTCATACATTTTGCATCCTATAGGTTGTGCACAAGTGTCGTATCCGCCTATTGAGCAATCGTGCTAGCGTCTCTCTTGAGTTGTGCAACACGAGCGTTTTCCGTGGATTCCACATTTTGGGCTCATTCCTTGGTTGCACGACCCCATTTATCTATCCGTGTGTGTGTTTCCGTGTGCCACATTTTGCTATTGGTCTACTTGTTTCACTTGCAGATTTGTGAATCTTTTCCAACATTATTGACTCTTGCTAACTTTTTGCATCAATTTTTTTTGTGCCACTATCCTCACCGAGCTCCACCATAAGCTTTAATTTGTAGGTGTGAGTGAACAAGTCCGGTACCAATTCCACTATTCTTTCATTTCACATTGAGTGAAACGGGATACACCCTCAACGTTGGGAAAAGGTAACTTGGTATTGTTTATCTCATTTCCTACTCACCTTTGCTCGAGTCTTGTGATGGATAGGCAAAGCACTTCATCTCCGGTCTACAACAACAACGACGAGTTCGGTGCCATGACTAGATCACATCGGCATCGACACCATCACCGACAAGAACGTGAAGGTCACGAGCTCAACATCAACAATCGCTCAATGACTTCACCATCTACCTTGGCATCTTCGCCAAGTGACTTCAAGGCATCTTCGCCTTCGGACTTGCGGCATCTTCGCCGACCCGCACCTCAAGAGAAGCTCCCCAAGCTCAAGTCCGCGACGTCCACGAGCTACTACGACCTCGACAACGACCACGCGATTCCTTTCTATGGGACTCAAGACCCCGAGGAGTATCTTGAGTGGGAGCGCAAGATGGACGACTACCTCAAGCTACATCAAGTTCCCTATGAAGATCAAGTGAAGTGCGCCACAAGAAACTTCCACGACAATGCGTCAACATGGTGGCTTCACACACCTTCGACGAGCTTTAACGTGAATTGGCCCAAGATGAAGAGAGCTATGCGGCGAGAGTTCGTGCCTCCCACCTACACGGAACAACTTCTACGCCAATTGGAGAACACCATACAAGGATCCAAGTCCATCGACGCGTACTTCAACGACATGAAGAATGTCTTGCAACGAGCCGGCGTGGACGACCCCATTTGGATGAAGTTTTACTTCATGATGGGATTGGACAACGACATCTCCAAGACTATCTTCCTCGAGAACTACAAGTCCCTCGACGATAACTACATCGGTGCTCTCAAGGCGGAACAAGAACTCATGAAGGCCAAGGCTTATCCACCGCAAGCACACTTCTCGAAGACCAAGCTCCAAGATGGCGAGCATGAGGCTAGTACAACCACGATGTCCAAGCCCAACGAGCTCCAAGATGACGCTCCCAACTTCGACTCCGCCGCCATACCTCTTTTTGGCATTGATGATGCCGAGTCTACTTCGACTCTTTTTCAAGACGGTGCGGCGACGACTACGACTATGGAGCCATTCGAGGACCAAGCTTTGGAGGCGAGCGACAAGGTGGCGAGCGAGGATGATGCTTCCATCTTTGGAGGCGAGATTGATGATGTGCCATCTTCGGCCTTCATCCACGACGACGACTACGAGATGGTTGAGCATGGGATTTTCCCTTCGACCACGGCGACGTATGTTGACTTGAGTGACTTTTGCCACCATATTGAGAGTGAGAGTGACTTCACCACTAGCCCCATATATGATGAGATGCCCCATTTCACATGTGAGGAGAGCCACCACAACCACCACTTGAGTGAGATGAGTGACTCCACCATATGTGACCATGAGTGCACCTACCTTGAGGGAGTGAGTGAGCCACCACATAGAGAGAGTGAGATAGTTGATAGGTCATGTGAGGCCACTTTCAACACTAACGACTTGACCTCTACCTCTATTGTGTCTTCTCATTTGGTGCTAGGTCCCATATATGATGACGCGCCGATCCTCGACGACTTCGTCCTTCCTTTGGACAAGATGATGGCCATGGCGGAATATGATGCACCTCCCACATGGTTCCATCAAGATGAACATGATGACCACCATTTGGTCTTTCCCACCTCACCTACACCACATGAGTGGAATGAGAAAGGTAACAAAGGTGAAGGTGATGCTCTCGTCCCACTAGTGGACCATGTCGACATTGATTGCTTGCATGATGTTGATCCACCTATTGCCATGCTTCGTGCTAGTATGATTTCCCCATGCGATGATTTACCCATTTATGATGAGTTTGATGATTGCCATGTGGAGTCTATTAGTTGTGATGCCATGTTGCATAGGATTTCATGTGATACTTCCCTCGGTCACATCATGTTTGACAATCCGCTTGACTTGTCATATGCTATGAATGAGATCAACCATATGTTACAATTGCAATCTCTTCGTAGTAACTATGCATATGCCATTAAGATAAACCCAATTTGCACATATGGCATAGATGACAAGCCCATGGTTATTGGCATTTGTTTTTCTTGTGATGATATTGACATGCTTCCTTTGCATCATATCCATCATATGCCATGCCATGATTACCTAGCCTCAGACATGCATTGTTTTGGATGTTGTTCCACTTCTCCACATTATGCTTCCGATATTGCTCATGAGGAGACCCCCATAGTTTCCTCATACATTTTCGGAGATTTTGATCCACCCAATCCATTGCATGATCCCCATACTTGTGTGCACAATATGCTCCCCATGAATGCCAATGCTATTGTTGTGCCACATACTTGCTCTAATTGGTGTCCCCATCATGCTATACATGACAACTATTCTTTCATGATGGATGACATATTTCTCTATCGTGCCTCAAATTTATTTGAGCGATGCCTATCTTGTGCTAACTCATACGTGCACATACACATCATGATGGATGATGTGTACATTTACCACGCGCACAATTTCTTTGGTTTGTGTGTCTTTTGTGTAGGTCCCCATACTTACTCGTCAACCTCCCAAGAGCACGAGTTGACGAAACGAGCTCTAGAGAGCAACGACGACTTGGGAGTCCATGGATTATCCTACCAACCGCTCCCTTCGCGCAAAGACTTCGCGCATCTCTTCTACATGGCACTCACATGGTTATGGGTTATTGTCCATTATGTCTCTTACGCCCATCTTGCCATGTTCACTTTGCATGATATGCTCATTTATATGCCTTTGCCATGCATTTGTGACCCATGCTTTGCATTACACATGATGATTGATTCTCATACTTGTATGTGTATTTGCAAGCTTGGTGGAGATATGACTTGTTATTGCCATGATGCCTTTGTATCCCATGCCTATTATGATGCTTTGATCTTGATTTGTGATCATGCTTGCGATATGTCATGTGCATTGCCTATATCCACTATTTGCTCACATGACATGATTTCCATGATTTCCTATAGTGTGTTGCATCTTCGCGCCACTAGTTTGCACGACATGATTGGTATGCTTGCTTATGTTGCATCACCGACGATTCATACTTGCTCCTTTCATGCGGTTGATGTCAACCATTGCCATGCTTTTCACTTGATTGACTTGATGGCCTCACACATGTTGAACAATTGCTCTTTCTATTGTGTTGAGTGCCACACCATTTTCACTACACCCTATGCACGTTATGCTTGGATTGTCTTGCACTTGACTCATGTGTTTAGACACTTCATTTTCTTTGGTGTTGTGAATGATTCCTATGCCTACCATAGACCTTTCATTGAGCGCTTTATGCATGCTTGCTACAACTTTGAGGTAGATGCTTACTCCCTTGTCACACATATGTGCATCTCTACCTCACATTTACATGCTTGTTTCCATGACGACCTTGATTGTGCTCAATTCATATGCTTACATGCCATGTCACCACCCTTTGTCACACCCTATGCTATGCTTGATGACAACACTTGTTGGGTGAATCACCTCTTGAATGCTTGGTTTTGCACTAATGCTAGCCACATTTGTTTCTCCAAGTGCTTGTTCTTCTTGCTCCTTTTGAAGGAATCACTAGACGGCGCGACATTGGAGAGTGACAACTTTGAGCTTCAAGATGATGAGTTCTTGGTGATCATCCACTTCTACACGGCAACGCCATCTCTTTCCCATGGTGATTTGGTTCTCGATCCGAGGTCGGATCTTTCCCAAGGGGGAGGGGATGATGCGGAGCATCCTACGGACATCACCATGTCAAGAGCCCATGTGGCAAGTGACACGTGCGCCATCTACTTCTCATACATAAAGGTGAATCTTCTCCTTTACACGTGTTCACTTGACCCCTTCGAGGATGGTATACTACTTGACACTCCACTTGTGTGCATGCATAGGTGTTGTCGGAGCTTCACGGACGACGAGGAGGAGTGCAAGCGCCAAGGAACGCCTACACCATCCGCGAGGGAAGCGTGGAAGCGAAGACGGAAGAAGAAGAGCCTGTCCAGTCCGGAACGGGCGGTACTACCGCCTACAAGCGGTACTACCGCTCCCAAGCGGTACTACCGCCTACATGCGGTACTACCGCTCCCAAGCGGTACTACCGCCCGAGGTCCGGTACTACCGCCCTGCCTGTGCGCAGCCGTGGGCCTTTGGCCTTGTATCCCTCGCCACTTACCCCTTCGTGGCTCAAACTATAAATAGACCACCTCCACCTCCTTTCTAGGGTTAGCAAATATGATAGCTCATTTGTATGTGAGCTTTGCTCCTACCTTCTCCTCTTGAGAGAGTGAGACCTCCACCTTGGAGAAGATCCCTAGTGGATGCAAGACCTCCCACGGGAGAAGAATCCTTGTGGATTATCAGGACCTCCCACGGGAGAAGAATCCTTGTGGATTGTCAAGACCTCTCTCCTCATAGGATTGGGATGAACTCTACCATGTATCTTATTTCCCTTTGATTGTTCGTGTACCTTGTGGATCTCATGTGTTTGTGAGCCTAGTGGATGTGTGATTGGACTTGTTCTTGAGTGTTTCTCTTGTGTTCTTCCCTTGTGTCCTTCTTGTTCTTGGGGATTCCCCTCCAATTCGTGAAAGATCTCCACCTAGGGTTCCACCCTACAACAGTACACTTTCCAACCCAATTGGATTCACCTTCAAATTCGTCCGGAGCGTTGAGATACCAACGAAACAATCTGACACTGCAGCAGAATCCGAGTCAAACTACAAGTCCAAAGGTGTTACATCACCTCCACTTGGGCCCATGAGCCTTGTACGACCTAGGGTTAGTTTTAGGCTGCCTTGGGACGTCCTTCCACCTCCTTGGCCGCCACCCCTTGCTCCTATATAAGTAGATCCATCTAGTAGCTTTTTCTTTGGGATTTGTTTAGTCAAAAGTTAGACATTGCAACTTCGTGTACTTCGTTTGTGTCCAACGGCCAGACCAAGACCGCTTACGGATCCCCACCTTTATCAATACTTCATATATATTTGCAATATTCAGATTGCTTTATCATATTCTTGCTTGTTCTTCGATTGCATGCAGGAATAGACCTTCGTGGTCAGGCTGATTGTGTTTCTCGCATCGTCAGTAGCCCAAGAAGATTAGTTTAGTGATTGCTAAGGCGCAACGTCGTGCACGTTTGTAGTCGGATCGTCAAAGTCGACTCCACCAAATCGATAGTTTTCATCTTATCGAAAGATCGGGCCCCTCGCCTCTATCAAGTGGTATCAGATTTCCAGGTTGCTCAGTGAGATTTTACAGTTTTTCGTAGATTAGATCGAGTCTGTTCTTCATACCTACAGTCCACGAAAAAAGCCGAAAAAAAATTAGGGTTAGTTCATCATATCCGAACCAGTCTGAGCCATTGCATAATCTTTTCCGTGTTTGCTTAGTTGAATTTGCGGTTGCATCGTCATGTCAAATTGCTGGTTTTAGCGTCTAGTTCGTTAGAGTTTCGAGTTCTGTTCACATTGGTCACGTCGTCGCTGCATCGTTGTCCCTTCCGCTGTCCACCACCTCATCCATCCATTTCCACCTCGTGCTACCCATCGTTCATTGTCACAATCATACTTGAGGTCGTTCGCATCTTTGCTTGATCCAATTTGCATCTTATCTAGTTTGTCTTGGAAAGAGGGAGAAAGAAAAAAAATACAGAGAAAAAAAAGTAAAAAAAAAAGAGGAGAGAAAAAAAGAAAAAAAAGTGTGAGAAAAAAAAGAAAAAAGTGTGAGGAGGAAAAAAAGAGACAAAATTCGGATTTATTAGAGTCAATCTCGTAGTTGAATTCGGATTGGAATCTGTTTTCTGGACTGTTCAGTAAAATAGGCATATCTTTCTCATACGAAGTCCGTTTTGGCTCCACAAGTACTCAAATTAAAGCTAGCGACGAGCCGCATCTGAATAGTTGCATGAGTTAGTTCAATATTTCGCACCTCAAAATCGGCTTCTAAATAGGTATTTCTGCCCTCCGAAATTCGCGAACACACCTTGTTCCAATTTTTCAGGCCAGTTTTAGAATTTTTTGACACCTCATATCAACTCGGAATTGAGCGATTCTTTTTGCGTTTGAAAGCTTGAGTCAGTAGCATTCTGTAGAAAAGATTATCATAAAAATGGCTAAAACTTTCCTCTTGGAAAGTTGGAGAGAGAATTGTTGTATTTTCTGCTTGGCAGTTGTTTTCATCATTATCTTTACTGCCATTGATGAGGACATCACTAACAAGGTTACACCCACAGCTCCAACTGACACATATACATGACCAATTACTAGAGCTCGCGCACGCCAATTAAATTACCAGGTACTTTCGTTTCTTGGTAATGAATCTAATGTTCATGAGAATATGATGCTGCCTAAATTGGATACATTTGTCTTGCTTACAAATGAAGGGCCTAGCTTGGACAAGAAGGATGAACATTGGAGCAAGATCAAGCATGGAGATGATGACATGCGCAAGGGGAACAAGAATGGAGTTTCAATTGATGATTTCAGGACTTTGAAACCACCATAATGAGTGCGAGAAGTCTTGGACGAAATATACAAGATGCCACTTCATAAATTTCGTCCAAAGGCTATTATAGGTGCAGCGTCACCTTATTATTGGGCCAGGCCCATGTAATTTCGAAATACTTGAGTATAGGCTATTTTTAGAGTCCGTATGTGTGGGGAAACAAGAGTTAGGGTTGGTTTCGGACCCCTCCACCAAGGGCCACGAAATTCCCCCCTCTTTCCCCCATATGTACATCCCTTAGGGTGTCGTTTAGACTTTGGGTTTTATTTAGATTAAAAGTTCGCCATAGCTGCAACTTCGCGTACTTCGTTTGTGTTCAACGACCAGACAAAGGCGTCACAGAACCCCACCTTGATCAATAAAGCTTTCCTCTTATATTAGCAATATCTAGATTGCAATCTTAGTTTCTTGCTTGTTCTTTGTTTGCCTGCAGGAAACAGACCTTCGTGGTCAGGTTGATCGTGCTCCGGTGTGGTCGATAACCTCTCGGAGTTGGTTTAGCGATTGCTAAGGCGCGACGTCCACGCATGTTCGTAGTCGGATCGTCAAAGTCGACTTTATCCAAACGATAACCACCATCTCATCGAAAGACGGGACACCTTTGCCTCTATCAAGTGGTATCATATTTCCAGGTTGCTCGGTGAGATTTTACAGTTTTTCATAGTTTAGATCGAGTTTGTTCTTCATACCTATAGTCCACGAAAAAGCCAAAAAAAATTAGGGTTAGTTCATCCCATCCGAACCAATCTGAGCCTTTGCATAATCTTTTCTGTATTTGCTTTGTTGAATTTGCGGTTGCATCGTCGTGTCAAGTTGCTGGTCTTAGCGTCTTGTTCTTTAGAGTTTCGAGTTTTGTTCACAGTTTGTCACGTCGCCGCCGCACCATATTCATCGCCGCTGCCATACCAACATCTCTGCCATATCCCACCACCGCCACCACATACCACCACCGCTGCCATAACGTACCACTGCTGCCATAACCTACCACCGCTGCCATATCCTACCACCATATATCCACCACCAATCCGAGTTCTTTTCATATTAGGTTTGTTCTCGAGATCCATCTAGGTTTTGGATTTGTGTTTCCTTGCCTGCGTAGGTCTCGAAAAAAAAAGAGTCTGGAGACCCCCGGGCAGTTTTTAGGCCAAAATTTCGACAGGTGAAAATATTTTTTCCCTATCCTATTTTTGGGCTTTTCTGAGTCTTTTGAGACACGTGCCACCATACTGTTTTTTACCGCACTTTTTCGTCGTCGCTGCCCTGATTTCGAAAAAAAAATCGCCAAAAAATTTCGTGCCTATCATCTTAGTTTGACTTGGGAAGTGTTTTGAGACACTCGCCATTATAGTGATTTTCGGCAAAAAAAACAGCAGCTCAAAAAAAAACGCAAAAAAAGAGGCGATTTTTTTTTCAGAGTGTGCTTTTCCCTTTATTACGTGCAGCGCCATGATTTTGTTAGTGTTCTAGGCTCGCGTCTCTAGTACGGTCTAGCCTAGGACCAGCACAGTACCGTCGTTGAGCGTTTATTCAACTTTACATCTCTGAATTGATTATTGCTGACCCCTTTTGCTACCATATTATAAGCCTTCCCAGCTCCACATACATCTACGTCGTGCGTTTGACTCTCCCTGGTAATCGCTTTATCCAAGCTTTGAGAGTTTTGACTACCACGGTTGCCGATCACCACCTGCTGCTGGGTAAGAACTGGTAAGAATTTGAGATTTTCTTGTCGGATTTGTGACAGCTTTGATTGGATATAAACAGGTTCCTCCTCACTTCAAATGGATTTGGCAGAGCTCATGTCAACGAAAGCAGAAGGTTTTCTTCTGGCAATTACTACATGACAGGGTTAATACAAGAAATCTTCTAAGAAGAAAAAACTTTGTACTTGAATCCTACAACTGTGCAGTCAATGGGTGTCTTCAAGAAGAAACATTACACCACCTATTTTGGGGATGTCCATTTGTCCAAGAATGCTGGGACTTTATCTGCCCAACAAGAACACCAAACCTGTCAGTGCTAGAAGCTTTTCAAGATCTCAAAGAGAAGATAAATTATCCTTTCTATATGGAGATTGTCATACTTGGTGCATGGGCCATCTGGATCACTAGAAACAATAAAGTTTTCGAGCAAATTTCACCTACTTACAGAGGATGGAAGTTCATATTCCTAGAAGAACTTAAGCTCCTTAGATTAAGAATGAAGAAGAAGCATGAAGGTCAATTTTCTGTTTGGCTTGAGAGCCTTCTGTAATTTTTATTTTCTTTATTAGTAGCTTAGCTTAGTGTTTCTTCTTTCCTTTTTCTTGAAGGCTTATCTCAAGCCTCTATGACTTTTTGTTATACTATCTTTATTTATTTATAAAAATCACAGTGGGGTTTTACCCTACTGTTTATAGTCAAAAAGTAGTCGGTAGGATCATATTCTTGTGTGTTTCTATTGCTGCTAACCATGCCAGGATCACAAGTCGATGAGACTGACTGGGAGAACTTGACGAACAGGGAGCTTCATGATAAGTTTCAGCACATGATGAGTGTACAGGTGCAAGATGTGCTAAACATATTTGACGAGGCCATGGAGAAGATAGATGGCATGGAGAAGACGTTTGAAACAAAGCTCGATAACAAGTTTGCTGAATTGCTTTCGCGTTTTTCACCACCACCGGCTGCTGCAGCTGTCCCACCTCTACCACAACAACAACAACAACAACAACATCGCCTTCCAAATCAAGTGGGACGAGCACAGCGTGTTCCCCTTGAGCCTGGTCAAGCTTCTGGTGCCGCTGTTGATGTTTCTGTAGCCCCTGCTGCTACTGCAGAGGTGGAGGACCATTACGAGGATGAGGTTGACCAAAATCAGAACTACGTGCAACCACCAGCACCACCACCACCAGGTCGTCCTCATGCATATCATCGCAACGGTAGGGCTGCACCACCACCTGAGGTACATGACCATCTCCCTAAACTGAAATTGAATATTCCACCATTTGAGGGTAGATATGTTCCTGATATATACCTTACTTGGGAGTTAGAAAGTGAACAACGTTTTACATGTTCAAACTATCCCGAGGAGAGGCGTGTTCCTGCTGCTGTTTGTGCTTTCACTAGTTTTGCATGTGTTTGGTGGTCTGAACATTGTAGATTATATCCTATTCCGGCTACTTGGGCTGCTTTGAAAACTGCTATGCGTACTCGTTGGGTTCCACCATATTATCAACGTGAATTACTTCAAAAATTGCAGCGCTTAAGACAAGGAAAAAATTCTGTAGAAGAATATTATCAGCAATTACAAACTGGCCTGATTAGATGTGGTATTGTTGAGGAGAATGAAGCTATGCTTGCACGTTTTATGGGTGGATTAAATAGAGAGATTCAGACCATTCTAGAGTATAAGGATTATAATAGTATAACTCGTTTATTCCATCTTGCTTCTAAAGCTGAACGTGAAGTGCAGGATCGACAGGCATTGGCGCGGACTAACTTTTCTGTAGGTCGGCCTTCATCATGGACACCGCGTGCATCCTCTACTTCCACACATTCTACTGCACCGACACCTCCATGAGCTGTTACCTCCAGCCGTGATACAAGGAAGCAGGCACAACCACCATTATCTGCCAAGAGCACACCTATTGGGCCTGCACAGAGTTCTTCTTCTTCCATGGCATCAACAGGGCACACCAGTGATATTATTTGTTGGCGTTGTAAGGGAAGAGGACATTTTGCGAGAGAATGCAAATCTCAGCGTGTGATGATTGCTACTGAGGATGGTGGATATGAGTCCGCTAGTGATTATGATGAGGAGACTTTGGCTCTTTTTACACGTGAAGAACACGGTGGAGACGATTCTGATCATGAGACGCAATACATGGCTCCTGAAGATGCTGACAGGTATGAATGTTTAGTTGCTCAACGTGTTTTGAGTGTGCAGGTTACACAAGCTGAGCAAAATCAGAGGCATAATCTGTTCCATACAAAGGGAGTTGTGAAGGAACGTTCTGTTCGCGTGATCATAGATGGAGGGAGTTGCAACAACTTGGCTAGCATGGAGATGGTGGAGAAGCTATCTCTCACCACAAGACCACATCCACATCCTTACTACATCCAATGGTTCAACAACAGCGGCAAGGTTAAGGTAACACGTACTGTTCGTGTGCATTTTAGTATCTCTACATATGCTGATTATGTTGATTGTGATGTGGTACCTATGCAAGCATGTTCTTTATTACTTGGTAGACCATGGCAATTTGATAAAAAATCTGTACACCATGGTAGAAAAAATCAGTATACTCTTGTTCATAAGGATAAAAATATTACTTTGCTTCCTATGACTCCTGATTCCATTTTGAAAGATGATATTAATAGAGCTAATAAAGCAAAACAGGAGAAAAATAAGAGTGAAAATCAGATTGTGGCAAAAGAATTTGAGCAACAAATGAAGCCTAATAATAAACCATCTACTGTTGCTTCTGAAATTAAATTGAAAAGTGCATGTTTATTTGCCACCAAATCTGATACTGATGAGCTAGATTTTAGCAAATCTGTTTGCTATGCTTTTGTGTGCAAAGAGGCATTATTTTCATTCGAGGACGTGCCTTCCTCTTTGCCTCCTGCTGTCACTAACATTTTGCAGGAGTTCGCCGACGTTTTTCCACAAGACGTGCCACCGGGATTACCACCTATTCGAGGGATTGAGCATCAAATTGACTTAATCCCCAGTGCATCGCTACCCAACCGCGCACCATACCGTACCAATCCAGAAGAGACGAAGGAGATTATGCGTCAAGTACAGGAGCTACTCGACAAAGGTTATATACGCGAATCCCTTAGTCCTTGTGCTGTTCCTTTTATTCTAGTGCCGAAAAAGGATGGTACATCGCGTATGTGTGTTGATTGTAGAGGCATTAATAACATTACTATTCGTTATCGTCATCCTATTCCTAGGCTCGATGATATGCTTGATGAATTGAGTGGCTCTACAATATTCTCCAAAGTTGATTTGCGTAGTGGATACCATCAAATTCGTATGAAATTGGGAGATGAATGGAAAACCGCATTTAAAACTAAGTTTGGATTATATGAGTGGTTAGTCATGCCTTTTGGGTTAACTAATGCATCTAGTACTTTCATGAGATTAATGAATGAAGTTTTACGTGCTTTCATTGGACAATTTGTGGTAGTTTACTTTGATGATATATTGATTTTTAGCAGATCTTTGGAGGAACATTTGGAACATTTACGTGTTGTTTTTATTGCTCTACGTGATGCACGTTTGTTTGGTAACCTTGGAAAGTGCACCTTTTGCACCGACCGAGTATCTTTTCTTGGCTATGTTGTTACTCCACAAGGAATTGAGGTTGATAAAGCCAAGATTAAAGCTATTGAGAGTTAGCCGCAGCCCAAAACGGTCACACACGTGAGGAGTTTCCTTGGCCTCGCTGGATTCTATCGGCATTTTGTCAGAGATTTCAGCACCATTGCTGCACCTCTCAATGAGCTTACAAAGAAGGATGTGCCTTTTATTTGGCGTACTTCACAGGAAGAAGCATTCAGGATATTGAAAGATAAGTTGACACATGCTCCTTTACTCCAACTTCCTAATTTTAATAAGACTTTTGAGCTTGAATGTGATGCTAGTGGAATTGGGTTAGGAGGTGTGTTATTACAAGATGGTACACCTGTTGCATACTTTTCTGAAAAAATGAGTGGGCCTAGTATGAATTATTCTACTTATGATAAGGAATTATATGCTCTTGTTCGGACTTTGGAGACATGGCAACATTATTTATGGCCCAAAGAATTTGTTATACATTCTGATCACGAATCTTTGAAGCACATTAAAAGTCAAGCAAAACTGAACCGTAGACATGCTAAATGGGTTGAATTCATAGAGACTTTCCCTTATGTGATTAAACACAAGAAGGGAAAAGAAAATGTTATTGCTGATGCATTGTCTCGTCGTTATACTATGCTTTCACAACTTGACTTTAAAATATTTGGTTTGGAGACCATCAAAGATCAATATGTGCATGATGCTGAATTTAAAGATGCATTGCAGAATTGTAAAGAAGGGAGAACATGGAACAAGTTCATCGTTAATGATGGATTTGTGTTTCGTGCTAACAAGCTATGCATTCCAGCTAGCTCTGTTCGTCTTTTGTTGTTGCAGGAGGCGCATGGAGGAGGATTAATGGGACACTTTGGCGTGAAGAAGACGGAGGACATACTTGCTACACATTTCTTTTGGCCAAAGATGCGACGGGATGTTGAGCGTTTTGTTGCTCGCTGCACTACATGTCAAAAAGCTAAGTCACGACTCAATCCTCATGGTTTATATATGCCTTTGCCTGTCCCTACTGTTCCTTGGGAAGATATATCTATGGGCTTTGTTTTGGGTTTACCTCGAACAAAGAAGGGGAGGGATAGCATATTTGTTGTCGTGGATAGGTTCTCGAAGATGGCACACTTTATACCATGTCATAAAAGCGATGATGTTGCTAATGTTGCTGATTTGTTCTTTTGTGAAATTATTCGCTTGCATGGTGTGCCAAATACTATTATTTTAGATCGTGATACTAAATTTCTTAGCCACTTTTGGAGATGTTTATGGGCTAAGTTGGGGACTAAACTGCTTTTTAGTACTACTTGTCACCCCCAAACTGATGGACAAACTGAAGTAGTCAACAAAACTTTGTCTACTATGCTTAGGGCTGTTTTGAAGAATAATAAGAAAATGTGGGGAGAATGCTTGCCTCATATTGAATTTGCTTATAATTGTTCGTTGCATTCTACTACTAAGATGTGCCCTTTTGAAATTGTCTATGGTTTCCTACCTCATGCGCCTATTGATTTGTTGCCTCTTCCATCTTCGGAGAAGGTTAATTTTGATGCTAAACAACGTGCTGAATTGACCTTAAAAATGCATGAGTTAACTAAGGAAAATATTGAGCGCATGAATGCTAAATATAAACTTGTTGGAGATAAGGGTAGAAAACATGTTGTCTTTGCACTTGGAGATCTTGTTTGGTTACATTTGCGTAAGGATAGGTTTCCTAATTTGCACAAGTCAAAGCTAATTCCACGTGCTGATGGTCCTTTCAAGGTGTTCGAGAAAATAAATGATAATGCATATAAACTTGAGATACCTGAAGATTTTGGGGTTAGTCCCACATTTAACATTGTAGATTTGAAGCCTTACTTGGGTGAGGAAGATGAGCTTCCGTCGAGGACGACTTCAATTCAAGAAGGGGAGGATGATGAGGACATCACTAACAAGGTTACACCCACAGCTCCAACTGACACATATACAGTACCAATTACTAGAGCTCGCGCACGCCAATTAAATTACCAGGTACTTCCGTTTCTTGGTAATGAATCTAATGTTCATGAGAATATGATGCTGCCTAAATTGGATACATTTGTCTTGCTTACAAATGAAGGGCCTAGCTTGGACAAGAAGGATGAACATTGGAGCAAGATCAAGCATGGAGATGATGGCATGCGCAAGGGGAACAAGAATGGAGTTTCAATTGATGATTTCAGGACTTTGAATCCACCATGATGAGTGCGAGAAGCCTTGGACGAAATATACAAGATGCCACTTCATAAATTTCGTCCAGAGCATATTATAGGAGCTGCGTCACCTTATTATTGGGCCAGGCCCATGTAATTTCGAAATACTTGAGTATAGGCTGTTTTTAGAGTCCGTACACTACTAGAAAAAAGGCTATTAGTGGCGCACCCAATATTGCCATTAGTGGCGCACCATGGGTGGGCCACTAATACCACGCCACTAATAAGGAATACTAATGGCGCACCTCTGATGCGCCACTGTTAATCCAAATAACAGTGGCGCACCACTGGTGCGCCATTGGTATGCCACCTAGTGCGCCACTGGTATTGCAGCAGGGGTCCCTACTGATGCGCCACTGATATTCATATGGGTGCGCCACTGTTATTTAACTGGGTGCGCCACTAATGTGCAAGATGGTGCGCCACTGGTATTGCAGCAGGGGTCCCTACTGATGCGCCACTGATATCCATATGGGTGCGCCACTGTTATTTAACTGGGTGCGCCACTAATGTTCAATATGGTGCGCCACTACTATTAATTCTAGGATTTTTTTTTGCATTTCTGGTATTTGCACAGGTTACAAAATACAATGCATCACAGAATATAAACAGCACATAATACAATTCATCACATTAGTCTCCGAATTCGAAATAGCGAACAAAGTTCAAATATTAGACAAGTTTAGGTCTCGAGACCGAGTAGCGAGTTTGTCGTCACATTACAAAGTTGATATCATCTAAACTACCATCACATAGAAGAGAGCTGCGGTCACGATGAGCATCATCGCGATGAAACTAGTCTTCATCCGGTTCCTCCTCCGCTCCCTCCTCTCTCCCTCTAGATAGCGCTCGTATCTAGCTTCCGCCTCCGCCCTAGTGGTGTACCCTTTGTAACTGTTACCGCTGAAACGGTGAACCTGTCTCCGACACTCCTCCCAGTCGTCATAGACTCCGGGAACCCTACCCTTGTACACGACATACGACGGCATCTCTATGCACTAGACAAACAAAATGTTAGTAGCAATTCACAGATAATATATAAATATGCAACAAAAGGATCGGAAGAGAAAAGCAACACATTAATAGCACGGTTCATGGTCCTACTAATAAATAGCATCGGTTACATATAAGTTGAACGACTGTCCAAACTAAAGAGACATACAAGTTCATTAAAGTTTAATTACAACACGAGCTAATCGACATTTCAGAACTACATACCATCAATACTTTCTTCGACTCGACTCAGGGACCGGAGCGTGGATGAAGCCGCCGTCATACGTCGGCGTCATGAATGTGCGGTCGTTGTCAGCCTGCATTTGTAGCGTTGTTTCTATTTCACTGTTGGACGGTTGATATTTGAGGTGGAACTGCCCCGAGGTACGAAGGACATCTTGACAGATGATTTCCGCAAACTCCGACTGGATGCGAAAGAATTCTTGTCTGATGTCCATGTCCTGGATTGCCGACAAGCGTGCGGCCCAATCTTGGAGACCCTTTGGTAGCATAAGGTGATTATGGTCCCGTACGATCGCCCGCATGTGATGGAGGGCGTAGTAGGCATCCTTCTGACTGCTAGGCGGCTGCTTGACGCAGGGGAACGTCGTTACGTGGGTGAACACGTGCTTGCCGTACCTACACATTTCCTTCCTGAAGGTGCCTCCAGATTTGGCGTAGCCGGGGAGAGCATCATCAAGAACTTTCTTGATATTTGTGTAGTCTTTCTTCGACTGACGGTCCGAGTCGAAATACGTGGCCGTGGAATATTTCAGGCTTAAGAGGATGAGTGTGCAACGTGTGTCACTGCACAAAACACGGAATGTTAGAAAAAAGAAAGAACGATCGAAATCTAAGAAATCATATGTTACGGGGCGGTGAGGGGATGACTTACTCGGGAAAGTAAGGCACGAGGAAGGTATCCTTATCTTTGTTCGCCATAATGACGCCTTCGAGGTATGAACTCGCGACTTGCCGGTCCCCAGCGCTGTCCAAGTGCTTGGCACGCATGTAGAAGGGGTCGACTATCACGATGTCCGGGGTCTTGTCTCAAATGATCTGCATCTCCATATTGAGCGAAAATAGCCGAATGAAGGTGTAGTGCAGCGGATGAAGGTTAAACATAGCGAAGATGTCATCAAACCGCAGGACGATCATACTCCCGATGGTGCCATCGACAAAGCCCTTGCCCTCTGGCACCTTGGCCACGAAAACCGGGTATAAGTCATCTTTCTCGGAGAGACGCCGCTTCTCCATAGAAAGAACACTGTCATGCAGACTCCGCATAGCACCGGTTGCAGCCTTGAGCAGATTAGCCGGTAGCATCGGCCTACCCGCCACATGCACCGCCCTCATGATATCCTTAGGTATTGGTGGCCCGTCCTGAGCACGGATCGTACTCGGTGCCGGCTGGCTCGCACCCTTGTTAGTTTTTCTTTTCCGTCCCTTCTTTGGCTTCTGCTGATGTAATGGGATCGAGGTCTGCTCAGAGACCACCTTCTTGAGTGTGGTGGGGCTGATAATATTTCCCACCTCGGCTGTTTGAGTCTCGGTGAAGGCGGCAGCTGGAGGCGTCTCTTGAGAACCGAACAGACGACGCCTGTTGCAATTGGGTTTCTCCGCGGTACCAGCTAGATCGCGATCGACTTTTGCAGGGTTGGGTTCTTGAGAAGGAGGCGCCAAGAATTCGTCACCGTACCCACCATGTTCGTTGAAGTAGTCATCGACGTTGACAAATGTACCGTCGTCGACGTCCGGATCCTGTGCCATATGCATGCCCGGATCAGCTGACGGCGGTAGCGTTGCGGCGGTCTTGCCATGGCTTGGCGTCGACAGGACTGGAGGTGTTGTCTGTGGGGTGGTGACCCCCGCCCCCAAACGAATCTGGCTCTTCGGCCAAAGCAATGGCTAGTTGAAGCAGGCGCCGAGGGTCATCACATCGTCTTCGTCGGCCCCATGGGGTCGATACGGAGGTAACAAGTCGTCGCAGCCCCGCAGCACCCGAACCAGTTGAACCCTATACACGGTGGGTGGCATCGGATTATGGTGGAACACGCGGTTGCCCGGTTCAACGATTTTGGCCTTGGCGACATCGATCAACTTGCCGTCCACGAAGTGCAGGAGAGTGCATGGAACTTCGTTGGCGGCGCCCTGCGAAAACATGTAGGGCGTCAGGGATGCCCAGTCAAAGGCAAGGAGATGAAGTCATCGGCCGAGGCTTAGTTACCGTGATGGCGTCGAGCTCGGCTAATGTCGAGGCACCGCCAACGGCGGGCGTGCAAGTGACGGAGGGGCCGCTTGCTGCCGAGGTGCCGGCCGGCGTATTCTTCCCACACCCGGGTGCATCAAGCTCCAATGCCGGCGCCGGCACCGGAGACACCAATGACGCCTCCGCCGGAGACACCACTGCCGGCGCGTTGTGCGAGTTGCTGCCCGTCAAGCTGGGAATCGGGGGCGGCCCCTGTTGGCCGCCCACAAACCACCCCCGCAGCCCCTCAACCAAGGTAGGCATAATGGCGGTGATCGTCGCTCCCAGTTGGTCTCGCACTTGGTCTCGCACTTGCTCTTCGACTATCTGAGGAATCTGCGCCACTTTTGCCTTGAGTTCTTTAACCTCCTGGCTTTCCAAGCTGGTCTTTCTCTCCTTTCGCCCAGTCTTATAGTATTCCGACCATTTCGTGGACAAGCCTTCGCCGGCCACACGACCAGCTGACGTCGGCTTAGTTAACTTATCCTTCTGTTTCATTACATTCAACGCCCTATTTAAAGTGGTGTCCCAAGGGGCAGACGGGGAGCTCTAAGACCCCGCGCTACTGCTTTCAGTTTCCTGCGGAAGGAACGTGAACCATTTAGAAATTTGGCTTCATTAATTAGAATGCAACCATATGGAGCTAATTACGCGAGGGTGTATTCCTTACCAGAACAAGCTCAAGCGCCTTCACCTTCGGATCCGTGGTAAGCTCCTTTGTTACCAGGTCCTCCTTGTACCGGGCTCTGATATAGTTCCTGGTCTGCTTTTCATGGCGGTATTTATCGAAGAGGGGCGGTAGGCCTTGCTCGACATGCTCCGCGTCCTCCTTGTCCCATTTAGGTTCCGCCACTCTGTAACCGCCGGGACCGAGTTTGTGGACCCCTAAGTTCAATTCCCGCATTTCTTTCCCCCACTGACTTGATTCCACGGATGCGTTGCTCTCGCACTTGGTCTTGAACTCCAGGTAGTCAGCTTTGCTGATCGAAGGATTTTTCTCCTTGATCTTCTCATAACTATCACCTCTTTCAATCATTTTCTTCACCCGGGCTCTCCAAGAAGCCAGGGCCATGCTCATCTTCGTGAGGGCGGCACTGTTCACTTTATTCCCTGAGAGGCGTGTGTTTGCGAAGTCACCGGGGAACTTGTATCGTTCGTGCAGCTTCGTGAAGAGGAGGATCCGCAAATTCCCTCGTTCACGATGCCTTAGGTTCTCGGTGTTGATCGTGACGGTGCTCCGGACAATGCACCCGAGTTGTCCCGCGTACCCACTGACTAATTCTTTGGGCGCCGTTGGATGCCCACTGGAGGACACTTCAGTAAATTCCTCCTTGACGGTGCCGAGCACGTTCGGGCGCCGGTCCTTCCATTGCCTCTTCGGTTGGCTGCCATATGTGCGTTCGCTGCCATCATCAGTGGTGGCATCCCCGGCGGCACCATCAGTGGTGTCATCCCCGACGCCACTAGGGGTTGTGTAGTCGGGATCGGTGTCTTCCGCGGCGTCCTCATAGCGGTGAGGGTATTCCTCCATCTCCTGGGACAGCTCCCAGAATGGCTTGCCGCCCGAACCACCGGCCTCATCGTTGTCGGCCATGTTCGCTCTAAATAGGAAAAAAGTTTGGTCAAAAAGTTGGTTATTGTCAAGGAACAAGATCTCATCATTTAGGGTTTGTGAGGAATTATCATGGTCTCATCACTTAGGGTTTGTCGACACCGAGGCATCCTAAAAGCTACGGTTTTATCATTTAGAGTGCCGTTGATAGAAGCTATTCAGAACTAGTCCTACTTAATTCTTGATCCTACTTAATTAAGTCCTAAGATACCCCGGCCCATGCATTAGTCGCAAGTACCCCATATGTCCTATTTTTAGCAAAGTCATGCTAAAATTCACGGAAAATTTCAGCATGACCTTTGCTGAAAATAGGACATATGGAGTACCCGAACTTGCCGGAACGGAAGTTAATCGACATTCCGGCAAACTCAAGGGCCTCTCGGGGTACCTGCAAAATCATCACGACACGATGGTCGGAGACAAAACCCAGCAAACTAGCACCACAATGTGCCTCTACTTTCATATGGATGAAAAGGCCACAGACCATATGGTCCTCTGCTTTCTTGTATCGACTGACGCCGCACACCGGACATATGGTAGACTCCGCGTGCTCGTCCCGATAAATGATGCAATCGTTCATGCACACATGGTATTTCACGTGCGGTAAATCCAGAGGACACACGATTTTCTTCGCCTCCTCGAAACTGGTCGGGCACTTGTTCCCCTTCGGAAGACGTTCGTGCCAGAATGCCATGTTCTCGTCGAAGCATGCGTCGGTCATTTTGTGTTTTACCTTCATCTCCAGAGCCATGAGCGTTACTTTCAGGCGGGTATCCTCGGGCCTGCATCCTTCATACAATGGAGTAACCGCATCTGTCTCCAGTTGATCCAGCTTGGCTTTCTCTCGGGCGGCAGCTCTTGCGTTACCCGTCTGCTTGCGAAGCAGCTCTTGAATATGAGGGTCATGCACCCAGCCCATCGATGGTCCATCGTCGTCTGCTCCGGCATCTTCATCTTCATGATCATGCCCTTCGTCTTGATCTTCCTCATCATCATGTCCGGCATCTTCTACATGATGACCGTGTCCTGCATCTACTTCGTGATCATGTCCTGGAGATTCTTCGTCTTCTCGCCCGCCCTCGCCGCTATTGTCTTGCTGCCCTTCCTTTTTTCTGCTTGCCCGCCCCCCATGGATGACTTCATAGTCATCTTCATCACCTTGCCACCGATAGCCATCCATGAAACCACGCAAGAGCAAGTGGTCCCGCACCTGCCCGGAATCCGGGTCCGCAATAAGGCTCTTCAGCTTGCATCTTCGACACGGACATCTTATCTCCGTCTCGTTCTTTTGAAGCATCTCGGCCTTCGCGGAGCTCAAAAACCTATTTACGATGCCTTCGGTCATCGTGCGGACCATGGTCGCCTGCGGGGTAGAGCAAAATGATATTTTAGAACAAAAAAAATTTGGCATGACTTTGCCTAAAAATAGGACCAAAAAGAATGCATATAGTGCCAAATTCTCGCCGAAACGGAAATGAATCAACATTCCGGCAAAATATTGGCAACTATCGCATTTCAAATACCGGTACCTGCAAACACAAACATATGCAACACCACAAACATACGTAGATCTCTAGGCCATAAAAAGTGTGTACGTTGTTGGAGACGGAGAGAAAAGTAGATCTAGAACATAAAGAAAGCTTTCCCCTTACTTACCTATCAAAAAAAGGAAATTTAACCACTTAATTTGGGTGAATCTATGGTGCAAATGAGGTGAGGAGGAGGAGCAAGACGACCAGATCTGTTTTGGTGGAGGGGGGAAAGTGAGTGTGTGGTAGGTGTGGCTGCCTAATTATAGCTACTGCTCCCAGGTTACCAGTGGCGCACCCCTTCACTGGTGCGCCACTAGTAGCCAGGAATACTAGTGGCGCACCAGTGAAGGGGTGCGCCACTGCTATGTTTTTTTTGGACCACCATGCCTAGCCTTACCAGTGGCGCACCAGGGCAAGGTGCGCCACTACTATCAAAAATAGTAGTGGCGCACCTTGGCCTGGTGCGCCACTGGTAAGCCTGGTGATACGGTGTATCCTAGGGTCATCCCCATGGACCCTTCATCGCCTCATCATGTGCCCAAAGGACCAATGAATAGAGCTCTCGAGACCAAGGTGACTTCATTCCTTGCTCTAAATCCTTCCGATATGCATGAGACATGGCTTCTACCCTCATCTGGAACCCTATGCATACTCAGGTACTTGGGTGAAGGCCACGGGACAGCTCCACACAATGGTCAAGACGGCGAGCCCGACGAGTGCACGAGACAAGAAGAAGGATGGCTGAAGACGCTACAGGCACCGGACGTCCGGCCTGCACCGGACGACCGGCGACTCTCAGGCTCCGGACGACCGGAAGACACCGGACGTCCGGCCTCCCCCAGACGACCGGACGACCGGAAGCCCCCGGACGTCCGTGATAACGACTACAGAAGCTAAATAGCGGAAATCCGAGGATTACCGGACGTCCGGTCCCTCCGGAACCACCGGACGTCCGGTAACCCACGGACGTCCGCTACGACGGCGACCGCGTGTGTAATATAAATACTGTTGACTCCCCTCCGTTAGACTTAGCTGTGGTTTAGCTCATTTGATACTTGTGTGGATTTCTCCCACGAGACGGTGCGCCTCTACGGAGAAGATCCACTACGGATTCAGGACCTCCTTCACGGAGAAGATCCCCAGGGATATCAAGACCTCCTCACGAAGAAGACTATCTTTGTATCACCGGTGTTGACCTTGGATCATGTATCTCAACCTTGTATCGCGAATCTAGTGCTTGTGTGATTGCTTCCGTGTTGATTGAGTGTTTTCCTCTTGTGTTTTCCCCCGTCTTTCCCTTGTGATTCCCCGTGTTCATCGTGTGCCAACCTCCAAACGTGAAAGATCCGCTGATTAGGGTTCCACCCTGCATCATATGGTATCAAGAGCAAAGGTTTCTCACGATTTTGGAGCCCCACACTTTGTTTTCTAGCCTGTTTTTGTCGTGTTCTTCCCTATTTCGAAAATTCCCCACAAAAAGAGCCCCAAAATTTTTTTGTGATCTGTTGATTTGGCAAGATTTTGTTGACTTTGTTCCATGGATTTGCTGTGCCACGTGTCGATCTAGCATTCCCCCACCTTCTCACCGTTTTTCCATCGCAAATCCGACCACGTTTCACCGTTTTCGCCACGGATCCCACCAACCCAGTCCTAAACCTACCGGACGACCGACGTTTACCGGACGTCCGGAACCCCTCGAGACACCGGACGTCCGCTAAACACCGGACGACCGGCACCCCGACCACAGAAAGATTTACCGGATTTCCGGTCCCCACCGGACGTCCGACCCCTTCCGACCGACCGGACGACCGGTAACTTCCGGACGTCCAACATTTCCTGACGCAGCTGATTTTGTTCAGTTACGTCCCACCTTCCGCAACTACCACCCACCTTCCGCAACCACCATCGTTTTCCCGCTCTGAGTTTGAAAAGTGTGTCTCCCTTTGCCTTGGATACTTGCTTTGTGGTTTCACCGTTTCCTTGGATGTTTAGGCTACCTTGGGACGGCAAGACTTCGACAACACCACCGCTCAACTTCGGCAAGGACGGTAACATCGACGACACTTCGCTCATTCTACCTTGCAATTGCATTGTCACCCTATGAACCATCTTTGCGTAGCTTTCCCATTGAGACTAGCCATTTGAGTATTGCCGGGCCACGACACTTGTGCACATTAGTGAAAGTCATAGATATTGCATACCACATCATCTTGGTATCATCATTGTGAGTACCAACACATCATTTTGCATATCTCCATGTGCCACAAGAGTGTTCCGCATACACAATAGCTACCTCGATCCGAGAAGCATACATATGTGCCCAAAGAAAGAGCTCAAAAGCTTTTAAGCAAAAGAGCCATTCCAAGCAAAGAAACAATAGCATACGCCTTGCATCCAAAGAGATCATACATAGCAACATCATCTTGTGCTCAAGCATCGGCACATCATACACTCATAGCATACTTGTGATAAATAGTCGTTACATTTTGCCTCTTATAGGTCGTGCACAAGTGCGTATCCGCCTATTAAGCAATCGGTTAGCGTCTCTCTAGTGTTGTGCAACACGAGCATTTTCCGTGGTTTACCACATTTTCGCTCACCCTTGGTTGCACAACCACATTTGTCTATCCGTGCGTGTGTTCCGTGTGCTACTCTTTGCTAGTGATCTACTTGTTGCATGAGCAAATTTGTGAACCATTTTCAACATCTTTGAGTCACTTTGACTATTGCATTGAATTTGTGCCACATCCTAACCGAGCTCCTCTCAAAGCTTTACTTGTGTAGGTGTGAGAATCGACACGAAGTGATACCAATAGTACTATTTCCGGGTTACATTGTTGAGTTGATCATTGATCCATTTTCAACCTCGGTTAAGGTACATTGATATTGTCTTCTCCTTTCTCCACTCACATACTTGCTTGTGATGATGGATAGGCCAAGTTCATCTACCAACCCGATCTTCGACGATCCTCAAGAAGCGAACAACTACGTCACCAAACTACATCTATTCGGTGTCCAACGAGCTCTACATCAAGAGAGTGAAGCTATGCGAGAGTACATTGGTCAAGTCGCCGAGGACGCACGCCAATTCCAACAAAGTACCAAGGAGCAAATCGACCTCATCAACACCAACATGTCTACTCAATACAATGAGCTCCGGACATTGATCATCAACCGACGTTCTTCCTCAACATCATCCCATCGACGAAGCCGCTCAAGTCGACACACCGACTCAACGCAAGACTCAAGTACACCTACGTCCAACACTCTTCGTCAAGCCGCACGTCAAGCTCGACATGAACATCGGCATCCTCTACATGACAAGAGTTCACAAGAGTTATTCGACGAGCAAGAAAGTCGACATCGTCAAAACCAAGCTACACTTGAGCAAGCACAAGAACGGCAACGACTACGCCAACAACAACAAGAGCGAGCTCGTCAATATCAAGAAGAACAAGATGCCGAGGCCAACCGCCAAGCACAACAACGTCGAGAAGCTCAAGCTATGGAGGAGCAACGTGCTCTACAAGATGCACATCGCAATGTGGCAGCCCGCACTCGACACACTCGTCAAGAAGAGGATTTCCTTCGCGATGAGATGCAAGAAAGGCGCCATCAAGCAAGAATGAAAGAAGAAGCTCCTCCTCAAGCGCGACATGAACATCAACTCCAACAAGAATGTCTACATCCTCAAGAGCAACATGATATGGCAAACCGCCAACATCGAGATCGCCCTCCCAATAGGCAAGGAAACAATGACGAGCATCGCTATGGCAAGCTCAAGTTCACCATGCCTAAGTATTTCGGAAGCATTGATCCCGAAGACTACCTCTCATGGGCATTGAAAGTTGACAAGATCTTTCGCCTTCACAACTTCGATGAAGAGAAGAAGATCGCAATGGCATCACTTGAGTTCCAAGACTATGTTCTCATTTGGTGGGAGCAAATCATGGAGAGAAGAGAAGCCAAAGGCGAACCTCCTATCACCACTTGGGCTCAAATGAAGGAAGTGATGAGAGCACGCTTCGTGCCTACACACTACAACCGCGACTTGTTCAAGAAGCTACAACTCCTCAAGCAAGGAACCAAGTCCGTTGAAGAGTACTACAAGGAGATGGAGATTGCTATGATAAGAGCAAACATCAAGGAAGATGAAGAGCAAACAATGGCGAGATTCTTGAATGGACTCAACTATCCTATCAAGAAGATTGCGGACTTCCAACCATACAACAATCTCCTCGAGCTAGTACACCAAGCAACCAAAGCGGAGCGACAAGTTCAAGAGGACTACAAGTACTCCAAGTTCAACTCCAAGAACTTCGGCTCCTACAACCAAGCTTCAACGACTTCGGCTACTCCTACTACCTCTACCAAGCCTTCTACAAACTTCGGCGACAAGCCAAGCTACAAGAATGCGACTACATCGAGTCGTCCACCTTCTACAAACAACTTCAAGCCAAGAGCTTCCTCAACTACAACTCCTACCGAAGACAATAACAAGACGAGCTCCATCAAATGTTTCACATGTGGTGGCCGTGGTCACAAATCCTTCGAGTGCACCAACAAGAGAACAATGATCTTCCACGACGACGGCACATATGACTCGATGAGCGACGACGAAGTGGACGCCATCAAGCGCTTGGCCATCCACCGGCGTATCAACGAAGAAGAAGATCGTCAAGTGTTTTGCGACAATGACTCAAGCCCCAACCTTGTGGTCTCCAAAGTCTTGACACTCAAACACCAACAAGATGACGACCAACGATGTCACATTTTCTATACAAGGCCGGCATCAATGGACGCTCCGTCAAGGTTATCATCGATGGAGGAAGTTGCCACAACTTGGCAAGCGAAGAGCTATGCGACAAGCTTCATTTGGTCAAGACGAAGCATCCTCACCCCTACAAGGTCCAGTGGCTCAACGACGCCGGAATTCTTCGAGTCGAGCACACCGTGCAAGTCTCTTTCAAGATTGGCGCCTACGAGGACACTCTCGAGTGTGATGTGATACCCATGTCCGTGTGCCACCTTATTCTTGGACGACCATGGCAATATGATCGTGGAGTCACACACAATGGACGGACAAATCACTATCACTTCAAGATGAAGGGCAAGGAATTCGTGCTACGACCAATGACTCCAAGTCAAGTAGCCGCCGACAAGCTTTTACCTACCACCCATCGTGGAGAGAATGGTGAGAGAGCGAGCCACCAAAAAGAGAGCGAGAGCCACAAGCCAAATATGAGCGACTTCACGATGAGCTACACGAAGAAACTAGTGCTATTTGCCATCAAAAGTGAGATGAGAGAAGTGTGTGAGAACCCATCGAACGTCGTTCACCTTGTGCTCTTATGCATAGGGGAAGACAAAACTACTAACACTTCACAACCTCCACCTTTTGTGTTGTCTCAATTGTTGCAGGAATTCTCGGACGCCTTTCCCGATGAGATATCACCGGTTCTACCTCCTCTTCACGGGATAGAACACCGCATCGAACTCGTACCCGGTGCGCCAATTCCCAACAAAGCTCTCTACCGTGTCAACCACGAGATACAACGGCAAGTGCCCAAACTCATCGACAAAAGTCATGTACGTGACAGCTTTAGCACTTGTGCCGCTCCGGTTATTCTATTGCCTACGAAACATGGAAGTTTTCACGCAAATGCATGCTCGTTACGCAAATGCTTACTTGTTACACAATTTGAGTTGCATGTGATAGGCTTTGAGCACCTAAAAGATTTATATGAGCATGATACTCTCTTTGCAAATCCCTATGCTACGTGCTTGACTCACACTTCTTGGGAACATTATTACATCAAGGATGGATATCTTATGAGAACTAACAAACTTGGCATTCCCGAGTCTTCGCTTCGATTGTTCCTTTTGCAGGAATCTCATGGAGAAGGACTCATGGGACACTTTAGAAGCGACACGGCGTTTGCTAACCTCTCTAAGAACTATTTTTGGCCCAAGATGCTTCGTGACGTCTCCCGCCTAATCAACCGATGGTCGACATGCCGCAAAGCTAAGTCCAAAGCTCAATCTCATGGTCTTGACATGCATCTTCCTACTCCATATCATCCATGGGAAGACATAAGTATGAATCTCATACTTGGCTTGTCTACGACTAAAAATGGATATGATTCCGTGCTTGTCATGGTCGACACATTCGCTAAAATGACTCATTTCATTCCCGATAACAAGATCGACGATGCTTCACATGTTGCCACTTTCTTTTGTAGTGAAATACTCAAGAAGGTGCACGAACAAACACGGGCAACAATCAAGCGACAAGTACATCGCCTCACCACCAAGATCAACGTCAACAAGGCAACAATGGCGTTTCACCCGGAAGATCTCAGCTGGCTACATCTTCACAAGGACCACTTCGCACTAGAGCGCAAGTCCAAGCTTCTACCTCGCGCCGACGGACCATTCAAGGTGCTCCATGGTGATGAAGATTTCGATCCGAGGTCGGATCTTTCCCAAGGGAGGGGAGATGATACGGTGTATCCTAGGGTCATCCCCATGGACCCTTCATCGCCTCATCATGTGCCCAAAGGACCAATGAATAGAGCTCTCGAGACCAAGGTGACTTCATTCCTTGCTCTAAATCCTTCCGATATGCATGAGACATGGCTTCTACCCTCATCTGGAACCCTATGCATACTCAGGTACTTGGGTGAAGGCCACGGGACAGCTCCACACAATGGTCAAGACGGCGAGCCCGACGAGTGCACGAGACAAGAAGAAGGATGGCTGAAGACGCTACAGGCACCGGACGTCCGGCCTGCACCGGACGACCGGCGACTCTCAGGCTCCGGACGAGCGGAAGACACCGGACGTCCGGCCTCCCCCAGACGACCGGACGACCGGAAGCCCCCGGACGTCCGTGACAACGACTACAGAAGCTAAATAGCGGAAATCCGAGGATTACCGGACGTCCGGTCCCTCCGGAACCACCGGACGTCCGGTAACCCACGGACGTCCGCTACGACGGCGACCGCGTGTGTAATATAAATACTGTTGACTCCCCTCTGTTAGACTTAGCTGTGGTTTAGCTCATTTGATACTTGTGTGGATTTCTCCCACGAGACGGTGCGCCTCTACGGAGAAGATCCACTACGGATTCAGGACCTCCTTCACGGAGAAGATCCCCAGGGATATCAAGACCTCCTCACGGAGAAGACTATCTTTGTATCACCGGTGTTGACCTTGGATCATGTATCTCAACCTTGTATCGCGAATCTAGTGCTTGTGTGATTGCTTCCGTGTTGATTGAGTGTTTTCCTCTTGTGTTTTCCCCCGTCTTTCCCTTGTGATTCCCCGTGTTCATCGTGTGCCAACCTCCAAACGTGAAAGAT
>LR738715.1:439727886-439756181 GCA_902687465.1 Secale cereale
AGCGACAAGTACATCGCCTCACCACCAAGATCAACGTCAACAAGGCAACAATGGCGTTTCACCCGGAAGATCTCAGCTGGCTACATCTTCACAAGGACCACTTCGCACTAGAGCGCAAGTCCAAGCTTCTACCTCGCGCCGACGGACCATTCAAGGTGCTCCATGGTGATGAAGATTTCGATCCGAGGTCGGATCTTTCCCAAGGGAGGGGAGATGATACGGTGTATCCTAGGGTCATCCCCATGGACCCTTCATCGCCTCATCATGTGCCCAAAGGACCAATGAATAGAGCTCTCGAGACCAAGGTGACTTCATTCCTTGCTCTAAATCCTTCCGATATGCATGAGACATGGCTTCTACCCTCATCTGGAACCCTATGCATACTCAGGTACTTGGGTGAAGGCCACGGGACAGCTCCACACAATGGTCAAGACGGCGAGCCCGACGAGTGCACGAGACAAGAAGAAGGATGGCTGAAGACGCTACAGGCACCGGACGTCCGGCCTGCACCGGACGACCGGCGACTCTCAGGCTCCGGACGAGCGGAAGACACCGGACGTCCGGCCTCCCCCAGACGACCGGACGACCGGAAGCCCCCGGACGTCCGTGACAACGACTACAGAAGCTAAATAGCGGAAATCCGAGGATTACCGGACGTCCGGTCCCTCCGGAACCACCGGACGTCCGGTAACCCATGGACGTCCGCTACGACGGCGACCGCGTGTGTAATATAAATACTGTTGACTCCCCTCTGTTAGACTTAGCTGTGGTTTAGCTCATTTGATACTTGTGTGGATTTCTCCCACGAGACGGTGCGCCTCTACGGAGAAGATCCACTACGGATTCAGGACCTCCTTCACGGAGAAGATCCCCAGGGATATCAAGACCTCCTCACGGAGAAGACTATCTTTGTATCACCGGTGTTGACCTTGGATCATGTATCTCAACCTTGTATCGCGAATCTAGTGCTTGTGTGATTGCTTCCGTGTTGATTGAGTGTTTTCCTCTTGTGTTTTCCCCCGTCTTTCCCTTGTGATTCCCCGTGTTCATCGTGTGCCAACCTCCAAACGTGAAAGATTCGCTGATTAGGGTTCCACCCTGCATCACCTGGGCATGGCTGGTTACTGTTCAAAAAAATAGTAGTGGCGCACCCCACACCTGGTGCGCCACTAGTAATGTCACTATTAGTGGAGCACCTGCTTGTGGTGCGCCACTGCTATATAGTAGTGGCGCACCACATCTCTGGTGCGCCACTAACAGTGATATTACCTATAGCCATTTTTCTAGTAGTGGTATGTGTGGGGAAACAAGAGTTAGGGTTGGTTTCGGACCCCTCCACCAAGGGCCACGAAATTCCCCCCCTCTTTCCGCCATATATACAGCCCTTAGGGCGTCGTTTAGACTTTGGGTTTTGTTTAGATTAAAAGTTCGCCATAGCTGCAACTTCCCGTACTTCGTTTGTGTTCAATGACCAGACAAAGGCGTCACAGAACCCCACCTTGATAAATAAAGCTTTCCTCTTATATTCGCAATATCTAGATTGCAATCTTAGTTTCTTGCTTGTTCTTCGTTTGCCTGCAGGAAACAGACCTTCATGGTCAGGTTGATCATGCTCCGGTGTGGTCGATAACCTCTCGGAGTTGGTTTACCGATTGCTAAGGCGCGACGTCCACGCACATTCGTAGTCGGATCATCAAAGTTGTCTCCACCAAATCGATAGTTACCATCTCATCGACAGATCGGGCCCCTCACCTCTATCAATCTTGCTCCAATGTTCATCGTTCTTGTCCAAGCTAGGCCCTTCATTTGTAAGCAAGACAAATGTATCCAATTTAGGCAACATCATATTCTCATGAACATTAGATTCATTACCAAGAAATGAAAGTACCTGGTAATTTAATTGGCGTGCGCGAGCTCTAGTAATTGGTCCTGTACATGTGTCAGTTGGAGCTGTAGGTGTAACCTTGTTAGTGATGTCCTCATCATCCTCCCTTCTTGAATTGAAGTCGTCCTCGACGGAAGCTCATCTCCTCACCCAAGTAAGGCTTCAAATCTGCAATGTTAAATGTCGGACTAACCCCAAAATCTGCAGGTAACTCAAGTTTATATGCATTATCATTTATTTTCTCTAACACCTTGAAAGGACCATCAGCACGTGGCATTTGTACAATCCATATATGAAGATAAGGGAAAAAGAGAAGTTTAGGTGCTATTCAAAAAGATCTCTCACGTCACTTTTGGGCCAAGAGAAGATAGAGTCCAAGTCTCTCAAGTTCTGCATCCAGATTTGGACTACACAGACATACCTGACTCAAAATGACAAGAACTCCTTCATACGGACTCCGAATTGGGTGTTTCTTTTTTTGTTGGAAACTAGATTTCGTACACTTTCCAACCCAATTGGGTTCACCTTCAAATTCGTCGGGAGCGTTGAGATATCGACGAAACAATCTAACGCTGCAGCAGAATCCGAGTCAAACTTCAAGTCCAAAGGTGTTCCATCACCTCCACTTGGACCCATGAGCCTTGTACGACCTAGGGTTGGTTTTAGGCTACCTTGGGACGTCCTTCCACCTCCTTGGCCGCCACCCCTTGCTCCTATATAAGTAGATCCATCTAGTAGCTTTCTCTATGGGATTTGTTTAGTTAAAAGTTAGCCATTGCAACTTCGTGTACTTCGTTTGTGTCCAACGACCAGACCAAGACCGCTTACGGATCCCCACCTTTATCAATACTTCATTTATATTTGGAATATTCAGATTGCTTTATCATAATCTTGCTTGTTCTTCGATTGCATGCAGGAATAGACCTTCGTGGTCAGGCTGATCGTGCTTCTGGCATTGTCAGTAACCCCTGAAGATTGGTTTAGCGATTGCTAAGGCGCAACGTCGTGCACGTTTGTAGTCGGATTGACAAAGTCATCTCCACCAAATCGATAGTTATCATCTCATCGAAAGATCGAGCCCCTCTCGCCTCTATCAAGTGGTATCAGTTTTCATGTTGCTCGGTGAGAATTTCCAGTTATTCCTAGATTAGATTTTTTTTCTTACCTATTGTCCAAGGAAAAGCCACAAAAAAGTTAGATCTATTCATCCTTTGTCCTAGCCAGTCTGAGCCTTTGCAATTTTCTTTTCATTGTTTGCATTATTGAATTATCGGTTGCATCATCGTGTCGAGTTGCTGGTCTTAGTGTCTAGTTCGTTAGAGTTTTGAATTCTGTTCACATTAGTCACGTCGCCGCTGCATCATTATCCCTTCCGCTGTCCACCACCTCATCCATCAATTTCCAACTCGTGCTACCCATCGTTCATTGTCACAATCATACTTGAGGTTGTTCGCATCTTTGCTTGATCCAATCTGCATCTTATCTAGTTTGTCTTGGAAAGAGGGAGAAAGAAAAAAAAGACAGAGAAAAAAAGTAAAAAAAAAGAGGAGAGAAAGAAAAAGAAAAAAGTGTGAGAAAAAAGAAAAAGAAAAAGAAGGAAAAGAAAGTTGGAGAGAGTGTTGTTGAATATTCTGCTTGGCAGTTGTTTTCATCATTATCTTTACTGCCGTTGTGATCTTCACTTATATCTTGATGTCCAGAGCTACTTCGTATCCTTTATTGATGCTAGTTGTGCTACACCGTGACCTCATTAGTGTTCTAGGCTCGCGTCTCTAGTCCGCTCTAGCATAGGACCAGCACAGTACCGTCGTTGAGCGTTTATTCAACATTGCATCTTTGAATTGATTATTGCTAATCTTTTGCTACCATATATAAAGCCAACCCAGCTCCACATATTTCTACACCGTGTTTATGTATGTTCACCTGGAAATCGCTTTACTCAATCTTTGGAGTTATTTGACACCGCTGGTTGCCTATCACCACCTGCTGCATGGTAAGAACTTGTAAGATATTGATATTTGCTTTACTGTGAGCGCTTTACCACCACATCCTAGTAGTTCATAGGAACATTATTCTCGAATTTTGTTTCTTGTTTCTACTAATCATGACAGGTACCGGAGACAGAAGTTCTTGGACGACGGATACATCTTCACCATCACGAGACATGGGACAACACACACCAGCACATGGTCAGGTTATTTCTTTACCCTCATTTGAGGGTTGATTTAATCCTGCTATTTATCTAGCTTGGGAGCTTGAAGTAGAAAAAGTTTTTAGTCACCATCATTTTTCTGAACTTGAGAGAGTACAAGCTGCCACTAGAGTATTTACTGGTTTTGCTTCTGTTTGGTGGAGTGTGCATTGTAAGAAAAATATTGATAACCAACCCACAACTTGGAAATATTTGAAGGCCGTAATGAGAAAACATTTTTCCTCCTTACTATCGCCGTGAATTGCTTCGCAAATTGGAACAATTAAAACAAGGCAGTAACACTGTTCATGCTTACTACCAAGAGTTCAAATCTTATATGCATCATTGTGACATAGAAGAATCTGAGGATGATACAATGAATAGATTTTTTCGTGGTTTAAACCATGATATTCGCGCAATTTTTCAGTATATTCCTCGTTGCTTTACTGGTATGTATGTTCGTGCTTGTACCTTTGAGAGACAAATACAGGAGGATGCATTCTGTGACTACAACAACTACTCTTCCAGTTCATGCTCACCACCACTGGTTGGTTCCTCCACCATTGCACCTACTAGAGCAGCCACACCTCTGATTGTGAGCGTGACATCATCTAAAGTGTATGATACATTGGCATCGTCCGTACCTACATCAGCTACGTCTTTGCAACAAGGTAACAGTAAAATCAATGATGATATAACTTCACATGAGGATGATGCATATCTAGTTAACTTGAATACATCATGTATTGAATTACCTGTTGATTTGAGCACACCACCTAGTTTAGATAATCATGTTACTGTCGTGAATGCGTCATGTGATCAAACAACTGAAATACCAACAATTTTGAGTGCACCCATTGAATTAACTATTGATGCAAAAGAATCATGTGAATCGGAGAATAAATCAGATTTGGATAAAATACATTTGAAAATAATTGTGCCAATGTTTAATCATTTTGATATGACTTCTAATCTTGGTGACGATTCTATGTCAAATGACTTATTGCATGTTTGCTTATTTAAGCATGTTGTAGCCTGTGAATTTCATGCAAGTAAGGTTTATTCACCAATGTTAGGATGGTTTAATGATGAACATTGTCAATATTTTGATATGAATAAGAGCTTCACTTATTTTTGCAAATTGAGTTGCAATATTTTCATGCCTTCTACTTCTTGTGATAATATTTTGGCTTTATATTTTATGAACTACGAAAGTTACTCATATATACATGTGTCATATGTGCGAAAATTAAGGGAAGTAAAAATGGATGACATATACATATACAACATGTACACCTTGTCTATTTTCTTACCCACATTTCAGATTAAGCAACGCCGAGGACTGCTTTATTTTCAAGAAAGAGAGGATGATGAGGACATGACTACCTTGGATACGACCAAAAATATTGCATACATGTATATTTCTGAGGTGATTTCTAATGCACAGTATGCAACAATTTATTTATGTCATCCAGGACAAAAATACTTCACAGACTTTTGTGCCATGTCTAATTCCAGGTGTATGGGACATTTGTACAATCCACATATGATGATAAGGGAAAAAGAGAAGTTTAGGTGCTATTTAAAAAGTTCTCTCACGTCACTTTTGGGCCAAGAGAAGATAGAGTCCAAGTCTCTCAAGTTCTGCATCCAGATTCGGACTACACAGACATACCTGACTCAAAATGGCAAGAACTCCTTCATACGGACTCCGAATTGGGTGTTTCTTTTTTTGTTGGAAACTAGATTTCGTACTCTTTCCAACCCAACTGAATTCACCTTCAAATTCGTTGGGAGCGTTGAGATATCGACGAAACAATCTGACGCTGCAGCAGAATCCGAGTCAAACTACAAGTCCAAAGGTGTTGCATCACCTCCACTTGGGCCCATGAGCCTTGTACGACCTAGGGTTAGTTTTAGGCTGCCTTGGGACGTCCTTCCACCTCCTTGGCCGCCACCCCTTGCTCCTATATAAGTAGATCCATCTAGTAGCTTTCTCTATGGGATTTGTTTAGTCAAAAGTTAGCCATTGCAACTTCGTGTACTTCGTTTGTGTCCAACGACCAGACCAAGACCGCTTACGGATCTCCACCTTTATCAATACTTCATTTATATTTGCAATATTTAGATTGCTTTATCATATTCTTGCTTGTTCTTCGATTGCATGCAGGAATAGACCTTCGTGGTCAGGCTGATCGTGCTTCTGGCATTGTCAGTAACCCCTGAAGATTGGTTTAGCGATTGCTAAGGCGCAACGTCGTGCATGTTTGTAGTCGGATTGACAAAGTCATCTCCACCAAATCGATAGTTATCATCTCATCGAAAGATCGGGCCCCTCGCCTCTATCATAACCCCTGGAGATTGGTTTAGCGATTGCTAAGGCGCAACGTCGTGCACGTTTGTAGTCGGTTCGTCAAAGTCGTCTCCACCAAATCGATAGTTATCATCTCATCGAAAGATCGGGCCCCTCACCTCTATAAACTTGTTGCTTGAGAAAGTTTGTGAATCATTTCCAACATCATTGATTCTTGTTAACGGTTGCATTGATTTTGTACCACTATCCTAACCTAGCTCCACCAAAAGATTTACTTGTGTAGGTGTGAGAGATCGACAAGTGATAACCCACAAGTGTAGGGGATCAGTTGTAGCCTCTTTCAATAAGTAGGAGTGTCGAACCCAACGAGGAGCTAAAGGTAGAATAAATATTCCCTCTAGTTTTATCGACCACCGATACAACTCTACACACGCTTGACGTTTACTTTACCTAGAACAAGTATGAAACTAGAATTACTTTGTGGTTTTTGTGGGATAGGTTTGCAAGAATATAAAGGGCATGTAAATAAAACTAGGGGCTGTAAAGAAAAAGACACAACTAAATTAGTTTTAGTGGAGAGTTTTTTGTCACGAGAAAGTTATTTGTCCCTAGGCAATCGATAACTAGACCGATAATCACTATTGCAATCTTATTTGAGGGAGAGGCATAATCTAACATACTTTCTCTTCTTGGATCATATGAATTTATGATTGGAACTCTAGCAAGCATCCGCAACTACTAAAGATCATTAAGGTAAAATCCAACCATAGCATTAAAGTATGAAGTCCTCTTTATTCCCATACGCAAACAACCTACTTACTCGGGTATGTGCTTCTGTCACTCACGCCACCCAATATAAGCAAATCATGAACATATTGAAAACCCTACAACGAGGATACCTCACGCTTGCACGACACGAAGAGCACCATAGGACAGCATCAATAATAAAACATGCAACTCAAACCAATCACGATCATCAATTAACCCATAGGACAAAACGGATCAACTCAAACATCATAGGATAGCCATACATCATTGGGAAATAATATATAGCATTGAGCACCATGTTTAAGTAGAGATTACATAGGGTAGAAGAGCGGTTACACCGCTGCATAGAGGGGGGAAGAGTTGGTGATGATGGCGGTGAAGTTGTTGCTGTAGATTGTGGTGACGATGATGGCCCCGGCGGCACTCTGGTGCCACCGGAAGCGAGGGGGAGAGAGCCCGCCTCCTTCGTATTCTTCTTTGACCTTCTACCTAGATAGGAGAAGGGTTTCCCCTTTGGTCCATGGTCTCCATGGCGTGGGAGGGGCGAGAGCCCCTCTGAGATTGGATCTGTCTATCTGTCTCTCTCTATTTCTGCGTTCTCAGATTCTGGCCATTCACCGTTTCTTATATTCCAGGAGATCCATAAATTCGATTGGCTTGAATTTTGGAAACGATTTTTACCCGGATATTAGCTTTCTTGCAGCAAAAGAAGGGCATCAACCGCCTTACGGTGTGTCCACGAGGGCCCAGGGCACGCCCGCCCCCCTAGGCGCGGCCCCCACCCTCGTGAGCCACTAGGGCATCGTCTCATGCTGGTTCTGCTTCCCAAAATTCACATATATTCCAAAAAAAATCTTCGTCCGTTTTTATCCCGTTTGGACTTCGTTTGATATGGATATTTGGAGAAACAAAAACATGCAACTAACAGGAACTAGCACGGGGCACTGGATCAATATGTTAGTCCCTAAAATAGTATAAAAAGTTGCCAAAAGTATATGAAAGTTGTAGAATATTGGCATGGAACAATCAAAAATTATAGATACGACAGAGGCATATCAGCATCCCCAAGCTTAATTCCTGCTCGTCCTCGAGTAGGTAAATGATAATAAAGATAACTTTTGATGTGGAATGCTACCTAGCATAATCTTGATCATGTAATCTAATCATGGCATGAATATTAAGACACAAGTGATTCAAAGCAATAGTCTATCATTTGACATAAAAGAATTTAATACTCGGGCATCCCAACAAACAATCAAGTCTTTCAAAATATCAATGCTAAAGAACGTTATCCCTACAAAATCATATAGTCTTTTATGCTCCCTTTTCTTAACACAAGGTACCCCTCATGCCCATCCCGGTGTCAGCCAAGCAATTGTTTTCATACGTTACTTTTTCGAACTTTTTCAACTCTTCACGCAATACATGAGCGTGAGCCATGGACATAGCACTATGGGTGGAATAGAAGGTGGTAGTAGACAAAAGTAGGGAGAAAGTCTCACATCGACTAGGCGTATCAATGGGCTATGGAGATGCCCATCAATAGATATCAATGTGAGTGAGTAGGGATTGCCATGTAACGGATGCATTAGAGCTATAAGTGTATGAAAGCTCAAAAGAAAACTAGTGGGTGTACATCAACTTGCTTGCTCATGAAGACCTAGGGAATTTGAGGAAGCCCATCGTTGGAATATACAAGCCAAGTTCTATAATGAATATTCCAACTAGTATATGGAAGTGACAACATAGGAGACTCTCTATCATGATGATCGTGGTGCTACTTTGAAGCACAAGTGTGGAAGAAAGATAGTAACATTGTCCCCATTTTATTTCTTTTTCTTTTTTTTGGGCCTTCCTTTTTTTATTTGGCCTTTCTCCTTTTTTATTTGGCCTTTTTTTTTCTTTATTTTTCAAGGGACAATGCTCTAATAATGATGATCATCACACTTCTATTTACTTACAACTTGATATTACAACTCGATACTAGAACAAAAATATGACTCTATATGAATGCCTCCGGTGGTGTACCGAGATGTGCAATGATCTAGCGTAGCAATGACATGAAAAAATGGGCTAGCCATGGAAACATCATGCTAGCTATCTTACGATCATGCAAGGCAATATGACAATGATGGTGCGTGTCATAATAAACGGAACGGTGGAGTTACATGGCAATATATCTCGGAATGGATATGGAAATGCCATAATAGGTAGGTATGGTGGCTGTTTTGAGGAAAGATATAAGGTGGTTTGATGCACTAGCGAAAACTGCGCGGAACTAGAGTGGCTAGCAAGGTGGAAGGGTGAGAGTGCGTATAATCCATGGACTCAACATTAGTCATAAAGAACTCACATAATTATTGCAAAAAATCTATTAGCCCTCGAAGCAAAAATACTACGACTCCTGCTCCTAGGGGGGAGGTTGGTAGGAGTTAACCATCGCGCGCCCCCGACCTTCACGCAAAGATAAATGATCAAAATAAAATGCGCGCCAATTTGGTTACATAGTTAGGAGACCATACGTGCATGCTTCGGGAATCACAAACCTTAACACCAATATTATTACTAAACCACAATCATTCACTAGTACCTCCCACATATTAGCATATCTATATCGCAAAACTATTGCAAGGAATCAAACATATCATATTCAGCGATCTAGAAGTTTATGTAGGATTTTATGACTAACCATGTGAATGACCAATTCCCGTCAACTCTCTAAACATATATAAGTGAAGCAAGAGAGTTTTAATTCTTTCTACAAAAGTTATGCCCACGCTCGGACAAATATAAGTGAAGCAAAAGAGCATTCTACAAATGGAGGTTTTCTATGTGAAGAGAAATAGGCAGTCCAAACTTCAAATGATATTAGTGAAGCACAAGAAGCATTCTATAAAGCCATGCTCAAAAGATATAAGTGAAGTGCAAAGAGCATTCTATAAATCAACCAAGGACTATCTCGTACCAGCATGGTGCATTTATTAAAATAAAAAGGAAAAGCACACGATGCTCCAAGAATTTACGCATATCATGCGAACGAAACGAATCCGAAAACATACCGATACTTGTTGAAGAAAGATGGGATGCCTTCCGGGGCATCCCCAACCTTAGACGCTTGAGTCTCCTTGGATATTTACTTGGGGTGCCTTGGGCATCCCCAAGCTTGAGCTCTTGCCTGTCCTCCTTCTCCTCGCATCGAGACCTCCTCGATCTTTGAACACTTCATCCACACAAAACTTAACCGAACTTTTAGTGGCAGGGTTAGTGCATATGATCAATAAAATCCCATCATGTACTGCTCTAACATTATTGTATAATTATAAACATACATTACCTACTGTATGATATCACAATTCTATGGCCCCAAGTAAAGGTGCCATCAACAAGAATTCAAACATATGTAAATAATGAAGCTATAACAACAATCTATGAAAACATGACAATCTGTAGTAATCTAAACATTAGCTATACTTCTGTAACCCTAAACATTATGGCGAAATTAGGAAAAACCAACAATTTGTAAAGAAAGACTTTGCGAATAGTTTCAGATCCTTTCGACGTTCCAGTAAAAATGTAAAATCACGCACTACAGCCAACGTTTCTGTATTTGCACCGCACAAACCAACAAGCAGTTTAATCATCCTAAAGGAAACTCTTGGCACATTATTTTTATAATACAATGGAATTGTAAAAGGGGATAATTATTTTTATTGAAAAGTTTCTGTAATTCAAGATTTGCAGAGTTTCCATGGGCATGAACAAATTCAAGGAGCTCCCCCATTTCAACGGTGCTCGTCCTTCTTACTTTCACTTTCCTTTTTGAAAAAAATTTAGGTTCCCCTCTTTATTTTTTGTTTTTAAACTTTATAAAAGCACACAATAGAAATAAATGACTCTCTAAAACTTTCGGGTTGTCTCCGTGGCAGCGCTTTCTTTAAGGCCATTAAGCTAGGCATATAGTGCTCAAGTAATGGATCCACCCGGATCCCAAGGTATATCAAAGCCAATTTTAATTAGCAATGATTTGGCATTTAGTAGTGAGCACAAAGTGATATGTGTCATGCAAAAACAAAGTCAAACTCTCTTCCTATGCATAGGCATGTCATACAAGAACAATTCATGCACATCAAGTAAAGGCCAATGCATAGTATAAGAAGTTTCTTGCAATTTTATCGTGTTAAAAACATAGAGAGGCGGATATGTAGTTCCTCTCTCATCATAATTGCAAGTAGGATCAGCAAGCATATGCATATAATACTCATCAAAATCATCGTGTGTAATGGAAAAAGGCAACCCATCAATATAATCCTTAATAAGTGCAAACTTCTCCGATATCGTGTAGTTTGGAGAATTCAAAAAGATAATAGGACTATCATGTGTGGGTGCAATAGCAACTATCTCATGTTTAACATAAGGAACTATAGCAAGTTCATCTCCATAATCATAATTCATATTGGCATCTTGGCCACAAGCATAGCAAGCATCATCAAAGAGGGATATTTCAAAAGAATCAACGGGATCATAACAATCATCATAGCATAATTATCTCATTAGAAGGTGGGCACGAGTAGCTAATCCGCTCTTCCTCCTTTTGTTCTTCGCTCTCCTCGTCATCTTTTTCATCCAATGAGCTCACAATGTCATTAATTTCTTCATCCATAGACTCCTGCAAAATATTTGTCTCTTCTTGGACAGCGGAGTAGTCCTCAATATATGGTTTAACATAGTTATTAGAAGCATAATTATCATAGCAGTATTTAAATATGGCAAAAATTTCAGATTTGTAAAGAGTAGCATCATACTTTTCAGTCAAAGAAGCAATTTCATAAGCACCCTTAAAAGCAACAAATGCTTCAATTTGTTGTACATCATAGTAACTATAAACACCCTTAGCATACGAAGATACGATTCCATTATCGCTAAACTCACATTGGTAGGTAAGGTGTTTCTTAGGGTCTTCAGAACAACAAGTAAAATCGTAAATTTCACATAAATTCCAAGCATAGCATTGCAAACGATGAATTTGATCCAGTAAAAGTTTCCCTTTTTCAGATATGTGGTGTCGCACATAACAAGCATGCTCATCTAAAGATTTTCCCTCAACTAAGCTAATTGGGGTTTCAGCCCGAGCACATAGGGATCGAGGATGATCCAAGTAATAAGCTTCACTACTGTGATAGATTTTGAGTGGTTCTTCAACCATTGGTTCAGTGGGTACCACTATTTTTTCTGGTATTTTGCATTTCCTACCCATAACTAAAGATAGAAAACAACTTAGAACAGCAAATAAAATCTAGTTAGTGATAAAGCAAACGAGCATACACGAGAATATTCACCCCACGCTATTGCTCCCTGATACGGTGTATCCCATGATCATCCCCATGTTCACGCGACGAGACCTCAACCACACACAATTAGACACAAGGTTCACTCGCTCCTCTCTGAACCTCCACTTTCTACATGTGAGACATGCCTACTACCTCAAATATATGTGCTATGCATGTTCAGGAACACCCAAGGAGACCATGGAGAACCCAAGGACCAAGGCCAAGTGCGCGCGGAAGAGAAGGAAGAAGGGCCAGCACCTACAGGCCCCGGACATCCGGCCCCCAGGCCCGGACATCCGGCGCCCCGGACATCCGAGCCCTGGCCGGAAATCCGGCGCCACTGTCCAGAAGACACCCGTGGCTCAACCCCTCCAGCCCGGACATCCGGCCCCTCGGCCCGGACATCCGGCGTCTCGGGAAGGCCCGGACATCCGGCCCCCGCCCGGACATCCGGCCCCTGTCTGCGCACAGTGTATCGGGCCTGCGGCCCATGTATCCCTCTCCCACTTACCCCTTCGTGGACCTAGACTATATATACCCCTCCACCTCCTCCTAGTTAGGGTTAGCTTAGTGATAGCTCATTTGATACCTAGAGCTTTGCTCATCTAGTGGTTCATCTCCTTGTGAGTGACTGCGGCCCCTCTACGGAGAAGATCCACTACGGATTCAGGACCTCCTTCATCGGAGAAGATCCCCAGGGATATCAAGACCTCCTCACGGAGAAGAACCGGTTACCCTTTGTATCGTCCCTTGTTGATCATGGATCTTGTATCTCTTTGTGTTTCGAGGATCTAGCATATGTGTGACTTGTTCTTGTTGGTTTGAGTGATTCTCTCGTGTTTCCCCTCGTGTTTCCTCTCGTGTTCTTCGTGTTCATCGTGGGATCCACTCCATTTCGTGAAAGATCTGCTGATTAGGGTTCCACCCTGTATCATATGGTATCATGAGCCACGGTTTCTCACGAATTTGGAGCCTCCCCACCGTTTTCTAGCCTTGTTTTGTTGTGTTCTTCCCCAAATTCGAAAATTCCCCACCAAAAATAGCCCCAAAAAAATTTGTGATCTGTTGGTTTGATGACATTTTGTTGATTTTGATCCGTGGATTTGCTTGGTTTCAAGTGGATCTAGCATTTCTCCAAGTTTCCCCATCTTTCCTCCACAAAATCCCTCAAATTTTGAGCCCCAAATCATCAATTTCCGCCCACAATTCGAAAAGTTCGTCCCGATTCAGATCTGGAAACTTCGGGCCGGACATCCGGGCCACTGGCCGGACATCCGGGCCATCGGGCCGGACATCCGGCTCCTGGAGGGCAAAATCGCGCAGGTTTCTGGACATCAGGCCCCGGAAATCCGGCCCCGGCCCCGGATGTCCGACCCCTGGGAATTTCAGACTTTTTCATTTCACCGTTTTGTCCATAACTAATTCATCCGAACTCCGATTTCGACGTTCTTGAGCTCGTTTTGAAGCTCTTGACATCCCCCATAACACAAAAATACCACCATCATCATTTGACTCCATCATATTTTGTGGATTTTGGCATCTTTGCCTAGGGCTTCCACCATATCATCCGCATAACCACCACCGACTTCCGCAACCTAACCATTTTGTCCCCCATAGCATTTGTGGTTGCTTGAGTAGTGATTTGAGTCTCCTAAGGTGTTTAGGCTACTTAGGGACCATTGCTTCTTCATCAACCACCACCACCACTTCCGCATACCCTTTGCCCATTATACATAGCCAACCAACTTAACCCAATTTTGTTCGAGCTTGTTTGAGTTGTGGCTTGTGTCTCCTAAGGTGTTTCGGCTACTTAGGGACCGTGACTTCAACTACAACATCGTGTATAGCCCATCATTCCAACAATTCCGCAACCACCACCGCTTGTCCGCTACAACCATTTGACATTTGTCCTTGAGATTTTGAGTTGTGGTTTTTCCGTTTCCTAAGGTGTTTCGGCTAATTAGGAACGGGTCTACATCAAGAGCACCACCTCTCATCATCGACACGGACGGTAACTTCGACGACATCATTGTATATTCCCCTTGCAGTTGCATTGTTAACCCCTAGCCCATTTTTGCGTCACTTGCCTATCGAGACTAGCCTTTGAGTATTGCCGGCAACGTTACTTGTGCACATTAGTGATCATCGATCCGCCCTTCCATTGCATATATACCATATCATATTGGTATCATCATATCATCCCTTGTGTCACAAGATTGTTCCCGCATATACACAATTGCTATCTTGGTTTGTGCATCGTGGCCATATACAAAAAAAAAGAGAATAAGCTTTTAAGCAAAAGAGCCACAAAGAAGCTTGTAAGCAAGAGCCATAGCATCGCATCATATGATATCATATCCGATCATCTTGGATCAACAACGGAACATCATACACATAGCATACTTGGGATAGAAAGTTCATACATTTGCATCTTATAGGTTGTGCACAAGTGTCGTATCCGCCTATAGAGCAATCGTGCTAGCGTCTCTCTTGAGTTGTGCAACACGAGCGTTTTCCGTGGACTCCACATTTTGTGCTCATTCCTTGGTTGCACGACCCCATCTATCTATCCGTGTGTGTGTTTCCGTGTGCCACATATTTGATACGGTGTATCCCATGATCATCCCCATGTTCACTCGACGAGACCTCAACCACACACAATTGGACACAAGGTTCACTCGCTCCTCTCTGAACCTCCACTTTCTACATGTGAGACATGCCTACTACCTCAAATATATGTGCTATGCATGTTCAGGAACACCCAAGGAGACCATGGAGAACCCAAGGACCAAGGCCAAGTGCGCGCGGAAGGGAAGGAAGAAGGGCCAGCACCTACAGGCCCCGGACATCCGGCCCCCAGGCCCGGACATCCGGCACCCCGGACATCCGGGCCCTGGCCGGAAATCCGGCGCCACTGTCCAGAAGACACCCGTGGCTCAACCCCTCCAGCCCGGACATCCGGCCCATCGGCCCGGACATCCGGCGTCTCGGGAAGGCCCGGACATCCGGCCCCCGCCCGGACATCCGGCCCCTGTCTGCGCACAGTGTATCGGGCCTGAGGCCTATGTATCCCTCTCCCACTTACCCCTTCGTGGACCTAGACTATATATACTCCTCCCCCTCCTCCATTTGAGGGTTAGCTTAGAGATAGCTCATTTGATACCTAGAGCTTTGCTCATCTAGTGGTTCATCTCCTTGTGAGTGACTGCGGCCCCTCCACGGAGAAGATCCACACGGATTCAAGACCTCTGCGGAGAAGATCCTACGGGATTCAAGGCCCCTCGCGGGAAGATCCTACGGGATATCATCAAGACCTCCTCACGGAGAAGAACCGGTTACCCTTTGTATCGTCCCTTGTTGATCTTGGATCTTGTATCTCTTTGTGTTTCGAGGATCTAGCATATGTGTGACTTGATCTTGTTGGTTTGAGTGATTCTCTCGTGTTTCCCCTCGTGTTCCCTCTCGTGTTCTTCGTGTTCATCGTGGGATCCACTCCATTTCGTGAAAGATCTGCTGATTAGGGTTCCACCCTGTATCATATGGTATCATGAGCCACGGTTTCTCACGAATTTGGAGCCTCCCCACCGTTTTCTAGCCTTGTTTTGTTGTGTTCTTCCCCAAATTCGAAAATTCCCCACCAAAAATAGCCCCAAAAAAATTTGTGATCTGTTGGTTTGATGACATTTTGTTGATTTTGATCCGTGGATTTGCTTGGTTTCAAGTGGATCTAGCATTTCTCCAAGTTTCCCCATCTTTCCTCCACAAAATCCCTCAAATTTTGAGCCCCAAATCATCAATTTCCGCCCACAATTCGAAAAGTTCGTCCCGATTCAGATCTGGAAACTTCGGGCCGGACATCCGGGCCACTGGCCGGACATCCGGGCCATCGGGCCGGACATCCGGCTCCTGGAGGGCAAAATCGCGCAGGTTTCTGGACATCAGGCCCCGGAAATCCGGCCCCGGCCCCGGATGTCCGACCCCTGGGAATTTCAGACTTTTTCATTTCACCGTTTTGTCCATAACTAATTCATCCGAACTCCGATTTCGACGTTCTTGAGCTCGTTTTGAAGCTCTTGACATCCCCCATAACACAAAAATACCACCATCATCATTTGACTCCATCATATTTTGTGGATTTTGGCATCTTTGCCTAGGGCTTCCACCATATCATCCGCATAACCACCACCGACTTCCGCAACCTAACCATTTTGTCCCCCATAGCATTTGTGGTTGCTTGAGTAGTGATTTGAGTCTCCTAAGGTGTTTAGGCTACTTAGGGACCATTGCTTCTTCATCAACCACCACCACCACTTCCGCATACCCATTGCCCATTATACATAGCCAACCAAACTTAACCCAATTTTGTTCGAGCTTGTTTGAGTTGTGGCTTGTGTCTCCTAAGGTGTTTCGGCTACTTAGGGACCGTGACTTCAACTCCGACATCGTGTATAGCCCATCATTCCACTTCCGCAACCACCACGGCATTGCCGCTACCACCATTTGATATTTGTCCTTGAGATTTTGAGTTGGGGTTTTTCCGTTTCCTAAGGTGTTTCGGCTAATTAGGAACGGGTCTACATCAAGAGCACCACCTCTCATCATCGACACGGACGGTAACTTCGACGACATCATTGTATATTCCCTTGCAATTGCATTGTTAACCCCTAGACCATTTTTGCGTCACCTACCTATCGAGACTAGCCATTTGAGTATTGCCGGCAACGTTACTTGTGCACATTAGTGATCATACTTCCCATATCATACATACCATATCAACGTGGTTCATATCTTGGTATCATCTCTTGTGACACAAGGTTGTCATCGCATATACTCAATTGCTATCTTGGTTCGTGAAGTTTTGCATGAGAAAAGAGCTCAAAAGAGAAAGAGCCAAACAAGCTTTTAAGCACAAAGAAAAAGATGAGCAAAGAGCTTTTAAGCAAGAACCATAGCATCATACTACATTAAGATTGTCATACTCGATCATTTTGGATCATACCACCGGAATACCATACATATAGCATACTTGGGATAGAAGTCGTTGCATACATTTGCATCTTATAGGTTGTGCACAAGTGTCGTATCCGCCTATAGAGCAATCGTGCTAGCGTCTCTCTTGAGTTGTGCAACACGAGCGTTTTCCGTGGACTCCACATTTTGTGCTCATTCCTTGGTTGCACTACCCCATCTATCTATCCGTGTGTGTGTTTCCGTGTGCCACCCATCTTGCTATTGGTCTACTTGTTGCATTTGCAAATTTCGGAATCTTTTTCAACATTATTGAGTCTTGCTAACATTTTGCTTCAATTTTTGTGCCACTATCCTCACCGAGCTCCACCATAAGCTTTACTTGTGTAGGTGTGAGCAACCGACAAGAATTGGTACCAATTGTGCTATTTCCTTGTTCCACATTTGAGTGATCATTGATCCATCTTCAACATCGGTCAAGGTACATTTGGTCTCGTTCTTCTCTTTCTCCCACTCATACTTGCTAGCGTCTTGTGATGGATAGGCAAGGCATTTCATCTCCGGTCTTCGACATCGACGGCGCGAACAAGGACATCCACGCGAAAACCATCGGACTACAACGAGAAATGCAAGAGTGCTTGGGCAACATCGCCATCGAACAACGACACTTCCAGACAAGGACAATGGCTTCCTTCGACGACATGTGCGACTCCTTCAACAAACAAATGGCGGAGCTCCGACACTTGGTGGTCGATTACAAGTCTTCTTCCCCTTCGTCATCCTCTCGGCGGCGACGTTCAAGTCACAAGTCTTCGGAGCGCAAACATGATGCAAGTGCAAGTCTTCCACGTCCACACCGCCATGGCGACCATCGACATCGTCATGAAGGGCAAGTCACCTCCAAGCATCATGTGCACGATGACGACGAACGACATCTACCAAGAGCTCAAGCACGACAACGACATCATCATCATGAAGATGCTCGACAAGCGCATACCTACAAGTCCGAAGAAGCTCTACATCACGCCAAGCCAAAGCTTCAAGAGCACATAAGAAGACCGCGAGACAAGCACACCCAAGAAGGAGCTACGGCTACAACCACCACTTCGGCATCTTCGCCAAGTGCTATCAAGGCATCTTCGCCTTCGGACGTACGGCATCTTCGCCTACTTCCTATGAGTTCGCCTACATCGACGTCTTCATCATCAAGGCGATCATCTACGAGCGACGACGACAAGACGGTCGAGCATGGGCCACCCCCTTTGACCAAGGCGACGAGCATGAACCTCTTCGACACCATGAAGACGGCGCCCATATTGGACTACTACTCCGGGTCAAGCTACGCGAGCAAGCATGAGACCTTCTCTTTGACCTCGGAGGAGCGTGATGGTTTGCCACACCCTACGGCATTCATCTTTGGAGGCATTACGGATGAGGAAGTTGAGCATGGAGACTTTTGCACCTACACCTCTTCGACATCCACTTATGACGAGATGCCCCAATTCCCATGTGAGGAGTGCCACCACCACTTGAGTGACATGAGTGACTCCACCATATGTGACATTGAGTGCATTTCCTATGAGAGGATGAGTGGGACCACCACTAGCCCCACACATGAGAGCATGCCATTTCTCCTATGTGAGGTTGAGAGCCATTTGAGTGACTCCACCAACCATACGAGTGAGAGCATCCAAGAGGGAGTGAGTGAGCCACAACACCTAGTGAGTGAGGTAGTTGAGAGGGCATGTGAGGCCACTATGCGTTCTAACGACTTAACCTCTACTCCGAGTGTGTTTTCTTTGGTGCTAGGTCTCCCACATGACGACACTACTACCTTCGATGAGTCCGTCCCTCCAATGGACAAAGCGATGGCCATGGTGGAAGAATATGCACCCCCCACATGGTACCATCAAGTTGCAACCTCACCTACAACACATGAGCGGAACTCCAAAGGTAACATAGGTGATGGTGCTTCTTTCGTCCCACTTGTGGACTATATCACCAATGATTGCTTGCATGATGTTGATTCACTTATGACCATACTTCATGCTAGTGCAACTTCCTCATGCCTTGACTTACCTATTTATGATGAATATGATGATGAGCATGTTGAGTTGCCTAGTTGTGATGCTATGCTCCATAGGATATCATGTGAAAATTCTTTTGGTCACATCATGTTTGATAATCCTTTGAGCTTGTCATATGCTATGAGTGAGATCTCCCATATTGCATCATTTCAATCTCAACATAGTAGCTATACATGCCCCATTAAAGTGAATCCTATTTGCACTTGTGGCATAGATGACAAGATGATGGTCATTGGAATGTGTTTCTCTTGCGATGATATTGCCATGCTTCCTTTACATGATGTGCGCAATTCATCTACTATGCCATGCCATGAACACATTGTTCCAAATATGCTTTGCTTTGGATGTTGTCAATATTCTCCATGTGATGTTTCCATTGATGCTCATGAGGAGACCCCCATAGTTTCCTCATACATACTAGGAGATTTTGATGCATTCCATACCTTGCATGATTACCATGATTGTGTGCACCATATGCATTCATTGAATCACAATGATATTTCTCGTGATGCATCACACAACTTGAGTCTCCATTATGCCATACATAACAACAAACCTCTCATGATGGATGACATGTTTCTTTACCACGCATCTCATTTATTTGAGCATTGGATATTATGTGCTAACCAACACTTGCACGTGCGCATCATGATGGATGATGTGTACATATACCACGCACATACAATTTTTCCTTTGCCTTTGTCTTGTGTAGGTACTTTTGCAAACTCGTCAACCTCACAATCCCATGAGTTGACGAAAAGAGCTCTTGAGAGCAACGATGGCTTGGGATTCCGTGGAATCTCCTTACCACCATTCTCTTCGCGCAACCACTACGCGCCTCTCTTTTACTTGGCTCTCACACGGCTATGGGCTATTTGCCACTTCTCACATTATGCCCATACTATCGTGTTCACTTTGCATGTTATGCCTCTTGCTATGACTTTGCCATGCAATTGTGACCCTTGCTTGCCTTTACACATGATTCACCATTATGTTACTTATATGTGTATTTGCATGCTTGGTGGAGATACTTGTAGCTACTACCATGATCTCTTTGTGCCACATGCTATTGTTGATTGTTGTGTTGGGAGAGTCATGATACTCCATTGCTATTTACATAGGACTTCTTGCCACCACAATGATGAGACTTTGCCCATATCTTGCTTACATGCTTGTGCTATGCCATGTGCATTATTCATGCCTACAATTTGCACACATGACATGCTTGCCATGATTGCTTCTAGTACGTTGCATCTTTGCACTACTAGCTTGTTTGACTTGATTGCTATGCTTGCTTGCTATATTGCATCACCCATGTTCCACTCTTACTTGCTTTCTTGGGTTGATGACATATATGTTCATGCCACTCACATGATATATATTGATCATTGTCACTTGTCTCCATTAGTTGCATCTCTCATCACTTGTATTGAGTGCAACAATGCTATGTTTGTTGATCTTGGAGACTTTGACACCCTTCTTGAGATGCATACTTGCTTGATTGAGCCTATTGCACTTGGTTGTTCTCGCATCATATGCTTACATGCCATGCCACATTACCTTGTCCTTTCTTATGATAAGAATGATGCTAGCACTTGTTGGGTATTTTCCCTCACGAATGCTAGGTTTTGCATTCACGCTAACCTCATTTGTTTTTCCGAGTGTTTGTCATGTTCTTTCATTTTGAAGGATTCACAAGGTGGTATTGGATGCACCTTCGGACCTTCACTCATGGCACGACATCGAGCATTGTCCATTCACGACTACCGTTTCCATGGTGATGAGGTTTTTGATCCGAGGTCGGATCTTTCCCAAGGGAGGGGAGATGATACGGTGTATCCCATGATCATCCCCATGTTCACGCGACGAGACCTCAACCACACACAATTAGACACAAGGTTCACTCGCTCCTCTCTGAACCTCCACTTTCTACATGTGAGACATGCCTACTACCTCAAATATATGTGCTATGCATGTTCAGGAACACCCAAGGAGACCATGGAGAACCCAAGGACCAAGGCCAAGTGCGCGCGGAAGAGAAGGAAGAAGGGCCAGCACCTACAGGCCCCGGACATCCGGCCCCCAGGCCCGGACATCCGGCGCCCCGGACATCCGAGCCCTGGCCGGAAATCCGGCGCCACTGTCCAGAAGACACCCGTGGCTCAACCCCTCCAGCCCGGACATCCGGCCCCTCGGCCCGGACATCCGGCGTCTCGGGAAGGCCCGGACATCCGGCCCCCGCCCGGACATCCGGCCCCTGTCTGTGCACAGTGTATCGGGCCTGCGGCCCATGTATCCCTCTCCCACTTACCCCTTCGTGGACCTAGACTATATATACCCCTCCACCTCCTCCTAGTTAGGGTTAGCTTAGTGATAGCTCATTTGATACCTAGAGCTTTGCTCATCTAGTGGTTCATCTCCTTGTGAGTGACTGCGGCCCCTCTACGGAGAAGATCCACTACGGATTCAGGACCTCCTTCATCGGAGAAGATCCCCAGGGATATCAAGACCTCCTCACGGAGAAGAACCGGTTACCCTTTGTATCGTCCCTTGTTGATCATGGATCTTGTATCTCTTTGTGTTTCGAGGATCTAGCATATGTGTGACTTGTTCTTGTTGGTTTGAGTGATTCTCTCGTGTTTCCCCTCGTGTTTCCTCTCGTGTTCTTCGTGTTCATCGTGGGATCCACTCCATTTCGTGAAAGATCTGCTGATTAGGGTTCCACCCTGTATCACTCCCCGGCAATGGCGGCAGAAAAAGATCTTGATAACCGACAAGTGTAGGGGATCAGTTGTAGGCTCTTTCGATAAGTAAGAGTGTCGAACCCAACGAGGAGCTAAAGGTAGAACAAATATTCCCTTAAGTTCTATCGACCACCGATACAACTCTACGCACGCTTGACGTTTACTTTACCTAGAACAAGTATGAAACTAGAATTACTTTTTGGTTTTTGTAGGATTGTTTTGCAAGAATATAAAGAGCACGTAAATAAAACTAGGGGCTGTTAAGATAAAGACACAACTAAATTAGTTTTAGTAGAGAGCTTTTTGTCACGAGAAAGTTATTTGTCCCTAGGCAATCGATAACTAGACCGGTAATCACTATTGCAATCTTATTTGAGGGAGAGGCATAAGCTAACATACTTTCTCTTCATGGATCATATGCACTTATGATTGGAACTCTAGCAAGCATCCGCAACTACTAAAGATCATTAAGGTAAAACCCAACCATAGCATTAAAGTATCAAGTCCTCTTTATTCCCATACGCAAACAACCTACTTACTCGGGTCTGTGCTTCTGTCACTCACGCCACCCACCATAAGCAAATCATGAACATATTGCAAACCCTACAACGAGGATCCCTCACGCTTGCGCGACACAGAGAGCACCATAGGAAAACACCAATAATAAAACATGCAACTCAAACCAATCACGATCATCAATTAACCCATAGGACAAAACGGATCTACTCAAACATCATAGGATAGCCATACATCATTGGGAAATAATATATAGCGTTGAGCACCATGTTTAAGTAGAGATTACAGCAGGTAGAAGAGGGGTTACACAGCTGCATAGAGGGGGGAAGAGTTGGTGATGACGGCGGTGAAGTTGTTGTTGTAGATTGCGGTGACGATGATGGCCCCGGCGGCACTTCGGTGCCACCGGAAGCGAGGGGGAGAGAGCCCCCCTCCTTCTTCTTCTTCCTTGACCTTCTCCCTATATGGGAGAAGGATTTCCCATCTGGTCCATGGTCTCCATGGCGTGGGAGGGGCGAGAGCCCCTCCGAGATTGGATCTGTCTCTCTGTCTCTCTTTGTTTCTGCGTTCTCAGATTCTGACCCTTCACCGTTTCTTATATTCCCGGAGATTCGTAGCTCCGATTGGGCTGAATTTTGGACACGATTTTTATCCGGATATTAGCTTTCTTGCGATGAAAGAAGGGCATCAACCACCTTACGGAGTGGCCACGAGGGCCTAGGGCGCACCTGCCCCCCTGGGCGCCCCCACCCACGTGGGCCACTCGGGCATCGTCTCTTGTTGGTTCCGCTTCCCAAAATTCACATATATTCCAAAAAAAATCTTTGTCCGTTTTTATCCCATTTGGACTTCGTTTGATATGGATATTCTGCGAAACAAAAATCATGCAACAAACAGGAACTGGCATTGGGGACTGGATCAATATGTTAGTCCCAAAAATAGTATAAAAACTTGCCAAAAGTATATGAAAGTTGTAGAATATTGGCATGGAATAATAAAAAATTATAGATACGACGGAGACATATCAACAAGATATAGTACCAATTGTGCTATTTTCAGGTTACATTATTGAGTGATCATTGATCCATCTTCACACTACTAGGAAAATGGCTATAGATGATATGGCCACTAATGGCGCACCAGACATGTGGTGCGCCATTAGTATATACTCATGGCGCACCAGGTGTCGGTGCGCCATTAGTGTACAAATACTAATGGCGCATGTCACAGCCCTAGCTTCCCTGTTGTCTTGCTTGCTCTCCATGTCATCATGTTTAAAATTTTGGTTAACTTGAAATGGGGGTTGATCAAACCCTAGCACTAAATGAACTCAACTAGGGTCAAGAATAAAATCATTTCCAATGACCCAAAATTCCTTCATCAATGTTTGATAATTTTGGCAAGGCATTGAGACCAAACCAAAATTAGTGAGCATTTTTGTGGAATATTTTGGGCTTTGAATTAAATCAATAAGTATTTAAATTGGGGCATATAAATATTTTTAATATCTTTAAATGCTCCAACAATTCTGAAAATAGTTGAGGGTCTCTGTAATAATTTATTTAATGCCCACAATTATTTTTAGGATTTATTAAAATGATTTGGGCTATAAACTAAATCAAAACAAAATAACAGAATTAGAAAACAGAAAGAAAATGAGAGGGAGAGCACCTACCTGGCCTTACCTGGCCGGCCCAACTGGCAGCCCAGCCCACCTGGGCTCCCCTGCCAGTCATCCCTGTCCTCGCGCCAGGAGGACAGGGGAGTGTGGTCGCTGCGCGCGGGCACGCGCCGAGCCACCTCCACCCTGCCTGCTAGCCCCGGCCGTCCCTAACGACGCCACGCAGTCGCCCAGAGACTTCTCTCTCCTTCCCCTCACTCGTTGCTCTCTCTCCCTCCCCTCTGCTCTCTCGCACGCAGTCACCGAGCGGAGCTCGTCGCCGCCGCCCTGAACCACCGCGGCCACCGGCCACCACACACCTCGCCAACGCGCCCAGACGCTCCGCCACGTCTCCATCGTCCTCTCCACCGAGCTACGCGACGCCGGAAGCCCTGAAACGCCGCCGTCTTCACCTTCTTCAACCTTCGGCCGCCGTCGACCTCGCCGCCGATTCGTCGACTCCGGTGCCTCCCCGAGCCCACTCAGCTGCCCGTCGACCCCGCTGTGAGCCCCTCCGCCGTTTCCCCCTGTCCCCGTGGCCTGTACCTCACCATAGCCGTCGCCCCCTTCCTCACCGTCGCCGGCCGCCGCTGAGCATGTCGCCGCCGTGGCCACCGTCACCTATAGCGGCAACCGAGCTCACAACCGCGCTCACCGAGCCCCCAGGAGCCCGTAGCACCACTTAGTTCACCTCCCAGTGGCCCGTAGCACCGTCTCCGTCGATGCCCGAACGCCACCGCCGCCGCGAGCTTGATTCCGGCGAACTCCGGCCGCCCCAGCAGCTGCCGCTTGCCGCAACGGATGCGCGAGAACGCGGGCTTCACGTAGATACTCTCCGCGGCCATTTTGGTCGCCTGTAGGCGTTTTCCGACGCCCTCCGCCGTCTCTGGCTCCGCCGGCGACGAGCCGCCGGCGCTTTTGACCTTTTGACCGGTGGGCTTGGCCCTTTGACCCGAGGTTTGACCCCCTCTGGGTCTATGACATGTGGGGCCCCGCCCTGTTAACTAACCTGGTTTAGCTTAACTATTAGGTTAGTTAGTGAGTCACTGACACGTGGGGCCAACCCCTGTTAAATTAGTTTAGTTTGAAAAACTAAACTTAGTTAACCCTGTGACTCACTGACATGTGGGCCCCGCCCGGCTAATTAAACTAGGTTAGATTTAAATAAGTTAGTTTAGTTAGTTGTGTCACTGACCAGTGGGCCCCACTGGTCAGGTTTGACCTGGACCAGCCCTGTTGACTTGCTGACGTCATGATGACGCAGTGCTGACGCAGTAACTATTTTCTGTAATTTAAAATAAATCAAAAATGATTTATTTATTTCAGAAAATAGCCAAAACTTCTAAAAATCATATAAAATCAACCGTAGCTCAGATGAAAATAATTTATATATGAAAATTGATCAGAAAAATCCAAGGAATCTGTTCATGGCATTTTCATGCATGTTAGAACAACTTATGGTTGCTGTTTAGAACAATTTGAATAAATGGCATTTGAATAATCACATATGGAGTTTGAATTTGAACCTTCGGTTCAAACCAACTTCATTTAATTTGGTTGCTAGTTGCATTAGGCCAAACCACATCATATTGCCATGTCATGTTCATGCATCATATTGTTGCATTGCATTGATTGTGTTCTTTCTCTGTTTGTCAGTCTTGTCCCCTCTCAGTAGACGACGTACCGACGATGTGATCGATGACACCGATGAAGACTCATTGTTATCTTCAGAAGTGCCAGGCAAGCAAACCCCCTTTGAGCATCCCGATACAATCCCACTCTCTCGCTCCTGCTCTCTTTTACTGCATTAGGACAACAACGATTGAACTGCTTTTTGCTGCGGTAGCTGAACCCCTTTCCTCTGCATGACCTGTCATTGCCACAGTAAATAGTTGAAACCCACTAGCATGAGTAGGAATTGTTTGAGCCATGTTGTGCCTACTCATTCATGTTTTCTGGTTATGCCTGCTATTGCTTAGGGTTGAGTCAGGTCTGATTCATCGGGGATGAATTGGAATGTGGTGAACATGTCCTACTGTGTGTGAGCTAAGTGTGTGAACACGATTTGGTAAAGGTAGCGGTGAGAGGCCATGTAGGAGTACATGGTGGGTTGTCTCACTGGAGCCGTCCTTAAGAACTGAGTTCTGTGTAAGTTGTCCAATGACTTAGTTACTACCACACATTGGTTTCCGGTAACTCGACCCCTCTCGACTTATTAATCAACTAGATCTCTGTCCAGGAGTTGCAACTAGTTTCTGGTGTTTGTAGGTAGTGCTAGTAGTCTACCAAGTGGCACCCGGTACAGGTGGGCTTGGGACAGACTAGGTGCAGTGGCCCGGTGTACCAAGTGGCACCCGGTTGGTGGGCTTGGGAACCCTGCACACATCTTTTGGGGCCGTGAGCGACACCCCGGCCGGATCTCCCCACGGATGGAACCCGAATAGGCGATAAACCTGGACGAGAGACTTGTGTGGTTAGTCAGGTCGTGGCCGACACCCTCGCCAGGCTTCTGCTTGAAGGTTGCCAAGATACATGACGTGTACTTGGCGGTAAGTGGCGAGAGCGTGTGTGAAGTACACCCCTGCAGGGTTAACATGATCTATTCGAATAGCCGGGTCCGCGGATATGGACTTCTTGGATGCTTACGTGGTACATAGACAATCGAAAGTGGATACTCTAAAATACTCAAGACAAGTGTGAGTGCTGTGGATGGCCTTCTCGTAGGGAGACGAGAGCGGATCCATAGTGGTGTATTGATTGGTGAATATGTGGACTCGTGTGCGCCACCTCAAAAGAGTTACTTGCAGTCGTAGTTCAGGATAGCCACGAGTCAAAGCTGGCTTGCTGCAGTCAAACTCCACTACCCCCTTGTTGATACTGTTGCATATGTAGTTAGTTCTGATATAAGTCTTGCTGAGTACCTTTGTACTCACGTTTGCTTAATTTATGTTTTGCAGAGAGACTTCAGTCTCGCTAGTGATTCAGCGTGGACTTCGACGTTTAGCTTGTTACCTCAGCTACGATCTTGTGCCCTTAGGAGGGTCTTGTAGATAGTCAGGCTTCTCAGCCTTTTTCATTTGTAGTTGTCTGTACTCAGACATGTTATGCTTCTGTTGCCTGTATGCTCTGTATGTTGGGTCATGTGACCTCTGATTGTAATAAATGCTATGATGGCTCTTCTGGGGCCTTTATCTATATGAGTTGTTGAGTTATGTTATGATGCCATGTTGTACAGCACATACTTGCATGTTATGCGTACGTGTAATGTGTATTGCTATGTGTGGGATCCGACACCTAGTTGTTTACCTTTGGTAGCCTATCTTACAGGGAAATGTCTCCTAGTGTTTCCACTAAGCCTTGGTAGCTTGCTACTGCTCCGGAACACTTAGGCTGGCCGGCATGTGTCCTTCTTCGTTCCGGTGTCTGTCCCTTAGGGGAAATGTCACGCATTGTTCCTTTAAGTCCTTGTAGCTTGCTGCGACTTGGGTTCATACGTTGATGACCGACACGTTCGTTGCTGGGTCATGTATGCCTGTCTCTGTAATTTAGTGCCACTTTTGGTTTATAACTGGTCATGTCGGCCCGGGTTCTCTGTCATATGGATGCTAGCAACACTATCATATACGTGTGCCAAAATGCGCAAACGGTCCCGGGCCAGGTAAGGTGGCACCCGTGGGGATACCGTGCGTGAGGCCGCAAAGTGATATGATGTGTTACAGGCTAGACCTGTGTGGCTTAGGATCGGGGTCCCGACAGCTTTGGTATCAGAGCCTGACTGCCTGTAGGATTAGTAAGCCAAACTGGTCGAAGTCGTGTCTAGAAACTCTTTAGTTAT
>LR738715.1:439756191-439882199 GCA_902687465.1 Secale cereale
TAAGTCTTGCTGAGTACCTTTGTACTCACGTTTGCTTAATTTATGTTTTGCAGAGAGACTTCAGTCTCGCTAGTGATTCAGCGTGGACTTCGACGTTTAGCTTGTTACCTCAGCTACGATCTTGTGCCCTTAGGAGGGTCTTGTAGATAGTCAGGCTTCTCAGCCTTTTTCATTTGTAGTTGTCTGTACTCAGACATGTTATGCTTCTGTTGCCTGTATGCTCTGTATGTTGGGTCATGTGACCTCTGATTGTAATAAATGCTATGATGGCTCTTCTGGGGCCTTTATCTATATGAGTTGTTGAGTTATGTTATGATGCCATGTTGTACAGCACATACTTGCATGTTATGCGTACGTGTAATGTGTATTTCTATGTGTGGGATCCGACACCTAGTTGTTTACCTTTGGTAGCCTATCTTACAGGGAAATGTCTCCTAGTGTTTCCACTAAGCCTTGGTAGCTTGCTACTGCTCCGGAACACTTAGGCTGGCCGGCATGTGTCCTTCTTCGTTCCGGTGTCTGTCCCTTAGGGGAAATGTCACGCATTGTTCCTTTAAGTCCTTGTAGCTTGCTGCGACTTGGGTTCATACGTTGATGACCGACACGTTCGTTGCTGGGTCATGTATGCCTGTCTCTGTAATTTAGTGCCACTTTTGGTTTATAACTGGTCATGTCGGCCCGGGTTCTCTGTCATATGGATGCTAGCAACACTATCATATACGTGTGCCAAAATGCGCAAACGGTCCCGGGCCAGGTAAGGTGGCACCCGTGGGGATACCGTGCGTGAGGCCGCAAAGTGATATGATGTGTTACAGGCTAGACCTGTGTGGCTTAGGATCGGGGTCCCGACAGCTTTGGTATCAGAGCCTGACTGCCTGTAGGATTAGTAAGCCAAACTGGTCGAAGTCGTGTCTAGAAACTCTTTAGTTATGTTAGGGAATTGTTTGAGGAAGGGAACGTAAGGCTCTTTTTACTCCTTTACCCCATGACCTTCTGATCTGAGTCACCTTCTTCTTTCTACGGGGATTAAGAACTAGGACTCTCATTCTATTTATCAGGATCACGTTAATTGTGGATTCAACTCCCAGTTCAGTTTATTCTACTTTTGTTGCTCAACTGTTGGTCTCAGAACCTTGACATGATGATGTTAAGTGGATATGCTACCTTTTGCTTGGGTCTCAAAAGTATTTCGAGCATTTACAGCCGTTATGCTGTCCGAGTCATTCCAGGTCTCTAAACAATCTGATGCATTTGCAAATCATTCCTACATGTTCTTAATGTCCTTTTAGGCCAGATTAACCACACTAGTCGGTGTGTTGAGGCACTCTGTTACCTCGACATATATGTTGGACTTATTATTATGACCCTAAGTATCTTAGAAGATCACCCAGTATTCCAGCAATGTTTTATATTCCAGTGTGATGATTCTGGCCATCATTATCGAAAGCATCCCGTGATGCTATTTAGTTGGTAGGTATTCTATTCCTGGGTTCTTGAACCCGAGCTTCACCCTACTTACTTCATGTTGATAGTATTTGCTCGTCCCTTTAGGATATTAGTAACCTTGTGATAGTCCTCGAGGTCCGTGGTATATTCTTCTTCCAAATACCATGATCCATCATGGCAGAAGTTCTTCTGAACCAAAAGATCACAACCAGAGTGCTCCTGAGTGGTACTCCATTCATATTGTGACTCTGCCAATCTTACCTTTCTGCATGGGTTATCCGGAAGAAATATGTTGAACTCGTTCGACATGTTAATCTATGCATCCACAACTCAGAAAGTTATATGTTCCTTGAGTTGTCTCCTTTTTCCTTGTATTATGACCCTCGTCTATCAGTTGATAGTCAAGAGTACTCGTGCATTCGTGTTCGTCGATGCCTTTTACTCTTGAGTCCCGTCAAGCCATTCTATTCTGGAATGACTAGGAGAAACAAACTCCAGTACCTTATCCATATCCAGGATTGGGTCAAAGAAGTTGTACCTCAGAGATGAAGAATGCTAATCCATCTTCTAATCTGTTCTACCCTGGAGTACTACCATCTTTATGTCAAGAATGTCGTGAGAATTACACTATCTCTTATGAATTCTTGATGTAGTAATACTTCTTGCCATCATTGTTCATCCCTCGGTTTCCGTGTTATTGTAACCGGAATGCTGACAAGTGAATTGTGATGTGTGAAATCAATACTCCTAGCAACTCTATTGCTTGGTAGTTAAATGGACGATAACCTCATTCTTAGCATGATGGTTACCGAATCACCATCCTAAGATTGATCGTGCTACCTAGTCCACTTTCCTGGTGCACTCCTTGATTGATGAGTTAGGATTTTGTCAAGTCCTTGCTCATTTGATCATATCGTCTTGCCTTCAAAAGCAAGATTGTTCCCGAGTTTAGTAACATATCGGTGGTTCGTGATTTTCTGATTATCATCTCGGAAGTATTACCAGGTTGTCACCTGACCGCTATGTTGAGCTCGTGATCAAGTTGGTACTCTTGTAAACCACCCCTTCTCCAGGAATCTGTGTTGGATACCCCGAACTGGTTGGTTAAGCTAAACAACAAGTTGGAGAGTTGGAAGATAAAAGCTTAACCCACATAGCTCACTCCAAAGGGATATCTTGTGTGTGTATTGCAGATAGATGATATCTTCTCCGATTGATCCTCGTGGTCATTTGTGGATCTATTGTCTTGTCCAAACTTTGATTTGAGTGTGGGCTATCGTCAAGTCAAATCAAAACCAACGATATTCGTAACACTGTCTTACTCGTGGTTAATTCCTCGAGCATACACCGTTATATCTTTTGGTCTGACCAATGCTATCACCGTGTTCACTTAATTGTGGAATTCCACCTATATGGAAATCTGGATGAGTTATTGTTGAGCCCATCGACAACGTCCTTATCCTCTCCGTGATTTGTTGGACATTAAGCTAGTGTTGGAAACTTGTAAGCAATGCCTTCGTGTTCCGTCATGGAGCTTATGCTTGTGATACAGGGTGGAACCCTAATCAGCAGATCTTTCACGAAATGGAGGGGATCCCACGATGAACACGAAGAACACGAGAGGGGAACACGAGGGAAAACACGAGAGAATCACTCAAACCAACAAGAACAAGTCACACATATGCTAGATCCTCAAAACACAAAGAGATACAAGATCCATGATCAACAAGGGACGATACAAAGGGTAACCGGTTCTTCTCCGTGAGGAGGTCTTGATGATATCCCGTAGGATCTTCCCGCGAGGGGCCTTGAATCCCGTAGGATCTTCTCCGCAGAGGTCTTGAATCCGTGTGGATCTTCTCCGTGGAGGGGCCGCAGTCACTCACAAGGAGATGAACCACTAGATGAGCAAAGCTCTAGGTATCAAATGAGCTATCTCTAAGCTAACCCTCAAATGGAGGAGGGGGAGGAGTATATATAGTCTAGGTCCACGAAGGGGTAAGTGGGAGAGGGATACATGGGCCTCAGGCCCGATACACTGTGCGCAGACAGGGGCCGGATGTCCGGGCGGGGGCCGGATGTCCGGGCCTTCCCGAGACGCCGGATGTCCGGGCCGAGGGGCCGGATGTCCGGGCTGGAGGGATTGAGCCACGGGTGTCTTCTGGACAGTGGCGCCGGATTTCCGGCCAGGGCCCGGATGTCCGGGGCGCCGGATGTCCGGGCCTGGGGGCCGGATGTCCGGGGCCTGTAGGTGCTGGCCCTTCTTCCTTCTCTTCCGTGCGCACTTGGCCTTGGTTCTTGGGTTCTCCATGGTCTCCATGGGTGTTCCTGAACATGCATAGCACATATATTTGAGGTAGTAGGCATGTCTCACATGTAGAAAGTGGGGGTTCAGAGAGGAGCGAGTGAACCTTGTGTCCAATTGTGTGTAGTTGAGGTCTCGTCGAGTGAACATGGGGATGATCATGGGATACTCCGTATCATCTCCCCTCCCTTGGGAAAGATCCGACCTCGGATCAAAAACCTCATCACCATGGAAACGGTAGTCGTAAACGGACTTGTAGTTGGACGAAGTTGAGGGCATGTTGCAATCCAAGTACTCCAAGGTGTCTCCGGTATGTGGTACATGCAAAATGAGCAAACAGAAAGGACACTTGGAAATACAATGGTTAGCGCACACAAAGTGTCCATCATGTAAGAATGAGTCCGTGTGACAAGGTACATGAAGCTTAACAAGATGATATAGTATGATATGTAAAGCATTCATGTGATCAAATGCATTTGTGGTGCACACAAAGGTGTTGTGAATGTGATCAATGCAACCATTATGCAAAATGATGTCATAATGTGATGGTTTATCAAGAGCATGAACATGGCAATGGATGCTCAATATGTGTATGTTATCATGCAATTGATGGAGGACAATATGATCATGATGTATGAATATGCCATCAAGAAAGATCACAACAAATTTGCTAAGGAAATGCACAAGGTCATATATCATGGATGACATGGGAATACATGATGCAACGAGGCAACCATATTGTGAGTCAATCCATGCATAAGATGCAAATTTGTCATGGGTATGATTTGTCCATGGAGCATGGCATATGAGCACACAATCAACAAATATGAAGGTTTTGGTGCAATGTGCCAAAGGTGTTTTGATATACCAATGCTCGATGTCGTGGCATGAGTGAAGGTCCAAAGGTGCATCCAAAGGGTCTATCTTCAATGTCGGTCCTCCATCCCGTAGATGTATCATGTAGACAACAAGAAGGAAACAACAATGAAAGTATGGCCCATCCAATATGTATAAGTGAGGATGGCTCACAAAGAAGGAATTCACCTTTAGGAATTTCTCGAAGATTTTGGTGTTGCATATCATGTATGCCTTCACATGCCAAAGATGCCTTGTGATGGTACCGCCTTGTGAATCCTTCAAAATGAAAGAACATGACAAACACTCGGAAAAACAAATGAGGTTAGCCATAATGCAAAACCTAGCATTCGTGCGGGAAAATACCCAACAAGTGCTTGCATCATTCTTATCACAAGAAAGAACAAGGTAATGTGGCATGACATGTAAGTATATGATGCGATAACAACCAAATGCATTAGGCTCAAACAAGCAAGCATGCATCACAAGAATGTTGTCCAAGTCTCCAAGATCAACAAACATAGCATTGTTGCACTCAATACAAGTGATGAGAGATGCAACTAGTGGAGACAAATGACAATGATCATGATATATCATGTGAGTGGCATGAACATATATGTCATCAACCCAAGAAAGCAAGTAAGAGTGGAACATGGGTGATGCAACATAGCAAGAAATCATAGCAATCAAGTCAAACAAGCTAGTAGTGCGAAGATGCAACGTACTAGAGGTAATCATGGCAAGCATGTCATGTGCGCAAATTGTAGGCATGAATAATGCACATGGCATAGCACAAGCATGAAAGCAAGATAAGAGCAAAATAGCATCAATGTGTTGATGAGAGGCCATATGGAAATAGCAATGGGATATCATGTCTCTCTCAACACAAGAATCAACAATAGCATGGGACACAAAGAAATCATGGTAGTGGCTACAAGTATCTCCACCAAGCATGCAAATACACATAGGAGTATCATAATGGTGAATCATGTGTAAAGGCAAGCAAGGGTCACAATTGCATGGCAAAGTCATAGCAAGAGGCATAACATGCAAAGTGAACACGATAGTATGGGCATAATGTGAGAAGTGGCAAATAGCCCATAGCCGTGTGAGAGCCAAGTAAAAGAGAGGCGCGTAGTGGTTGCGCGAAGAGAATTGTGGTAAGTAGATTCCACGGAATCCCAAGTCATCGTTGCTCTCAAGAGCTCTTTTCGTCAACTCATGGGATTGTGAGGTTGACGAGTTTGCAAAAGTACCTACACAAGACAAAGGCAAAGGAAAAATTGTATGTGCGTGGTATATGTACACATCATCCATCATGATGCGCACGTGCAAATGTTGGTTAGCACATAATATCCAATGCTCAAATAAATGAGATGCGTGGTATAGAAACATGTCATCCATCATGATAGGTTTGTTGTTATGTATAGCATAATGGAGACTCAAATTGTGTAATGCATCCGGACAAGTAGGTATAGCATTGTTATTCATGGAATGCATATGGTGCACACAATCATGGTAGTCATGCAAGGTATGGAATGCATCAAGATCTCCTAGTATGTATGAGGAAACTATGGGGGTCTCCTCAATAGCATTCATGGGAACATCACATGGAGAATATTGATAACATCCAAAGCAAAGCATATTTGGAACAATGTGTTCATGGCATGGCATAGTTGATGAATTGCGCAAATCATGTAAAGGAAGCATGGCAATATCATCACAAGAGAAACACAAGCCAATGACCATCATCTTGTCATCTATGCCACAAGTGCAAATAGGATTTACTTTAATGGGGCATGCATAGTTACTATGTTGAGATTGATATGAAACAATATGAGAAATCTCACTCATAGCATATGACAAGTTTAGAGGGTTGTCGAACATGATGTGACCAAAAGAATTTTCACATGAGATCCTATGTAGCATAGCATCACAACTAGGCAACTCAACATGCTCATCATCATATTCATCATAAATAGGTAAGTCATGACATGATGAAGTCGCACTAGCATGAAGCATGGCAATAGGTGTGTCAACATCATGCAAGCAATCATTGTCAAGATGGTCCACAAGTGGGACAAAAGAAGCACCATCACCTATGTTACCTTTAGAGCATCGCTCATGTATTGTAGGTGAGGTTGCAACTTGATGGTACCATGTGGGGGGTACATCTTCTTCCACCATGGCCATCGGGTTATCCAATGGAGGGACGGACTCATCGAGGGTAGGCATGTCCTCTTGTAGGAGACCTAGCACCAAATAGAACACACTCGGAGTAGAGGTTAAGTCGTTAGAAATCATAGTGGCCTCACGTGCCCTATCAACTACCTCACTCCCTAAGTGTTGTGGCTCACTCACTCCCTCGTGTATGCTCTCATGTGTGGGGCTAGTGGTGGTCACACTCATTCTCTCATAGGAAATGGTCTCAATGTCACATATGGTGGAGTCACTCATGTCACTCATGTGGTGGTGGCTCTCCTCACATGGAAATTGGGGCATCTCATGATATATGGGTGTCGGAGATATGTAGGTGCAAACGTCTCCAAACTCAACTCCTTTCGCCGCCTCATCCATAACGCCTCCAAAGGTGAATGCCGTAGTCGAAGGGGATGGCCCTTGATCGACCGTCTTGTCGCCGTCTTGATGTGGGGAGCTTCCGAAGATGGAAGTGTCACCCTCGCTCGTAGGTGCTCGCCTTGTAGTTGGAGATGTCGATGTAGGCGAACTCATGGGAAGTAGGCGAAGATGCCGTACGTCCGAAGGCGAAGATGCCTTGATAGCACTTGGCGAAGATGCCGAAGTGGTGGTTGTAGCCGTAGCTCCGACTTGGGTGTGCTTGTCTCGCGGTCTTCTCTTTTGCTCTTGAAGCTTGGCCTTGGCGTGATGTAGAGCTTCTTCGGACTTGGAGATATGCGTTTGTCGAGCATCTTCATGATGATGATGTCGTTGTCGTGCTAGAGCTCTTGGTAGATGTCGTTCGTCGTCGTCGTGCACAAGATGCTTGGAGGTGACTTGCCCTTCATGACGATGTCGGTGGTCGCCATGGCGGTGTGGACGTGGAAGACTTGCTCTTGCATCATGTTTGCGCTCCGAAGACTTGTGACTTGAACGTCGCCGCCGAGAGGATGACGAAGGGGAAGAAGACTTGTGATCGACCACCAAGTGTCGGAGCTCCGCCATTTGTTTGTTGAAGGAGTCGCACATGTCGTCGAGGGAAGCCATTGTCCTTGTCGCGAAGTGTCGTTGTTCGATGGCGATGTTGCCCAAGCAGTCTTGCATTTCTCGTTGTAGTCCGATGTTTTTCGCGTGGATGTCCTTGTTCGCGCCGTCGATGTCGAAGACCGGAGATGAAATGCCTTGCCTATCCATCACAAAACGCTAGCAAGTATGAGTGGGAGAAAGAGAAGAACTAGACCAAATGTACCTTGACCGATGTTGAAGATGGATCAATGATCACTCAATTGTGGAACAAGGAAATAGCACAATTGGTACCAATTCTTGTCGGTTTCTCACACCTACACAAGTAAAGCTTATGGTGGAGCTCGGTGAGGATAGTGGCACAAAAATTTGATGCAAAATGTTAGCAAGACTCAATAATGTTGAAAAAGATTCACAAATTCGCAAGTGAAACAAGTAGACCAATAGCAATATGGGTGGCACACGGAAACACACACACGGATAGATAAGTGGGGTCGTGCAACCAAGGGGTGAGCCAAAATGTGGAATTCACGAAAATGCTCTTGTTGCACAACACTAGAGAGACGCTAGCGCGATTGCACAATAGGCGGATACGAACTTGTGCACAACCTACTATGCAAAATGCAACGACTTCTATCCCAAGTATGCTATGTGTATGATGTTCCGGTGCTTTGAGCACAAGATGATCCAAGATGATCAAGTATGACAATCTTAATGTAGTATGATGCTATGGTTTTTGCTTAAAAGCTCTTTGCGTATCTTTTTCTTTGTGCTTAAAAGCTTGTTTGGCTCTTTCTCTTTTGAGCTCTTTTCTCATGCAAAACTTCACGAACCAAGATAGCAATTGAGTATATGCGATGACAACCTTGTGTCACAAGAGATGATACCAAGATATGCACCACGGTGATATGGTATGTATGATATGGGAAGTATGATCACTAATGTGCACAAGTAACGTTGCCGGCAATACTCGAATGGCTAGTCTCGATGGGTAAGTGACGCAAAAATGGGCTAGGGGTTAACAATGCAATTGCAAGGGGATATACAAAGATGTCGTCGAAGTTACCGTCCGTGTCGATGATGAGAGGTGGTGCTCTTGATGTAGACCCGTTCCTAATTAGCCGAAACACCTTAGGAAACGGAAAAACCACAACTCAAAATCTCAAGGACAAATATCAAATGGTGGTAGCGGCAATGCCGTGGTGGTTGCGGAAGTGGAATGATGGGCTATACACGATGTCGGAGTTGAAGTCACGGTCCCTAAGTAGCCGAAACACCTTAGGAGACACAAGCCACAACTCAAACAAGCTCGAACAAAAATTGGGTTAAGTTGTGTTGGCTATGTATAGTGGACAAGGTTATGCGGAAGTGGTGGTGGTGGTTGATGAAGAAGCAATGGTCCCTAAGTAGCCTAAACACCTTAGGAGACTCAAATCACTACTCAAGCACCCACAAATGCTATGGGGGACAAAATGGTTAGGTTGCGGAAGTCGGTGGTGGTTATGCGGATGATATGGCGGAAGCCCTAGGCAAAGATGCCAAAATCCATAAAATATGATGGAGTCAAATGATTATGGTGGTATTTTTGTGTTATGGGGGATGTCAAGAGCTTTAAAACGAGCTCAAGAACGTCGAAATCGGAGTTCGGATGAATTAGTTATGGCCAAAACGGTGAAATGAAAAAGTCTGAAATTCCCAGGGGTCGGACATCCGGGGCCGGGGCCGGATTTCCGGGGCCTGATGTCCAGAACCGCGCGGGATTTTGCCCTCCAGGAGCCGGATGTCCGGCCGGGGACCCGGATGTCCGGCCCGATGGCCCGGATGTCCGGCCCGACGATTCCAGATCTGAATCGAGACTTCCAAACTCGTTTGTGGGCGGAATTTGATGATTTTGGGGGCAAAATTTGATGGATTTTGTGGAGGAAAGATGGGGAAACTTGGGGAAATGCTAGATCCACTTGAAACCAAGCAAATCCATGGATCAAAATCAACAAAACTTCATCAAACCAACAGATCACAAAATTTTTTGGGGCTATTTTTGGTGGGGAATTTTCGAATTTAGGGAAGAACACAACAAAACAAGGCTAGAAAACGGTGGGGAGGCTCCAAATTCGTGAGAAACCGTGGCTCATGATACCATATGATACAGGGTGGAACCCTAATCAGCAGATCTTTCACGAAATGGAGGGGATCCCACGATGAACACGAAGAACACGAGAGGGGAACACGAGGGAAAACACGAGAGAATCACTCAAACCAACAAGAACAAGTCACACATATGCTAGATCCTCAAAACACAAAGAGATACAAGATCCATGATCAACAAGGGACGATACAAAGGGTAACCGGTTCTTCTCCGTGAGGAGGTCTTGATGATATCCCGTAGGATCTTCCCGCGAGGGGCCTTGAATCCCGTAGGATCTTCTCCGCAGAGGTCTTGAATCCGTGTGGATCTTCTCCGTGGAGGGGCCGCAGTCACTCACAAGGAGATGAACCACTAGATGAGCAAAGCTCTAGGTATCAAATGAGCTATCTCTAAGCTAACCCTCAAATGGAGGAGGGGGAGGAGTATATATAGTCTAGGTCCACGAAGGGGTAAGTGGGAGAGGGATACATGGGCCTCAGGCCCGATACACTGTGCGCAGACAGGGGCCGGATGTCCGGGCGGGGGCCGGATGTCCGGGCCTTCCCGAGACGCCGGATGTCCGGGCCGAGGGGCCGGATGTCCGGGCTGGAGGGATTGAGCCACGGGTGTCTTCTGGACAGTGGCGCCGGATTTCCGGCCAGGGCCCGGATGTCCGGGGCGCCGGATGTCCGGGCCTGGGGGCCGGATGTCCGGGGCCTGTAGGTGCTGGCCCTTCTTCCTTCTCTTCCGTGCGCACTTGGCCTTGGTTCTTGGGTTCTCCATGGTCTCCATGGGTGTTCCTGAACATGCATAGCACATATATTTGAGGTAGTAGGCATGTCTCACATGTAGAAAGTGGGGGTTCAGAGAGGAGCGAGTGAACCTTGTGTCCAATTGTGTGTAGTTGAGGTCTCGTCGAGTGAACATGGGGATGATCATGGGATACTCCGTATCAGCTTGGATGGAAGAAGTGACTTCCTCAAATTCATGTGCATTTGATGCAAGTTGCCGCCGTGAATTCGGGAAAGCATGTTTTTACCTCCTCTGGAATCATCCCAAGTCAGTCACGCATGTGCGAAGTATTATATGGTTTGATAGGCTCGCTACCTCCATTCCATATGTATTCCCTAGCAACTAAGCCACTGGTTGACTTGTTCAAGGAGAAGCAGTTCCTTCTTAAGAGCTAATCCGGACTTTATGTAAGGACTTCGTTATCCGCAATGATGGTTCCCCACCTGAACTCGGTAGTGTTTTATCGTAAGACTTCTACGTGGTCAAGCTTGTCTTGGACAACATGTTCATGTGTGTGTAGCAGAACAAGCTCATGTTTTGGAGCTTACTACCGCAGTCCATTTCCCGAGAATCTCGCAACGTCGTCCCGTCGATTTTTGTTGCAAACATTCATTTTTCCTAGACTCGATGAGTCTGGAATATCCTGACACCAGCCAGATCTGAATCTCAGGCAGATATGATGGTTGGAGCTTTTCCCAAGAACTATAATATTGGTCTCTTGATAACCGATAAAGTGGATGTCGTGGCCAACACACCCAGCCGGAAGGCCTATTATTGTAGTTTCCTGGTTGAAGAAGTTGACCACCTCCCCATAAGGACTTCGTAGGACTTACTCCCTAGTTGTTCCTTATGGACTTTTGTGCTCCCGAAGTCCGACCTTTTACTTGATGGCCATGTTGATGCTTCTAAGCATTGACCGTGGTACCTAGTACATCAAGGAGAACATTAGAAGCGGAGTGCTAAATGTCTCTCGGTCGATCATCCAGATTTTGTTTCCTTGGCTTCGCTAAGGTGAAATCTGAGAAAGTGTTATCTTCCTTTTGCATCTGCATCGTCCATCGCTATTCATCATGGTCGTATGTTGTGTTGCCGGGATCCTTGACACGGATATCGGTAAAACCTTGATGAATATGGGAATGCGCAAGTTCTTGAGAGCACGCACAAGCACTAGGTGTTGTCACCGGCACTAACCGGGATTGCTCCCAGTGTTTCTGATTATGCTATAACCTCTCAAAGAGTAGATTCACTCTCTACTGTTGGGTTTCTCCCAGTTACCAGAATCATTCCCAGCATTTGCATTTTGTTCCCAGCTTGCACCGCCAATGTGCTCACTTGCCATGGGTCCCATCCATTTCCGATGATAACCTAAATCATCCGTTGTGTTGTCTTCAACAAGGTAGTCCCCCTCATCTATTATAGATGGAGTATGTCGTTCTCTCGAACTCCTTCAAACTATCTATTGTGATTTGCCTCAGGCTGGTATAGGGAATTTCAATGATCTCTATATCAAAAGTAATTCTTTTTGCCACTTAAGGGAATAACTCTACGAGTCACCTTCTCTAAGGTGCCCCATTTGGTGACATCAATCACCATCTTCTTAGGTGTGGAATTATTGCCTACCAAGTGAACCTTCATCATTTGTTCACTCCATTCCTTTGGATGTGTGTTCCGTGTCTCAGCTCAAGAGATGCTTCAATGTCTCACACCATAAGTTGATCTTGAGTTCCTCGATCTCCGGGAAGACCGATTTCTACAGAGTATGACTCCATTATCATCTGGTTGGATGAAGATCTCAACGCAAGGATGACAAGATCAATATGATGCAATAAATCAACATCTCCGAGAAGGAAAATTGGATCGTGAAGACTGTGCTAGCTTGTGTCCCCTTTGATTTCTTACCCTACGCTTGAATCTCGGGACGAGATTCTTGTTTTAGTGGGGGTGAGTTGTCACAGCCCTAGCTTCCCTGTTGTCTTGCTTGCTCTCCATGTCATCATGTTTAAAATTTTGGTTAACTTGAAATGGGGGTTGATCAAACCCTAGCACTAAATGAACTCAACTAGGGTCAAGAATAAAATCATTTCCAATGACCCAAAATTCCTTCATCAATGTTTGATAATTTTGGCAAGGCATTGAGACCAAACCAAAATTAGTGAGCATTTTTGTGGAATATTTTGGGCTTTGAATTAAATCAATAAGTATTTAAATTGGGGCATATAAATATTTTTAATATCTTTAAATGCTCCAACAATTCTGAAAATAGTTGAGGGTCTCTGTAATAATTTATTTAATGCCCACAATTATTTTTAGGATTTATTAAAATGATTTGGGCTATAAACTAAATCAAAACAAAATAACAGAATTAGAAAACAGAAAGAAAATGAGAGGGAGAGCACCTACCTGGCCTTACCTGGCCGGCCCAACTAGCAGCCCAGCCCACCTGGGCTCCCCTGCCAGTCATCCCTGTCCTCGCGCCAGGAGGACAGGGGAGTGTGGTCGCTGCGCGCGGGCACGCGCCGAGCCACCTCCACCCTGCCTGCTAGCCCCGGCCGTCCCTAACGACGCCACGCAGTCGCCCAGAGACTTCTCTCTCCTTCCCCTCACTCGCTGCTCTCTCTCCCTCCCCTCTGCTCTCTCGCACGCAGCCACCGAGCGGAGCCCGTCGCCGCCGCCCTGAACCACCGTGGCCACCGGCCACCACACACCTCGCCAACGCGCCCAGACGCTCCGCCACGTCTCCATCGTCCTCTCCACCGAGCTACGCGACGCCGGAAGCCCCGAAACGCCGCCGTCTTCGCCTTCTTCAACCTTCGGCCGCCGTCGACCTCGCCGCCGATTCGTCGACTCCGGTGCCTCCCCGAGCCCACTCAGCTGCCCGTCGACCCCGCTGTGAGCCCCTCCGCCGTTTCCCCCTGTCCCCGTGGCCTGTACCTCACCGTAGCCGTCGCCCCCTTCCTCACCGTCGCCGGCCGCCGCTGAGCATGTCGCCGCCGTGGCCACCGTCACCTATAGCGGCAACCGAGCTCACAACCGCGCTCACCGAGCCCCCAGGAGCCCGTAGCACCACTTAGTTCACCTCCCCGTGGCCCGTAGCACCGTCTCCGTCGATGCCCGAATGCCACCGCCGCCGCGAGCTTGATTCCGGCGAACTCCGGCCGCCCCAGCAGCTGCCGCTTGCCGCAACGGATGCGCGAGAACGCGGGCTTCACGTAGATACTCTCCGCGGCCATTTTGGTCGCCTGTAGGCGTTTTCCGACACCCTCCGCCGTCTCTGGCTCCGCCGGCGACGAACCGCCGGCGCTTTTGACCTTTTGACCGGTGGGCTTGGCCCTTTGACCCGAGGTTTGACCCCCTCTGGGTCTATGACATGTGGGGCCCTGCCCTGTTAACTAACCTGGTTTAGCTTAACTATTAGGTTAGTTAGTGAGTCACTGACACGTGGGGCCAACCCCTGTTAAATTAGTTTAGTTTGAAAAACTAAACTTAGTTAACCCTGTGACTCACTGACATGTGGGCCCCGCCCGGCTAATTAAACTAGGTTAGATTTAAATAAGTTAGTTTAGTTAGTTGTGTCACTGACCAGTGGGCCCCACTGGTCAGGTTTGACCTGGACCAGCCCTGTTGACTTGCTGACGTCATGATGACGCAGTGCTGACGCCGTAACTATTTTCTGTAATTTAAAATAAATCAAAAATGATTTATTTATTTCAGAAAATAGCCAAAACTTCTAAAAATCATATAAAATCAACCGTAGCTCAGATGAAAATAATTTATATATGAAAATTGATCAGAAAAATCCAAGGAATCTGTTCATGGCATTTTCATGCATGTTAGAACAACTTATGGTTGCTGTTTAGAACAATTTGAATAAATGGCATTTGAATAATCACATATGGAGTTTGAATTTGAACCTTCGGTTCAAACCAACTTCATTTAATTTGGTTGCTAGTTGCATTAGGCCAAACCACATCATATTGCCATGTCATGTTCATGCATCATATTGTTGCATTGCATTGATTGTGTTCTTTCTCTGTTTGTCGGTCTTGTCCCCTCTCAGTAGACGACGTACCGACGATGTGATCGATGACACCGATGAAGACTCATTGGTATCTTCAGAAGTGCCAGGCAAGCAAACCCCCTTTGAGCATCCCGATACAATCCCACTCTCTCGCTCCTGCTCTCTTTTACTGCATTAGGACAACAACGATTGAACTGCTTTTTGCTGCGGTAGCTGAACCCCTTTCCTCTGCATGACCTGTCATTGCCACAGTAAATAGTTGAAACCCACTAGCATGAGTAGGAATTGTTTGAGCCATGTTGTGCCTACTCATTCATGTTTTCTGGTTATGCCTGCTATTGCTTAGGGTTGAGTCAGGTCTGATTCATCGGGGATGAATTGGAATGTGGTGAACATGTCCTACTGTGTGTGAGCTAAGTGTGTGAACACGATTTGGTAAAGGTAGCGGTGAGAGGCCATGTAGGAGTACATGGTGGGTTGTCTCACTGGAGCCGTCCTTAAGAACTGAGTTCTGTGTAAGTTGTCCAATGACTTAGTTACTACCACACATTGGGTTCCGGTAACTCGACCCCTCTCGACTTATTAATCAACTAGATCTCTGTCCAGGAGTTGCAACTAGTTTCTGGTGTTTGTAGGTAGTGCTAGTAGTCTACCAAGTGGCACCCGGTACAGGTGGGCTTGGGACAGACTAGGTGCAGTGGCCCGGTGTACCAAGTGGCACCCGGTTGGTGGGCTTGGGAACCCTGCACACATCTTTTGGGGCGACACCCCGGCCGGATCTCCCCACGGATGGAACCCGAATAGGCGATAAACCTGGACGAGAGACTTGTGTGGTTAGTCAGGTCGTGGCCGACACCCTCGCCAGGCTTCCGCTTGAAGGTTGCCGAGATACATGACGTGTACTTGGCGGTAAGTGGCGAGAGCGTGTGTGAAGAAGTACACCCCTGCAGGGTTAACATGATCTATTCGAATAGCCGGGTCCGCGGATATGGACTTCTTGGATGCTTACGTGGTACATAGACAATCGAAAGTGGATACTCTAAAATACTCAAGACAAGTGTGAGTGCTGTGGATGGCCTTCTCGTAGGGAGACGAGAGCGGATCCATAGTGGTGTATTGATTGGTGAATATGTGGACTCGTGTGCGCCACCTCAAAAGAGTTACTTGCAGTCGTAGTTCAGGATAGCCACGAGTCAAAGCTGGCTTGCTGCAGTCAAAATCCACTACCCCCTTGTTGATACTGTTGCATATGTAGTTAGTTCTGATGTAAGTCTTGCTGAGTACCTTTGTACTCACGTTTGCTTAATTTATGTTTTGCAGAGAGACTTCAGTCTCGCTAGTGATTCAGCGTGGACTTCGACGTTTAGCTTGTTACCTCAGCTACGATCTTGTGCCCTTAGGAGGGTCTTGTAGATAGTCAGGCTTCTCAGCCTTTTTCATTTGTAGTTGTCTGTACTCAGACATGTTATGCTTCCGTTGCCTGTATGCTCTGTATGTTGGGTCATGTGACCTCTGATTGTAATAAATGCTATGATGGCTCTTCTGGGCCTTTATCTATATGAGTTGTTGAGTTATGTTGTGATGCCATGTTGTACAACACATACTTGCATGTTATGCGTACGTGTAATGTGTATTGCTATGTGTGGGATCCGACACCTAGTTGTTTACCTTTGGTAGCCTATCTTACAGGGAAATGTCTCCTAGTGTTTCCACTGAGCCTTGGTAGCTTGCTACTACTCCGGAACACTTAGGCTAGCCGGCATGTGTCCTTCTTCGTTCCGGTGTCTGTCCCTTAGGGGAAATGTCACGCGTTGTTCCTTTAAGTCCTTGTAGCTTGCTACGACTTGGGTTCATACGTTGATGACCGACACGTTCGTTGCTGGGTCATGTATGCCTGTCTCTGTAATTTAGTGCCACTTTTGGTTTATAACTGGTCATGTCGGCCCGGGTTCTCTGTCATATGGATGCTAGCAACACTATCATATACGTGTGCCAAAATGCGCAAACGGTCCCGGGCCAGGTAAGGTGGCACCCGTGGGGATACCGTGCGTGAGGCCGCAAAGTGATATGATGTGTTACAGGCTAGACCTGTGTGGCTTAGGATCGGGGTCCCGACAGCGCACCAGATATTCGGTGTGCCATTACTAACAACTTTTTTTTACAGACATACTAATGGCGCACGGTGGCACAGTGCGCCATTACTAGTTTAACTAGTAATGGCGCACCTCCAAATCGGTGCGCCAGTACTATTTGTTTTTGCAAAACTACTAATGGCGCACCAGCCATCAATGCGACATTAGTAACACTGGTTACTAATGGCGCATTGATGACTGGTGCACCATTAGTAAAGTAGGACCAGCTAGATATTTTGGACAGCCATACCTACCCACTCACTTTCCCTTCATTCTCTCCACCTCGATCCTACTCCAAGCTTGTGTCGGCTGCAAACTGGGTGAGTACACATACCGGAGGTGATGTTCCAGTTGTGCCCGCTGGCTCGTGCCCGTTGTGCCCGCTGTGCCGCCGAATCGCCGATGGTCCAGTTTGAAGCCGACCAGATCGGAGCTCGTGGAGTGCTAAGATCCGCGCTGCAGTGTGTTCGTCACAGCCTCCCATCTCAGGCTCCGGCAGCGGCTGGTTCGTCACCGCCTCTCCAGCATCAGCTCGCGTCCTCCTCGACCTCGTCGGCTGCAAGTCGTTGGTGAGCTCCATCTCAATTTTATTAGCTAGTACATGTATGATGCATATAATTTTATTTTCTTGTGCTTGTTCATGTCAAATATGCTCGTGCCTGAATGATGCACTTTTGCAACTTCGATTTGATGCTCATACTTGTTCAAGTCTTGGTGGTTTGGCAGTCTAATTTGAACATTATGTTTAACTGTTAAGTACTCTAGAGAACCAAGTTAGTAGGTTAAGGACGGGTAGATAATCCTCGTTTTGAAATTTAGGACATTGCACTGAAAATAATAATATCTACGGTTGTTCCATTTATCGTCAGAATACACATTCATTCAGTGAAAAGTTGATGGAAAGTGTTGCTGGAATGTCGATTAACTTCCGTTCCGGCAAATTCGGGTACTCCATATGTCCTATTTTCAGCAAAGGTCATTGTGAAATTTTCCGTGAATTTTTGCATGACTTTGCTAAAAATAGGACATATGGGGTACTTAAGAGTCTGCCGGCATCTAGACAGTTGATATACTTCAGAGACATACTAGATTAATTAAATCTCTGTCATACTTAAGAGTCTGCCATACTACTTAAGAGTCTGCCATACTACTTAACAGTTCACAAACACTTCACAGTTCACAACCATACTAGCTAGCGCAAAAGTTAAACATCATCAACTTCACAGAGGGTGACTAGATGGGACTCATAGCCTTCAGGAGGGCTGCATGCTCTGCCCTGATCTTCAGGTCCCTCCCACTCGTCTTTAAACCGCGTGCATGCGACATAAGGTGCTCATACATCCCATCCTTGGGAATTGGATTAGTGGTGCAGTATGGGCACCTGAACTTGCCCCACTTGTAGTACGCCGCCTTCCCCTTCTCCCTGATCTTGTTGGCTTCCTTCTCAATGAAGGACTTGTGGTTCCACTCTTCCACCTCATCTCCAGAGTTGTACTGCACATACAAATGATTTGCATAAATACATACTTCCCATTTAGAGTAATGTAATTAACAAACATCAGATAATTGCCATTTACTGGAATTTAATGAACAAACAAACATCAGATAACTGCCATTTACTCGAATTTAATTAACAAACATCAGATAGCTAGCCACGAACATCCAGGAATTAATTAAATAGAAATAGACCACAGGTAAACTAACCAAACTGAACTCAAATCACAGGTCTTAATTTTGACATGCGCTAAAACTGCAATTTGATTTGATCACTTGTCCCACACGTAAGATGCATATCAACATTACTCAATCCAGATAACTATCCTATGGTCGAAGCAAATGCCATCCCAGCAAATAATTAACACATACTGGTAGGGTGTACAAATAAATCCCAAATTTGGACATGCGCTAGAGAACATATATTCTGTCTTGAAAAGAATGATTCAAAAGAAGCAGTAGGGGCATTAGAACATCACACATAATAACATAAGGCAGAAGTTCACCAAAGATGCAGGGACATCAAGCAAATTGTGCCTGGTCGATGCTCCCAGTCCTAGATAAATGGTAACCCAGAACATGATTATTACCAAAACACACAGTAGTAGCTACGACATTGAACTGGTACGCTAGATGTAGTAGACCTTGAAGAGATCCATGGCGAGCACCCCAAACTAGCTCTAACCTATGCATCCAAACAGGGCCAAAAAACAGCTTGGGTTACCTCCTCCTCATCGTCAGAATCAGACGGGTCGTTGAACCCAGCGATGTCCAGCTTCCTCTTGTTGCCAGCAGCTTCCTCATTCTGCAATATAAGTAATTAATTCAATTATACTACTAACTACATATAACACAGTATGCAAAGGTCAAGCAATCTGCAATGTGCTTCTAATAACCTAAAATATAATTTGACCTAAAATTATCCAAAGATCAAGCATTCTATGATGGAGGCAAAGGTGGCCCTTCTTTCGATGAGATAGTAGCTATCGTTTTGGAGGAAGTCGAACGATCCGACTACGAATGTGCGAGGACGTCGCGCCTTAGCAATCGCTAAACCAACAACGAGATGTTATTGACCACGCCGGAGCACGATCAACCTGACCACGAAGGTCTGTTTCCTGCTGGCAAACGAAGAACAAGCAAGAAACTGAGATTGCAGTCTGGATATTGCGAATTCAAGAGGAAAGCTTTATTGATCAAGTGGGGTTCTGTGACGTCTTTGTCTGGTCGTTGAACACAAACGAAGTACGCGAAGTTGCAGCTATGGCGAACTTTAATCTAAACAAAACCCTAAAGAAAAAGCTACTAGATGGATCTACTTATATAGGAGCAAGGGGTGGCGGCCAAGGAGGTGGAAGGACGTCCCAAGGCAGCCTAAAACTAACCCTAGGTCGTACAAGGCTCATGGGCCCAAGTGGAGGTGATGCAACACCTTTGGACTTGTAGTTTGACTCGGATTCTGCCGTAGCATCAGATTGTTTCGTCGATATCTCAACGCTCCGGACGAATTTGAAGGTGAATCCAATTGGGTTGGAAAGTGTACGAAATCTAGTTTCCAAAAAAAAAGAATCACCCAATTTGGAGTCCATATGAAGGAGTTCTCGCCGTTTTGAGTCAGGTATGTCTGTGCAGTCCGAATCTGGATGCAGAACGTGAGAAACTTGGACTCTATCTTCTCTTGGCCCAAAAGTGACGTGAGAGAACTTTTTGAACATCACCTAAACTTCTCTTTTTCTCTTATCTTCATATGTGGATTGTACAAATGTCCCATACACCTGGAATTAGACATGGCACAAAAGTCTATGAAGTATTTTTGTCCTGGATGACATAAATAAATTGTTGCATAGTTTGCGTTAAATCACCTCACAAATATACATGTATGCAATATTTTTGGTCGTATCCAAGGTAGTCATGTCCTCATCATCCTCCCTTTCTTGAAAATAAAGCCGGCCTCGGCGTTTCTTAATTTGAAATGTGGGTAAGAAAATAGACAAGGTGTATATGTTGTATATTTATATGTCATCCATTTTTACTTCCCTTAATTTTCGCACATATGACACATGTATAGATGAGTAACTTTCGTAGTTCATAAAATATAAAGCCAAAATATTATCACAAGAAATAGAAGGCATAAAAATATTGCAACTCAATTTGCACATATAAGTGAAGCTCTTAATCGTTACAAAAGATTGGCAATGCTCATCATTAAACCATCCCAACATTGGTGAATAAACCTTACTTGCAAGAAATTCACAGGCTACAACATGCTTAAATAAGCAAACATGCAATAAGTCATTTGACATAGAATCGTCACCAAGATTAGAGGTCATATCAAAATGATTAAACATTGGCACAATTATTTTCAAATGTATTTTATCCAAATCTTATGTATTCTCCGATTCACATGATTCTTTTGCATCTAAAGTTAATTCAATGGGTGCACTCAAAATTGTTGGTATTTCAGTTGTTTGATCACATGACCCATTCATGATAGTAACATGATTATCTAAACTAGGTGGTGTGCTCAAATCAACAGGTAATTCAATACACGATGTATTCAAGTTAACTAGATATGCATCATCCTCGTGTGAAGTTATATCATCATTGATTTTACTGTTACCTTGTTGCAAAAACGTAGCTGATGTAGGTACGGACGATGAAAAAGTATCATACACTTTAGATGATGTCACGCTCACAATCAGAGGTGTGGCTGCTCTAGTAGGTGCAATGGTGGAGAACTAGAATAGTAGTTGTTGTAGTCACACAATGCATCCTCCTGTATTTGTCTCTCAAAGGTACAAGCACGAACATACATACCAGTAATGCAACGAGGAATATACTGAAATCTTGCGTGAATATCATGGTTTAAACCACCGAAAAATCTATTCATTGTATCATCCTCAGATTCTTCTATTTCACAATGATGCATATAAGATTTGAACTCTTGGTAGTAAGCATGAACAGTGTTATTGCCTTGTTTTAATTGTTCCAATTTGCGAAGCAATTCACGGCAATAGTAAGGAGGAAAAAAATGTTTTCTCATTACAACCTTCAAATCTTTCCAAGTTGTGGGTTGGTTATCAATATTTTTCTTACAATGCACACTCCACCAAACAGAAGCAAAACCAGTAAATACTCTAGTGGTAGCTTGTAGTCTCTCAAGTTCAGAAAAATGATGGTGACTAAAAACTTTTTCTACTTCAAGCTCCCAAGCTAGATAAATAGCAGGATTAAATCTACCCTCAAATAACGGTAAAGAAGTAACCTGACCATGTGCTTGTGTGTGTTGTCCCATGTCTCGTGATGGTGAAGATGTATCCGTCGTCCAAGAACTTCTGTCTCCGGTACCTATCAAGATTACTAGAAACAAGAAACAAAATTTGAGAATAATGTTCCTATGAACTACTAGGATGTGGTGGTAAAGCGCTCACAGTAATGCAAATATCAGTATCTTACAAGTTCTTACCATGCAACAGGTGGTGATAGGCAACCAGCGGTGCCAATTAACTCCAAAGATTGAGTAAAGCGATTGCCAGGTGAACGTACGTAAACACGGTGTAGAAATATGTGGAGCTGGGTTGGCTTTATATATGGTAGCAAAAGATTAGCAATAATCAATTCAGAGATGCAATGTTGAATAAACGCTCAACGACGGTACTGTGATGGTCCTATGCTAGAGCGGACTAGAGACGCGAGCCTAGAACACTAATGAGGTCACGGTGTAGCACAACTAGCATCAATAAAGGATACGAAGTAGCTCTGGACAACAAGATATAAGTGAAGATCACAACGGCAGTAAAGATAATGATGAAAACAACTGCCAAGCAGAATATACAACAACACTCTCTCCAACTTTCTTTTCCTTCTTTTTCATTTTCTTTTTTATCACACTTTTTTTCTTTTTCTTTCTCTCCTCTTTTTTTTACTTTTTTTTTCTCTGTCTTTTTTTTTCTTTCTCTCTCTTTCCAAGGCAAACTAGATTAGATGCAGATTGGATCAAGCAAAGATGCGAACGACTTCAACTATGATTGTGACAATGAACGATGGGTTGCACGAGGTGGAAATTGATGGATGAGGTGGTGGACAGCGGAAGGGATAATGATGCAGCGGCGACGTGACGTGAATAGAACTCGAAACTCTAACGAACTAGACACTAAGACCTGCAACTCGACACGACGATGCAACCGATAATTCAATAATGCAAACAGTGAAAAGAAAATTGCAAAGGCTCAGACTGGCTTGGACAAAGGATGAATAGATCTAACTTTTTTTGGGACTTTTTCTTGGACAATAGGTAAGAAAATAAATCTAATCTAGGAATAACTGGAAATTCTCACCGAGCAACCTGAAATCTGATACCACTTGATAGAGGCAAAGGTGGCCCGTCTTTCGATGAGATGGTAGCTATCGTTTTGGAGGAAGTCAACTTTGACGATCCGACTACGAATGTGCGAGGACGTCGCGCCTTAGCAATCGCTAAACCAACTTCGAGATGTTATTGACCAAGCCGGAGCACGATCAACCTGACCACGAAGGTCTGTTTCCTGCAGGCAAACGAAGAACAAGCAAGAAACTAAGATTGCAATCTGGATATTGGGAATTCAAGAGGAAAGCTTTATTGATCAAGTGGGGTTCTGTGACGTCTTTGTCTGGTCGTTGAACACAAATGAAGTACGCGAAGATGCAGCTATGGTGAACTTTAATCTAAACAAAACCGTAAAGAAAAAGCTACTAGATGCATCTACTTATATAGGAGCAAGGGGTGGCGGCCAAGGAGGTGGAAGGACGTCCCAAGGCAGCCTAAAACTAACCCTAGGTCGTACAAGGCTCATGGTCCCAAGTGGAGGTGATGCAACACCTTTGGACTTGTAGTTTGACTCGGATTCTGCTGCAGCGTTAGATTGTTTCACCGATATCTCAACGCTTCAGACGAATTTGAAGGTTAATCCAATTGGGTTGGAAAGTGTACGAAATCTAGTTTCCAACAAAAAAGAATCACCCAATTTGGAGTCCGTATGAAGGAGTTCTCGCCGTTTTGAGTCATGTCCGAATCTGGATGCAGAACGTGAGAAACTTGGACTCTATCTTCTCTTGGCCCAAAAGTGACGTGAGAGAACTTTTTGAACAGCACCTAAACTTCTCTTTTTCCCTTATCTTCATATGTGGATTGTACAAATGTCCCATACACCTAGAATTAGACATGGCACAAAAGTCTGTGAAGTATTTTTATCCTGGATGACAGAAATAAATTGTTTCATAGTTTGCATTAGAAATCACCTCACAAATATACATGTATGCAATATTTTTGGTCGTATCCAAGGTAGTCATGTCCTCATCATCATGCAATGATAGCTTGGTCAAACTAAAATTTTAGATCATGCTGACTATTTTGAAATTGCGCACTAGTTATTTTAGTTTATGGATAATGAAGTGAAGCTCCTAACTATTTTGAAATTGTGCACTAGTTATAAACGTACCGTGTTCATTTCAACAATTAACCGAGGGAATATGCACAACAAATCTAACAACATATACAGCACATAACAGAATCTGAGCACATGCGGCAATCCAGATTCTAATATAAATAACCTAACTAAACATCTAATTAGAAAACCCTAACCACTACATCCACTGGATGATTCAATCACAGATTCTACATATAACTGCCTATAAATTAATCCAATACAAAAAAACCCTAACCACACTACGTCCACTAGATGATTAATTCAATCATAGATTCCACATATCAGTGGCTATAATTGAATCCAATACCAAAAACCCCCAACTATACATCTAACTCAAAAACCCTAACTAGTAGATCTACTGGATGATGCAATCACACCAAACTTAACCTTTCACTATAAATCAATCAATCAAACATCTAAAAACCCTAATTAATTATGAGAAGGGGTCGATGTAGCAACTAGCAACAACAAAAAAACATAACACCTAAATCTACTGCTTAATGGGGGTAACTAGAAACGGAGGGGACTGCTGGCAAGGATTACCTGCAGGTCCTCGTGCTCGCCGCCGGCCTCCGTAGGTCCATGAGATGGGCCGCTCGACCCCGTCACACCAAGCTCCGGCACGACGGAGGCTGCCACGGCCACCTTCTTCTCCTCCACACCCGCCGCCGCAGCGACCGATCCAGCGCGTGGGGATGCAGCACCTCCTTCTGTCATGACAGCTTCGCCACGGCCTTGCTCCATCTGAGCCAGAAGCAAGCAGGAGGAGAGAGGGAGGCGGTGGTGGTGAGCGAGCAGGTGGGGTGGCCGGTGAGGGAGACGACGAGGCAGAGCAGAGAGGAGGGAGAGGGAGGCGATTTGGGGGAAATGGGGTGGGCGATGCGGCCGGTGCCCGTTCCCCTCCTCTTATACTAGGGGCCTTTTTTGGAAAATATCCACACACACACGTGCACGCGCACGACCACGGGGAAATGGAACCGCCATAAATGGTTGTGGTTAGCGCGCGATGGTCGTAAGTTTGCTGCAATAGACATATGCTTGTGGTTAGAGCAGTGAAGCATATAGTTGTGTACATTGAAGCCTGAGCCGGACGTGTTGGTAGCATGTGAAAATGAGAAGTGTTTTATGTGAGTTGTATGTAGGATGAAGCACAAACATGCTTGTTTATGGGGCAACTGTGATGGTAATTTTGGTTCTTGGAAGCATGGAAAACAAATGGTAGATGCCTGTAATTGACCTCTTAGGTGTAGGCAGGATAATACTGTCGGTAATGGCCACCTTTTCCGAGAGGAGCTCTCGGTAAAGCATCTAACCTAGATCTCTTTCCTTCTTGTGCATTATCGATAATATGTATTATACCTTTGTTGTTGTTTTCTTCCATGCTTGGCAAACAACCTTAGCACATCATAATTACCGTCTTGTGTTTTCCTCTTTGGATGGGCCTCATCCGGTTCTAGAGACCGGCACCCCTCCGGTGCCCCCCGCGGTCTAGGGCGTTGTTCGGCACCTAGAGGGGGTAGGTGATACGGTGTATCCTAGGGCCATCCCCATGGACCCTCCTTCACCTCAACAAGTGCCCAAAGGACCAAGGACTAGAGCTCCCGAGACCGAGGTGACGTCACTCCTAGCCCTACTTCCATACAAATCTTGCGAGACATGGTCGCTACCTCAGACGGACGTGTTGTGTGTGCTCAGGTGTGAAGAAGACCACATCGGAGAGGGGCGTGAAGATGGACGAGTCCTCAAGTTCATGGACGAGCCAATGCATCGAGAAGAGCAGAAGAGAGCTCCAGGACCCGGACATCCGGCCCCCTGGCCCGGACATCCGGCCCCTGGGCATTCACCCACAGAAGGCCAACAGCAGCCAAGGCTACAGGGCCCGGACATCCGGCCAGGGCCCGGACATCCGGCCAGGCACGGCCCGGACATCCGGCCCCGCGCCCGGAAATCCGGCGCCTCTGTCCAGAGAGCACCCGAGGCGCGTCCACTCCAGCCCGGACATCCGGGCCCCCGCCCCGGACATCCGGCGTCCTGTGAAGTCCCGGACATCCGGCCCGCCGCCCGGACGTCCGGTCCCTGAATTGCCTGCGCGCATCCCCCGGGCCGAGGCCCATGTACCCATTCGCCCCGTAGACTATATATACTCCTCTCCTCATCCCGTTTAGGGTTAGCTGTGGTTTTAGCTCATTTGACACTTGTGTGGATTTCTCCCACGAGACCGGTGCGCCTCTACGGAGAAGATCCACCTCTGGATTCAAGACCCCTAACGGGAAGATCCCACGGGATTCCAAGACCTCCTCCGGGAGAAGACTATCTGTATCACCGTTGTTGACTTTGGATCATGTATCTCGACCTTGTATCGCGAATCTAGCACTTGTGTGATTGCTTCCGTGTTGATTTGAGTGTTCTCTCTTGTGTTTTCCCCATCTTTCTCCGTGTTTTCCCCGTGTTCATCGTGTGCCAACCTCCAAACGTGAAAGATCCGCTGATTAGGGTTCCACCCTACATCATTATGGTATCTAGAGCAAAGGTATCTCACGATTTTGGAGCCCCACACTTTGTTTTCTAGCCTGTTTTTGTCGTGTTCTTCCTAATTTCGAAAATTACTCCACAAAAAGAGCCCCAAAAATTTTCTGTGATCTGTTGATTTGGCAAGATTTTGTTGAATTTGTTCCATGGATTTGCTGTGCCACGTGTGGATCTAGCTTTTCCTCCACTTTTCCCCAAATTTCACCCGAAAAATCCACCGAATTTTTGCCTCGCAAACCCCCTTTTTGCCACGTGTTCTTGCTGGCTCGGGCACCCCGGACATCCGGCTCGTGCCCCGGACATCCGGCCCGGCCCGGACATCCGGCCCCTGGCCCGGACATCCGGCCTCCCGCAGCCATTTCCCCCCACTACACTTCCCTCCTAGCAATCATTCCCCCCTTTGCGTTCGGTGATCCACCCACTCTTCCGCAAACCTCCACCAATCTTCCGCAACAACCACCATCGCTTCCCCGTTTCGAGTTTTGAAAATTTGTCCCCATTTGCCGTGGATACTTGAGTTTTGGTTTCACCGTTTCCTTGGATGTTTCGGCTACCTTGGGACGGCAAGACTTCGACGACACCACCGCTCAACTTCGGCAAGGACGGTAACATCGACGACACTTCGATCATTCTATCTTGCAATTGCATTGTCACCCTATGAACCATCTTTGCGTAGCTTTCCCATTGAGACTAGCCATTTGAGTATTGCCGGGCCACGACACTTGTGCACATTAGTGATACTCATATATATATTGCATACCACATCATCTTGGTATATTGCATATCTCCTTGTGCCACAAGAGTGTTCCGCATACACAATAGCTACCTCGATACGAGAAGCAAACATATGTGCCCAAAGAAAGAGCTCAAAAGCTTTTAAGCAAAAGAGCCAATCCAAGCAAAGAAACAATAGCATCATACGCCTTGCATCCAAAGAGATCATACATAGCAAATTCATCTTGTGCTCAAGCATCGGCACATCATACACTCATAGCATACTTGTGATAGATAGTCGTTACGTTTTGCCCATATAGGTCGTGCACAAGTGCGTATCCGCCTATTAAGCAATCGGTTAGCGTCTCTCTAGCGTTGTGCAACACGAGCATTTTCCGTGGTTTACCACATTTTTCGCTCATCCTTGGTTGCACAACCACATTTATCTATCCGTGCGTGTGTTCCGTGTGCTACTCTTTGCTAGTGATCTACTTGTTGCTTGAGCAAATCTGTGAACCATTTTCAACATCTTTGAGTCATTTTGACGATTGCATTGAATTTGTGCCACATCCTAACCGAGCTCCTCTCAAAGCTTTACTTGTGTAGGTGTGAGAATCGACACGAAGTGATACCAATAGTGCTATTTCCGGGTTACATTGTTGAGTGATCATTGATCCATTTTCAACCTCGGTTAAGGTACATTGATATTGTCTTCTCCTTTCTCCACTCATTTATTTGCTTGTGATGATGGATAGGCCAAGTTCATCTACCAACCCGATCTTCGATGATCCTCAAGAAGCGAACAACTACGTCACCAAACTACATCTATTCGGCGTCCAACGAGCTCTACATCAAGAGAGTGAAGCTATGCGAGAGTACATTGGTCAAGTTGCCGAGGACGCGCGACAATTCCAACAAAGCACCAAGGAGCAAATCGACCTCATCAACACCAACATGTCTACTCAATACAATGAGCTCCGGACATTGATCATCAACCGACGTTCTTCCTCAACATCATCTCATCGACGAAGCCGCTCAAGTCGACATACCGACTCAACACAAGACTCAAGTACACCTACGTCAAACACTCTTCGTCAAGCCGCACGTCAAGCTCGACATGAACATCGGCAACCTCTACATGACAAGAGTTCCCAAGAGCTATTCGACGAACAAGAAAATCGACGTCGTCACAACCAAGCTACACTTGAGCAAGCACAAGACCGGCAACGACTACGCCAACAACAACAAGAGCGAGCTCGTCAATATCAAGAAGAACAAGATGCCGAGGCTAACCGCCAAGCACAACAACGTCGTGACGCTCAAGCTATGGAGGCGCAACGTGCTCTACAAGATGCACACCGCAATGTGGCCGCCCGCAATCGACACACTCGTCAAGAAGAGGATTTTCTTCGAGATGAGATGCAAGAACGGCGCCATCAAGCAAGAATGCAAGAAGAAGCTCCTCCTCAAGCGCGACATGAACATCAACTCCAACAAGAACGTCTACATCCTCAAGAGCAACACGATACGGCAAACCGCCAAAATCGAGATCATCTTCCCAATAGGCAAGGAAACAATGATGAGCATCGCTATGGCAAGCTCAAGTTCACCATGCCAAAGTTTTCCGGAAGCATTGATCCCGAAGACTACCTCTCATGGGCATTAAAAGTTGACAAGATCTTTCGCCTTCACAACTTCGATGAAGAGAAGAAGATCGCTATGGCATCCCTTGAGTTCCAAGACTATGTTCTCATTTGGTGGGAGCAAATCATAGAGAGAAGAGAAGCCAAAGGCGAACCTCCTATCACCACTTGGGCTCAAATGAAGGAAGTGATGAGAGCACGCTTCGTGCCTACACACTACAACCGAGACTTGTTCAAGAAGCTCCAACTCCTCAAGCAAGGAACCAAGTCCGTTGAAGAGTACTACAAGGAGATGGAGATTGCTATGATAAGAGCAAACATCATGGAAGATGAAGAGCAAACAATGGCGAGATTCTTGAATGGACTCAACTACTCCATTAAGAAGATTGCGGACTTCCAACCATACAACAATCTCCTCGAGCTAGTACACCAAGCAACCAAAGCGGAGCGACAAGTTCACGAGGACTACAAGTACTCCAAGTTCAAATCCAAGAACTTCGGCTCCTACGACCAAGCTTCAACGACTTCGGATACTCTTCCTACCTCTACCAAGCCATCTACAAACATCGGCGACAAGCCAAGCTACAAGAACGCGACTACATCGAGTCATCCACCTTCTACCAACAACTTCAAGCCAAGAGCTACATCATCTACAACTCCAAATGACGAGAAACCCAAGACAAGCTCCATCAAATGTTTCACATGTGGTGGCCGTGGTCACAAGTCCTTCGAGTGCACCAACAAGAGAACAATGATCTTCCACGACGACGGCACATATGACTCGATGAGCGACGACGAAGTGGACGCCATCAAGCACTTGGCCATCCACCGGCGTATCAATGAAGAAGAAGATCGTCAAGTGTTTTGCGACAATGACTCAAGCCCGAACCTAGTTGTCTCCAAAGTCTTGACACTACAACATCAACAAGATGACGACCAACGATGCCATATTTTCCATACGAAGGCCGCCATCAATGGACGCTCCGTCAAGGTTATCATCGATGGAGGAAGTTGCCACAACTTGGCAAGTGATGAGCTATGCGACAAGCTTCATTTGGTCAAGACGAAGCATCCGCACCCCTACAAGGTCCAGTGGCTCAACGACGCCGGAATTCTTCGAGTCGAGCACACCGTGCATGTCTCTTTCAAGATCGGCGCCTACGAGGACACTCTCGAATGTGATGTCATACCCATGTCCGTGTGCCACCTTATTCTTGGACGCCCATGGCAATATGATCGTGGAGTCACACACAATGGACGGACAAATCACTATCACTTCAAGATGAAGGGCAAGGAATTCGTGCTACGACCAATGACTCCAAGTCAAGTTGCCGCCGACAAACTTCTACCTACAACCCATCGTGGAGAGAATGGTGAGAGAGCGAGCCACCAAAAAGAGAGTGAGAGCCACCAACCAAATATGAGCGACTCCACGATGAGCTACACGAAGAAACTAGTGCTATTTGCCACCAAAAGTGAGATGAGAGAAGTGTGTGAGAACCCATCGAACGTCGTTCACCTTGTGCTCTTATGCATAGGAGAAGACAAATCTACTAACACTTCACAATCTCTACCTTTTGTGTTGTCACCTTTATTGCAGGAATTCTCGAACACCTTTACCGATGAGGTACCACCGCTTCTACTTCACGGGATAGAACACCGCACCGAACTCGTACCCGGTGTACCATTTCCCAACAAGGTTCTCTACCGTGTCAACCACGAGATACAACGGCAAGTACCAAAACTCATCGACAAAAGTCATGTACGTGACAACTTTAGCACTTGCGCCGCTCCGGTTATTCTATTGCCTACGAAACATGGAAGTTTTCACGCACATGCATGCTTGTTACGCAAGTGCTTACCTCTTACACAATTTAAGTTGCATGTGATTGGCTTCGAGCAGCTAAAAGATTTATATGAGCATGATCCTTTCTTTGCAAATGCCTATGCTAAATGCTTGACTCAAACTTCTTGGGAACTTCATTACACCAAGGGTGGATATCTTATGAGAGCTAACGAACTTTGCATCCCCGAGTCTTCGCTTTGTTTGCTCCTTTTGCAGGAATCGCATGGAGGAGGACTCATGGGACACTTTGGACGCGACAAGATGTTTGCTACCCTCTCTAAGAACTATTTTTGGCCCAAGATGCTACGTGACGTCTCAAACCTCACCAACCGATGTCCGACATGCCGCAAAGCTAAGTCCAAAGCTCAATATCATGGTCTTTACATGCCTCTTTCTACTACATTTCATCCTTGGGAAGACATAAACATGCATTTCATACTTGGCTTGTCTAGGACTAAAAATGGAAACGATTCCGTGCTTGTCATGGTCGATACATTCTCTAACATGGCTCATTTCATTCCCGATAACAAGATCGACGATGTTTCACATGTTGCCACTTTCTTTTGTAGTGAAATACTCAAGAAGGTGCACGAACAAATACGGGCAACAATCGAGCGACAAGTACATCGCCTCACCAACAAGATCAACGTCAACAAGGCAACAATGGCGTTTCACCCGGAAGATCTCAGTTGGCTACATCTTCACAAGGACCACTTCGCGATAGAGCACAAGTCCAAGCCTCTACCTCGTGACGACGGACCATTCAAGGTGCTCCATGGTGATGAAGATTTCGATCCGAGGTCGGATCTTTCCCAAGGGAGGGGAGATGATACGGTGTATCCTAGGGCCATCCCCATGGACCCTCCTTCACCTCAACAAGTGCCCAAAGGACCAAGGACTAGAGCTCCCGAGACCGAGGTGACATCACTCCTAGCCCTACTTCCATACAAATCTTGCGAGACATGGTCGCTACCTCAGACGGACGTGTTGTGTGTGCTCAGGTGTGAAGAAGACCACATCGGAGAGGGGCGTGAAGATGGACGAGTCCTCAAGGTCATGGACGAGCCAATGCATCGAGAAGAGCAGAAGAGAGCTCCAGGACCCGGACATCCGGCCCCCTGGCCCGGACATCCGGCCCCTGGGCATTCACCCACAGAAGGCCAACAGCAGCCAAGGCTACAGGGCCCGGACATCCGGCCAGGGCCCGGACATCCGGCCAGGCACGGCCCGGACATCCGGCCCCGCGCCCGGAAATCCGGCGCCTCTGTCCAGAGAGCACCCGAGGCGCGTCCACTCCAGCCCGGACATCCGGGCCCCCGCCCCGGACATCCGGCGTCCTGTGAAGTCCCGGCCATCCGGCCCGCCGCCCGGACGTCCGGCCCCTGAATTGCCTGCGCGCATCCCCCGGGCCGAGGCCCATGTACCCATTCGCCCCGTAGACTATATATACTCCTCTCCTCATCCCGTTTAGGGTTAGCTGTGGTTTTAGCTCATTTGACACTTGTGTGGATTTCTCCCACGAGACCGGTGCGCCTCTACGGAGAAGATCCACCTCTGGATTCAAGACCCCTAACGGGAAGATCCCACGGGATTCCAAGACCTCCTCCGGGAGAAGACTATCTGTATCACCGTTGTTGACTTTGGATCATGTATCTCGACCTTGTATCGCGAATCTAGCACTTGTGTGATTGCTTCCGTGTTGATTTGAGTGTTCTCTCTTGTGTTTTCCCCATCTTTCTCCGTGTTTTCCCCGTGTTCATCGTGTGCCAACCTCCAAACGTGAAAGATCCGCTGATTAGGGTTCCACCCTACATCAGTAGGCCACGAAGAATAACTGCTTCTTCGTGTTAGTGCATGTCATTGCGAGATGACAGACCAAGTCTAGGCCCGTTCTGTCACGGGTTCACCCACCAAAGACTCTGTCTCGGGGACGAACGCAGCCGGTCCTCGACGTTCCCGCCCGTGTGTGTGGTTTGTGAGGTGCGTGCCACGTCAAGGACGTGCGTTGCTTGTTCATTGCTTATGTAATGTCTTGCTTTTCTCTTCCGATCCTTTTGTTGCATACTTATATATTGATTATGTATTGTCTGTGAATTGGTACTAACGTTTCATTTGGCTAGTGCATAGCGATGCCGTCGTATGTCGTGTACAAGGGTAAGGTTCCCGGAGTCTACGACGACTGGGAGGAGTGTCGGAGACAGGTTCACCGTTTCAGCGGTAACAGTTACAAAGGGTACACCACTAGGGCGGAGGCGGAATCTAGATACGCGCGCTATCTAGCGGGAGAGAGGAGGGAGCGTTGGAGGAACCGTATGAAGACGAGTTTCATCGCGATGATGCTCATCGTGATGACTGCAACTGTCTTCTATGTGATGGTAGTTTAGATGATCGATATCGACTTGTAATGTGAAGACAAACTCATTACTCGCGGTCTCGAGACTTGTAATATAATGTTCTATCTTTGTTCAGTCTTTTGAATTCGGAGACTAATATGATGAATTGTATTCGGAGACTAATATGATGAATTGTATTCGGAGACTAAACTTCTATTGTATTCGATGAATCTCATGTCGTCTAAATTCTGTCCAATAATATATTTTGTATCCTCCGAAAATATCAGAAAAGAAAAAAATCCCTAATATTCATACTAGTGGCGCACCACTCAAGATACTAATGGCGCACTGTCCAGATGATACTAATGGCGCATCACCCATCAGTGCGCCATTAGTATGCCAAAGCACATGGGTACATATGCCCCCCCTGGGAGGTATACTAATGGCGCACAGATGGACATACTAATGACGCACTACCTGGTGCACCATTAGTGCACCAGATACTAATGGCGCACCAGGGATGCGCCATTAGTAAAGAAATCTAATGGCGTGGTGCTAGTGGCGCACCACTAGTGCGACATTAGTAGGCAAAAGTGGTGCGCCACTAGCATGCCTTTTCCTAGTAGTGTCAACTTCGGTCAAGGTACATTTGGTATAGTTCTTCTCTTCTCCAACTCACACATTCTTGCTTGCAATGATGGATAGGCCAAGTACATCTACAAACCCTCTATTCGATGATCCTCAAGAATCGAACAACTATGTCACCAAACTACATCTATTCGGTGTCCAACGAGCTCTGCATCAAGATAATGAAGCGATGCAAGAGCGCATTGAGCAAGTTGTTGCCGACGCACGATGATCCGAAGCTCGCACAAGAGAGTAATTCGATATCATCAACGCCAACATGTCTACCTAATTCGATGAGCTATGGACTTTGATACTCAACCGACGCTCATCATCCACGTCCTCTCAAAGACGGAGCCGCTCAAGTCGTCATACCGACTACACTTCCGTCTCAAGTACACCTACATTGAACACTCTTCGTCAAGCCGCACGTCTCGACATGACAATCGAAACCCACTTCATGACAAGAGTTCACAGGAACTATTTGAAGATCAAGAAAGTCGAAATCGTCAAAACCAAGCTACACTTGAGCAAGCACAAGAACGGCAACGACTACGCCAACAAGAAGAAGAGCGAGCGCGCCAACAACAAGAACAGCGAGCACGTCAACACCAAGAAGAACAAGATGCCGAGGCTCAACGTCAAGCACAACAACATCGAGAAGCTCAAGCTCTTGAGGCGCAACATGCCCTACTTGACTCACATCGCAATGTTGCAACTCGCAACCGACACATTCATCAAGAGGATGATGCACTTCGCGATGAGATACAAGAAAGGCATTATCAAGAAAGAAGAAAACATCAAGTTCCTCCTCAAGCGCTACAAGAGCCACATGCTCAACAAGAAACACAAGCTCGGCCAGAACAACATGACAATGAGAATCAACTCCGCCAAGAGCAACATGAGGTTAACAATCCTCCAAATCAAGTGATAGAGGCGAGGGGCCCGATCTTTCGATGAGATGATAACTAACGATTTGGTGGAGTCGACTTTGACGATCCGACTACGAATGTGCACGACGTTGCGCCTTAGCAATCGCTAAACCAATCTCCTGGGGTTACTGACGATGCGAGAAGCACGATCAGCCTGACCACGAAGGTCTATTCCTGCATGCAATCGAAGAACAAGCAAGAATATGATAAAGCAATCTGAATATTGCAAATATAGATGAAGAATTGATAAAGGTGGGGATCCGTAAGCGGTCTTGGTCTGGTCGTTGGACACAAACAAAATACACGAAGTTGCAATGGTTAACTTTTGACTAAACAAATCCCAAAGAAAAAGCTACTAGATGGATCTACTTATATAGGATCAAGGGGTGGCGGCCAAGGAGGTGGAAGGACGTCCCAAGGCAGCCTAAAACTAACCCTAGGTCGTACAAGGCTCATGGGCCCAAGTGGAGGTGATGCAACACCTTTGGACTTGTAGTTTGACTCGGATTCTGCTGCAGCGTCAGATTGTTTCGTCGATATCTCAACACTCCGGACGAATTTGAAGGTGAATCCAATTCAGAGTCCGTATGAAGGAGTTCTTGCCGTTTTGAGTCAGGTATGTCTGTGTAGTCCGAATCTGGATGCAGAACGTGAGAGACTTGGACTCTATCTTCTCTTGGCCCAAAAGTGACGTGAGAGAACTTTTTGAACAGCACTTAAACTTCTCTTTTTCCCTTATCTTCATATGTGGATTGTACAAATGTCCCATACACCTGGAATTAGACATGGCACAAAAGTCTGTGAAGTATTTTTGTCCTGGATGACATAAATAAATTGTTGCATAGTTTGCATTAGAAATCACCTCACAAATATACATGTATGCAATATTTTTGGTCGTATCCAAGGTAGTCATGTCCTCATCATCCTCCCTTTCTTGAAAATAAAGCCGGCCTCGGCGTTTCTTAATTTGAAATGTGGGTAAGAAAATAGACAAGGTGTATATGTTGTATATTTATATGTCATCCATTTTTACTTCCCTTAATTTTCGCATATATGACACATGTATAGATGAGTAACTTTCGTAGTTCATAAAATATAAAGCCAAAATATTATCACAAGAAATAGAAGGCATGAAAATATTGCAACTCAATTTGCACATATAAGTGAAGCTCTTAATCGTTACAAAAGATTGGCAATGCTCATCATTAAACCATCCCAACCTTGATGAACCATCACCAAGATTAGAGGTCATATCAAAATGATTAAACATTGACACAATTATTTTCACCCGTATTTGATCCAAATCTGATTTATTCCCTGATTCAAATGGTTCTTTCGCATCAATAGTTAATTCAATCGGTTCACTCACAATTGTTTGATCACATGGCAAAGTCAAATCACGAACATATTCCTCTAAAATAGTTGGTGTGATCAAAGTAGTGGATAGCTCATCGCATGGTTCATTTAAATTGACAAGGCATTCATCATACTCATGTGGAGGTGGAAGATCGGTACCTTTGTCATTACCTCTTATGATCAACTCAGATGATGTAGGCACTGTCGGAGGTGATGTGTCACATGGTGGAGGTGATGTAGTACTCACAACAACGGATGTGTCTGTCATAGTACGCCTAGTAGTGGAAGGAACAACCGTATCATCTCTTGGAATGTGCACCTGGCGCTTATTCTCCTTATGGACAATACGTCGTTTTATTTCCTGTTCAGCACTACAAGCAAGACGAAACAAATGGTCCATAGGATAACACTCTTCATGAATTAGCATCTCCTGAATATCACGGTTTAATCCTCCCCAAAATCTATCCAAAAAATCATCTTCACTTTCCTCTAAAAAGGAGTGCAACAAGGTAGTTCGTAAATCATCATAATATTTTGTTACGGTGTCACTACCTTGTTTCAAATGTTGTAGTTTTTTAATCATGCCACGAGTATAATAAATATCGACAAATCTATCTCTCATCACAAGTTTTAAATCATCCCAAGTAGTAGGTACATGATTAGGGTATAACCGACAATATTCACTCCACCAAACTAAAGCATAACCAGTGAAAGAACCAACCGCAACCTTAACTTTTTTACGTTCATCAAAACTATGGGAAGCAAATATATTATTGATGTTGAACTCCCATTCAATATATAAATCAGGGTTAAAACAACCATGAAAAGGTGGCATGGAAATCGGAACCTGTTTGTGCGCATTTTGATGTCTTTGTACCTCTTGTGATGGTGGTTGTATTTTCTGAGGTGATGACACGTCTCCCACGATCGATGAAGCCCAACTGACTCCTGAACCTGCCATGATTAGTAGAAACAAGAAAAAAAATCAAAAAATAATGTTCCTATGAACTACTAGGATGTGGTAGTAAAGCGCTCACAGTAAAGCAAATATCAATATCTTACAAGTTCTTACCATGCAGCAGGTGGTGATAGGCAACCAGCGGTGTCAAATAACTCCAAAGATTGAGTAAAGCGATTGCCAAGTGAACGTACGTAAACACGGTGTAGAAATATGTGGAGCTGGGTTGGCTTTATATATGGTAGCAAAAGATTAGCAATAATCAATTCAGAGATGCAATGTTGAATAAACGCTCAACGACGGTACTGTGCTGGTCCTAGGCTAGACCGGACTAGAGACGCGAGCCTAGAACACTAAGGATGTCACGGTGTAGCACAACTAGCATCAATAAAGGATACGAATTAGCTCTAGACAGCAAGATATAAGTGAAGATCACAACGACAGTAAAGATAATGATGAAAACAACTGCTAAGCAGAATATACAACAACACTCTCTCCAACTTTCTTTTCCTTCTTTTTCTTTTTCTTTTTTCTCACACTTTTTTTCTTTTTCTTTCTCTCCTCTTTTTTTTTTACTTTTTTTTCTTTGTCTTTTTTTTCTTTCTCCCTCTTTCCAAGACAAACTAGATAAGATGCAGATTGGATCAAGCAAAGATGCGAACGACTTCAACTATGATTGTGACAATGAACGATGGGTTGCACGAGGTGGAAATTGATGGATGAGGTGGTGGACACCGAAAGGGATAACGATGCAGCGGCGACGTGACTAATGTGAACAGAACTTGAAACTCTAATGAACTAGACACTAAGGCCAGCAACTCGACACGACGATGCAACCGATAATTCAATAATGCAAACAACAACAACAACAACAACAACAAAGCCTTTAGTCCCAAATAAGTTGGGGTAGGCTAGAGGTGAAACACATAAGATCTCGTGACCTACTCATGGCTCCGGCACATGGATAGCAAGCTTCCACGCACCCTTGTCCATAGCTAGTTCTCTGGTGATACTCCAATCCTTCAGGTCTCTCTTAACAGACTCCTCCCATGTCAAATTCGGTCTACCCCGACCTCTCTTGACATTCTCCGCACGCTTTAGCCGTCCGCTATGCACTGGGGCTTCTGGAGGCCTGCGCTGAATATGCCCAAACCATCTCAGACGATGTTGGACAAGCTTCTCTTCAATAGGTGCTACCCCAACTCTATCTCGTATATCATCATTCCAGACTCGATCCTTCCTCGTGTGGCCACACATCCATCTCAACATACACATCTCCGCCACACCAAACTATTGAACATGTCGCCTTTTAGTCGGCCAACACTCAGCGCCATACAGCATTGCGGGTCGAACCGCTGTCCTGTAGAACTTGCCTTTTAGCTTTTGTGGCACTCTCTTGTCACAGAGAATGCCAGAAGCTTGGCGCCACTTCATCCATCTGGCTTTGATTCGATGGTTCACATCTTCATCAATACCCCCATCCTCCTGCAGCATTGACCCCAAATATCGAAAGGTGTTCTTCTGAGTCACCACCTGTCCATCAAGGCTAACCTCCTCCTCCTCACACCTAGTAGTACTAAAACCGCACATCATGTACTCAGTTTTAGTTCTACTAAGCTTAAACACTTTCAATTCCAAGGTTTGTCTCCATAACTCTAACTTCCTATTTACCCCCGTCCGACTATCATCAACTAGCACCACATCGTCCGCAAAGAGCATACACCATGGGATATCTCCTTGTATATCCCTTGTGACCTCATCCATCACCAAGGCAAAAAGATAAGGGCTCAAAGCTGACCCTTGATAAAGTCCTATCTTAATCGGGAAGTCATCAGTGTCGAGATCACTTGTTCGAACACTTGTCACAACATTATCGTACATGTCCTTGATGAGGGTAATGTACTTTGCTGGGACTTTGTGTTTCTCCAAGGCCCACCACATGACATTCCGTGGTATCTTATCATAGGCCTTCTCCAAGTCAATGAACACCATATGCAAGTCCTTATTTTGCTCCCTGTATCTCTCCATAAGTTGTCGAACCAAGAAAATGGCTTCCATCGTCGACCTCCCAGGCATGAAACCAAACTGATTTTTGGTCACGTTTGTCATTCTTCTCAAGCGGTGCTCAATGACTCTCTCCCATAGCTTCATTGTATGGCTAATCAGCTTAATTCCACGATAATTAGTACAACTCTGAACATCCCCCTTGTTCTTGAAGATTGGTACTAATATACTCCGTCTCCATTCTTCTGGCATCTTGTTTGCCCGAAAAATGAGGTTGAAAAGCTTGGTTAGCCATACTATCGCTATGTCCCCGAGGCCTTTCCACACCTCAATGGGGATACAATCAGGGCCCCTCGCCTTGCCTCCTTTCATCCTTTTTAGAGCCTCCTTGACCTCAGACTCCTGGATTCGCCGCACAAAACGCATGCTGGTCTCATCAAAGGAGTCATCAAGTTCAATGGTAGAACTCTCATTCTCCCCATTGAACAGCTTGTCGAAGTACTCCCGCCACCTATGCTTAATCTCCTCATCCTTCACGAGGAGTTGGTCTGCTCCGTCCTTGATGCATTTGACTTGGCCAATATCCCTCGTCTTCCTCTCTAGGATCTTGGCCATCTTATAGATGTCCCTTTCCCCTTCCTTCGTGCCTAACCGTTGGTAGAGGCCCTCATACGCCCTACCCCTTGCTTCACCAACAGCTCGCTTTGCGGCCTTCTTCGCCATCTTGTACTTCTCTATGTTGTCTGCACTCCTATCCAAGTACAGGCATCTGAAGCACTCTTTCTTCTCTTTAATCGCCTTCTGGACGGCATCATTCCACCACCAGGTATCCTTATCTTCTCTTCTCCTCCCCCTGGACACTCCAAACTCCTCCGAGGCCACCTTACAAATGCAAGTCGCCATCTTCATCCACACATTGTCCGCATCCCCTCCTTCCTCCCAAGGGCCCTCCTTAATGACCCTCTCCTTGAACGCCTGTGCTAACTCCCCCTTGAGCTTCCACCACTTCGTTCTAGCGACTTTGGCACGCCTATCCCGCTGGACACGAGTCCGAAAGCGAAAGTCAGCAACCACCAGCTTATGTTGAGGTACAACACTCTCTCCAGGTATCACCTTACAATCTAGGCACGCACGCCTATCTTCTCTTCTCGAGAGGATGAAATCAATCTGGCTAGAGTGTTGGCCACTACTAAAAGTCACCAGATGTGATTCTCTCTTTCTAAAGAGGGTGTTAGCTACAATCATGTCGTAGGCTAGAGCAAAGCTTAAGACATCTTCTCCTTCCTGATTCCTGGTGCCATAGCCAAAGCCCCCATGCACCCCTTCAAAACCTGTGTTAGATGTACCCACGTGGCCATTGAGGTCTCCTCCTATGAAGAGCTTCTCACCAATCGGTACACTCCTAACCAGGTCTTCCAGACCTTCCCAGAAGTCCCTCTTGGTGTTCTCAGTGTGGCCTACTTGCGGGGCACACGCGCTGATAACATTGAGTACTAAGTCCCCAACTACCAGCTTGACCAGGATAATCCGGTCCCCACGTCTCGTGATGTCTACCACTCCATGCTTGAGGCTCTTGTTGATCAAGATGCCTACGCCATTCCTGTTTGCAACCAACCCGGTGTACCACAGCTTGAAGCCGGTACCCTCCACCTCCTTTGCCTTCTGTCCCCTCCACTTGGTTTCTTGGACGCAAAGGTTATCAACACTTCTCCTCACCGCTGCATCGACTAGCTCCCGAAGCTTCCCTATCAGGGACCCTACGTTCCAGCTACCTAAGCGGATCCTCCTAGGCTCGGCTAGCTTCCTTACCCTTCGCACTCGTCGAGTCAAATGCGAAGACCCTTGCTCATTTTCCACTACATCCGGGCGCCGATGTAGCGCGCCATTAAGGATGCGACGACCCGATCCTCGCTCACTTGCCACCGTATCCAGATCAAGATACGGTGTGCCACCAAGGGGGTGACGTCCCGGCCCTTGCCCATTTGACACCACACCCATGTTCCGATGTGGCGCGTCGCTGAGAGGGTTACGCCCCAACGAAAATCTTTTGGGTTTCATCTCAATAATGCAAACAATGAAAAGAAAATTGCAAAGGCTCAGACTGGCTTGGACAAAGGATGAATATATCTAACTTTTTTTGTGGCTTTTCCTTGGACAATAGGTAAGAAAATAAATCTAATCTAGGAATAACTGGAAATTCTCACCGAGCAACCTGAAAACTGATACCACTTGATAGAGGCGAGGGGCCCGATCTTTCGATGAGATGATAACTAACGATTTGGTGGATTCGACTTTGACGATCCGACTATGAACGTGCACGACGTTGCGCCTTAGCAATCGCTAAACCAATCTCCTGGGGTTACTGACAATGCGAGAAGAACGATCAGCCTGACCACGAAGGTCTATTCCTGCATGCAATCGAAGAACAAGTAAGAATATGATAAAGCAATCTGAATATTGTAAATATAGATGAAGAATTGATAAAGGTGGGTATCCGTAAGCAGTCTTGGTCTGGTCGTTGGACACAAACAAAGTACACGAAGTTGCAATGGCTAACTTTTGACTAAACAAATCCCAAAGAAAAAAGCTACTAGATGGATCTACTTATATAGGAGCAAGGGGTGGCGGCCAAGGAGGTGGAAGGACGTCCCAATGCAGCCTAAAACTAACCCTAGGTCGTACAAGGCTCATGGGCCCAAGTGGAGGTGATGCAACACCTTTGGACTTGTAGTTTGACTCGGATTCTGCTGCAGCGTCAGATTGTTTCGTCGATATCTCAACGCTCCGGACGAATTTGAAGGTGAATCAAATTGGGTTGGAAAGTGTACGAAATCTAGTTTCCAACAAAAAAAGAAACACCCAATTCGGAGTCCGTATGAAGGAGTTCTTGCCGTTTTGAGTCAGGTATGTCTGTGCAGTTCGAATCTGGATGCAGAACGTGAGAGACTTGGACTCTATCTTCTCTTGGCCCAAAAGTGACGTGAGATAACTCTTTGAACAGCACCTAAACTTCTCTTTTTCCCTTATCTTCATATGTGGATTGTACAAATGTCCCATACACCTGGAATTAGACATGGCACAAAAGTCTGTGAAGTATTTTTATCCTGGATGACAGAAATAAATTGTTGCATAGTTTGCATTAGAAATCACCTCACAAATATACATGTATGCAATATTTTTGGTCGTATCCAAGGTAGTCATGTCCTCATCATCAAGACTGCCCTCACAATAGGCACGGAAAAAATGAGGAGCATCGCTATGGCAAGCTCAAGTTCACCATGCCAAAGTTCTCCGGAAGCATTGATCCCAAAGACTACCTCTCATGGGCATTGAAAGTTGACAAGATCTTTCGCCTCCAAAATTTTGATGAAGAAAATAAGATCGCAATGGCATCCCTTGAGTTCCAAGACCATCGAGAGAAGAGAAGCAAAAGGCAAACCGCCTATCACTACATGGAGTCAAATGAATGAAGTCATGAGAGCACGTTTCGTGCCAACACACTAGAACCGCGACTTGTTCAAAAATTTGCAACTCGTCAAGCATGGAACCAAGTCCATTGAAGATTACTACAAGGAAATGGAGATTGCCATGATAAGAGCCAAACTATGGAGAGATTCTTGAATGGACTCAACTATCCTATCAAGAAGATTGCAGACTTCCAACCATACACGAATCTCCTAGAGCTAGTACACCAAGCAACTAAAGCGGAGCGACAAGTACAAGAAGACTACAAGTACTCCAAGTTCACCTCCAAGAACTACAGTTCCGACAACCAAGCTTCAACGACTTCGGCACCTCCTACCTCTACCAAACCATCTACAAGCTTAGGTGACAAGTCAAGCTACAAGAATTCGACTACATCAAGTTATCCCCCTTCTTCGAACAACTTCAAGCCAAGAGATTCATCATCTACAACTCCAACCGAGGATACCTCCAAGACGAGTTCCATCAAGTGTTTCAAATGCCAAGGACGAGGCCACAAGTCATTTGAGTGCAAGACCATTCACACCATGATCATCAATGACGGCTGATCATATGACTCAATGAGTGATGATGAAATGGAAGCCCTTGAACACGTAGCTATGCATCGCCAAGTGAATGAAGATGAAGACCATCAAGTGTTTTGCGACAATGACTCAAGTCCCAATCTCGTTGTCTCCAAGGTCTTGACACTTCAACATCATCAAGATGAAGATCAAGGATGTCACATCTTCCATACCAAGGCCGGCATCAATGGACGTTCTGTCAAGGTTATCATTGATGGAGGAAGTAGTCATAACTTGGCAATTGAAGAACTTTGCGACAAGCTAAAATTGGTCAAGACAAAGCACCCTCACCCGTACAAGGTCCAATGGCTTAGCGACGCCGGAACTATTCACGTCGAGCACACCGTGCAAGTATCTTTCAAGATAAGCGCCTACGAGGACTGATTGGAGTGTGGTGTGGTCCCAATGTCAGTTTGCCACCTTCTCCTCGGAAGACCATGGCAATAGTATTGATAATGTCACCCACAATGGATGGACAAACCATTACATCTTCAAGATGAAGGGCAAGTAATTTGTGCTACATCTTATGTCACCAAGTCAAGTGGTCGCCGACAAACAAATATCTACCAACCATCATGGAGAGAATGGTGAGAGAGTGAACCACCAAAAGGAGAGTGAGAGGCACAAGCCAAATTCGAGCACCTCCACGATGAGCGACAAGAAGCAACTAGTGCTATTTGCCACCAAAAGTGAGATGAGAGAAGTGTGTGAGAACCCATCGAGCGTCTCTCACCTTGTGCTTTTCTGCAAAGGGGAAGCAAAACCTACTAACACTTCACCACCTCCACCTTTAGTGTTGTCTCAATTGTTGCAGGACTTCAATGATGTCTTTCCCGATGAACTACCTCCGGGTCTACCTCCACTTCGCGGCTTCGAACACTGCATCGACCTCATACTGAGCGCACCACTTCCGAACAATGTTCCTTACCGCGTCAACCCCGAGGAAACCAAGGAGATACAACGTCAAGTAGAACAACTCATCGACAAAGGTCATGTACGTGAAAGCTTAATACCTTGTGCCGTTCCAGTTATACTCGTGCCTAAGAAAGATGGAAGTTTTCGCATGTGCTCCGATTGTCGTCTGATAAATGCTATCACTGTTAGATACCATCACCCTATTCCACGCTTAGATGGCATGCTTGATGAATTATGTGGTGCAACCATCTTTTCAAAAATTTAACTTAAAAAGTGGCTATTACCAAGTTTGCATTCAAGAGGGTGATGAGTGGAAAACAGCTTTCAAAACCAAGTTTGGGTTATATGAGTGGTTGGTCATGCCGATGGGCTTATCGGAAGCGCCCGGCTCTTTCATGCGCCTCGTGCATTTCGTTCTCCGACCATATATCGGTGTCTTTGTACTGGTTTACTTTGATGATATCCTCGTTTTTAGCAAGTCGCTTGAGGATCACGTCACACACATCCGTATGGTTTTGCAAACCCTTCGGAAAGAACGTCTCTATGCTAACATGGATAAATGCACTTTTGGCATTGATAAGGTTGTTTTCCTAAGATTTGCCATTTCTTCACGAGGTGTTCATGTTGATGAAACTAAAATTGAAGCAATTAAAACTTGGTCACAACCTACGAATCTCCAACAAGTGCGTAGCTTTCTTGGGTTAGCCGGTTTCTATCGATGTTTTGTGAAGGACTTTATCACGATTGCTTCTCCTTTGCACGCTTTGAGTAAAAAAGAATGCATCCTTTGTTTGGGGTCTTTCGCAAGACACCGCGTTGAATGAGCTTAAAACTTTCCTTACTAAAGCTCCTCTTATTGCCTTACGAAACTTTGACAAACCTTTCGAGGTACATTGTGACGCTAGTGTTACTGGCATAGGAGGCGTGTTAATGCAAGAAAAGTGCCTGATTGCGTATTTTAGCGAAAAACTTTCTGGAGCGCAACTTAAATACCCCATCTATGAGAAAGAGCTATATGCCTTAGTACGAGTTTTGCGTGTTTGGGAACACTATCTTCGACCTCATGAATTCATTCTTCACATGGACATGAGACACTCAAGTATCTTAAGGGTCAAACTAAGTTGAACAAGTGTCATGCTAAGTGGAGTGAGTTCATAGAGTCTTGTCCCTCTGTCATTAAATACATCAAAGGCAAAGAGAACGTTGTAGCGGATGCGCTTTCTCGCAAATGCATGATTGTTACCAAACTTGAGTTGAATGTTATCGACTTTCAGCACGTAAAAGACTTGTATGAGCATGATCCATTCTTTGCAAATCCTTATGCCAAATGTGTGACACACACTTCTTGGGAATGATATTATATCAAGGATGGATATCTTATGAGAGCTAACAAACTTTGCATTCCCAGGTCGTCTCTTCATTTGCACCTTTTGCAGGAATGTCATGGAGGAGGACTTATGGAACACTTTGGACGCGACAAGACATTTGCGATGCTATCCAAGAACTATTATTGGCCCAAGATGTTCGTGACGTTTCACGCTTCACCAACCGGTGCTCTACATGCCGCAAAGCTAAGTCCAATGCTCAATCCCATGGTCTTTACATGCCTCTACCTATTCCATATCAACCTTGGGAGGACATTAGCATGGACTTTGTTCTTGGGTTGCCTAGAACTCAAAATGGAAAGGATTCCGTGTTTGTTGTAGTGGATAGATTTTCCAAAATGGCTCATTTCATTCCATGCAACAAGATAGGCTTCACATGTTGCGAAACTCTTTTGTAGGGAAATCTTGCGCCTACATGGTGTGCCCAAGACGATCGTCTCAGACCGTAACGTCAAGTTCTTGAGCTACTTTTGGAAGACTCTATGCACAAAACTCGACATCAAGCTTCTATTCTCGTCAGCATACCATCCACAAACGGACGACCAAATGGAGGTGACGAACTGGACGCTATCGATGCTTCTTCGCGTGTTGATCAAGAAGAACATCAAGGAATGGGAACAATGCTTGCCCATCGCAGAGTACGCCTACAACCGCGCAAGACACTCAACAACCGGCAAGTCTCCTTTCAAGGTCATGTATGGCTTCAACCCATTGTCCCCATTGGAAATTCTTCCTCTACCTCTACAAGAGCGCATCAACATGGACGCAAGTGCACGGGCAAGTTACCTCAAGAAGTTGCATGAAGACACGAGGGCAACGATCGAGCGCCAAGTCCATCACCTCGCCACCAATCTCAACGCCCAAAAGACACCAAGGGTATTCCAATCGGGGATCTCGTATGGCTTCATCTTCGCAAGGACCGATTCCCCAACGAGCGCAAGTCCAAACTACTACCTCGACCCGACGGACCCTTCAAGGTGTTAGCACGCTACAACAACAATGCCTACAAGATCGACATTCCACGCGACAAGTACAATGTGAGTGATACCTTCAACGTCAAGGATCTCTCTCCTTTCCATGGTGATGAAGATTTCGATCCGAGGTCGGATCTTTCCCAAGGGAGGGGAGATGATACGGAGCATCCCATGGTCATCCCAATGGATCAATCTTTGTCTCACCAAGTGCCAAGTGGACCCATGACACGTGCCCAAGCAAGAGCTCTCGAGACCGAGGTGACATCTCTCCTTAACCAACTTCCATGCGAATCATGCGAGACATGGCTACTACCTCAAACGGATTTGCTTTGCATACTCAGGTGCCAAGAAGACCCCCTCAAAGAGGATCATGAAGATGGACAAGCCCCCAAGCCTACGGAGGAAGAGCAACATCGTGCGGAACCGAAGAAGACTCTAGGCTCCAGACATCCAGCCCCTTGAGCATCCGCGGCCGCCGAGCCCCCACAGCTCAAGCTATAGGGGCCGGACATTCGGCCAGGCCCCGGACATCCGACCCGGAGCCCGGAAACCCGGCGCCACACCACATAAGCATACCCGTGGCTCGACCTCGTCAGCCCGGACATTCGGCGCCAGGCACAGACATCCGGCGCCTTGTGACAGCCCGGACATCTGGCCCGACGCCCGGACGTCCGGCCTCTGATACCTGCGTGCATTTCGTCTAGGCTATGGCCCATGTGCCCCTTCGCCCCCTAAGACTATATATACTGATGAGGACATCCCTAACAAGGTTACACCCACAGCTCCAACTAACACATATATAGGACCAATTACTAGAGCTCGCGCACGCCAATTAAATTACTAGGTACTTTCGTTTCTTGGTAATGAATCTAATGTTCATGAGAATATGATGATGCCTAAATTGGATACATTTGTCTTGCTTACAAATGAAGGGCCTAGCTTGGACAAGAAGGATGAACATTGGAGCAAGATCAAGCATGGAGATGATGGCATGCGCAAGGGGAACAAGAATGGAGTTTCAATTGATGATTTCAGGACTTTGAAGCCACCATAATGAGTGAGTGAAGCCTTGGACGAAATATACAAGATGCCACTACATAAATTTCGTCCACGGGCTATTATAGGTGCTGCATCACCTTATTATTGGGCCAGGCCCATGTAATTTCGAAATACTTGAGTATAGGCTATTTTTAGAGTCCGTATGTGTGGGGAAACAAGAGTTAGGGTTGGTTTCGCACCCCTCCACCAAGTGCCACAAAATTCCCCCCTCTTTCCCCCATATATACAACCATTAGGGCGTCGTTTAGACTTTGGGTTTTGTTTAGATTAAAATTCACCATAGCTGCAACTTCGCGTACTTCGTTTGTGTTCAATGACCAGACAAAGACGTCATAGAACCCCACTAGATTAATAAAGCTTTCCTCTTGAATTCGCAATATCCAGATTGCAATCTCAGTTTCTTGCTGGTTCTTCGTTTGCCTGCAGGAAATAGACCTTCGTGGTCAAGTTGATCGTGCTCCGGCGTGGTCAATAACCTCTCGGAGTTGGTTTATCGATTGCTAAGGCGCGACGTCCACGCACGTTCGTAGTCGGATCGTCCAAGTCGACTTCCTCCAAAACGATAGCCACCATCTCATCGAAAGACGGGACACCTTAGCCTCTATCAAGTGGTATCATATTTCCAGGTTGCTCGGTGAGATTTTATAGTTTTTCATAGTTTAGATCGAGTTTGTTCTTCATACCTATAGTCCACGAAAAAGCCAAAAAAAATTAGGGTTAGTTCATCCCATCCGAACCAATCTGAGCCTTTGCATAATCTTTTCTGTATTTGCTTTGTTGAATTTGCGGTTGCATCGTCGTGTCAAGTTGCTGGTCTTAGCATCTAGTTCTTTAGAGTTTCGAGTTATGTTCATAGTTTGTCACGCCGCCGCCGCACCATATTCATCGCCGCTGCCATATCCACCACCACCACATACTACCACTGCTTTCATAACCTACCACCGCTGCCATATCCTACCACCATATATCCACCACCAATCCGAGTTCTTTTCATATTAGGTTTGTTCTCAAGATCCATCTAGGTTTCGGATTTGTGTTTCCTTGCCTGCGTAGGTCTCGGGAAAAAAATTGCCACCATACTATTTTAGGCCAAAATTTCGACAGGTGAAGATATTTTTTCCCTATCCTATTTTTGGGCTTTTCTGAGTCTTTTGAGACACGTGCCACCATACTGTTTTTTTACCGCACTTTTTCGTCGTTGCTGCCCTGATTCCAAAAAAAATATCGCCAATTTTTTTTCGTGCCTATCATCTTAGTTTGACTTGGGAAGTGTTTTGAGACACTCGCCATTATAGTGATTTTCAGCAAAAAAACAACAGCGCAAAAAAAAGAGCGAAAAAAAAGAGGCGAAAAAAAATTCAGAGTGTGCTTTTCCCTTTATTACGTGCAGCGCCGTGATTTTGTTAGTGTTCTAGGCTCGCGTCTCTAGTACGGTCTAGCCTAGGACCAGCACAGTACCGTCGTTGAGCGTTTATTCAACTTTGCATCTCTGAATTGATTATTGCTGACCCCTTTTGCTACCATCTTATAAGCCTTCCCAGCTCCACATACATCTACGTCGTGCATTTGACTCTCCCTGGTAATTGCTTTATCCAAGCTTTGAGAGTTTTGACTACCACAGTTGCCGATCAACACCTGCTGCTGGGTAGAACTGGTAAGAATTTGAAATTTGCTTGTCGCATTTGTGACAGCCGCCACCACCACCACTTATTAGTAGTCTGTAGGATCATATTCTTGTGTGTTTCTATTGCTCCTAACCATGCCAGGATCACAAGTCGATGAGACTAACTGGGAGAACTTGATGAACAGGGAGCTTCATGATAAGTTTCAGTACATGATGAGTGTACAGGTGCAAGATGTGCTAAACAGATTTGACGAGGCCATGGAGAAGATAGATGGCATGGAGAAGACGTTTGAAACAAAGCTCGATAACAAGTTTGTTGAATTGCTTTCGTGTTTTCCACCACCACCGGCTGCTGCAGCTGTCCCACCTCTAACACAACAACAACAACAACAACAACAACAACAACAACAACAACAACAACAACAACAACAACAACAACAACAACAACAACAACATCGCCTTCCAAATCAAGTGGGACGAGCACAACGCGTTCCCCTTGAGCTTGGTCAAGGTTCTGGTGCCGCTGTTGATGTTTCTGTAGCCCCTGCTGCTACTGCAGAGGTGGAGGACCATTACGAGGATGAGGTTGACCAAAATCAGAACTACGTGCAACCACCAGCACCACCACCACCAGGTCGTCCTCATGCATATCATCGCAACAGTAGGGCTGCATCACCACCTGAGGTACATGACCATCTTCCTAAACTGAAATTGAATATTCCACCATTTGAGGGTAGATATGTTCCTGATATATATCTTACTTGGGAGTTAGAAACTGAACAACGTTTTACATGTTTAAACTATCCCGAGGAGAGACGTGTTCCTGCCGCTGTTCGTGCTTTCACAAGTTTTGCATGTGTTTGGTGCTCTGAACATTGTAGATTATATCCTATTCCAGCTACTTGGGCTGCTTTGAAAACTGCTATGCGTACTCATTGGGTTCCACCATATTATCAACGTGAATTACTTCAAAAATTGCAGCGCTTAAGACAAGGAAAAAAAATTGTAGAAGAATATTATCAGCAATTACAAACTGGCCTGATTAGATGTGGTATAGTTGACGAGAATGAAGCTATGCTTGCACGTTTTATGGGTGGATTAAATAGAGAGATTCAGACCATTCTAGAGTATAAGGATTATAATAATATCACTCGTTTATTCCATCTTGCTTTTAAAGCTGAACGTGAAGTGCAGGATCGATAGGCATTGGCGCGGACTAACTTTTCTGCAGGTCGACCATCATCATGGACACTGCGTGTATTGTTGTAGGGTGAAACCCTAGGGGGATCTTTTCACACTTGGAGGGGGAAAAAGAGGAAGACCACACAAGACACAAATCTCTCAAAACAAACCCAATATCACATCCACTAGAGTAGCCTACAAAGGATCCACAAGATTACAAGATCAATCCAAGGAATTAAGCACAAAGGTAAGGTTCTTCCCACTCCTAAAGGAGGTGAGGTCTTGCAATCCACAAGGATTCTTCTCCCTTGGGAGGTCTTGCAATCCATGAGGATTCTTCTCCCTTGGAGGTCTTGATCTCCTAGAGGAGGGGATACAAGGAGCAAAGCTCTCAAGGTCTCTCAATATCTTTGCTAACCCTCAAAAGATGTGGAGGAGGTCTATTTATAGTCTATGCCACGAAGGGGTAAAAGGGGAAAAGGGGTACATGGCCAAAGGACGAAGGTTGCGCGCAGGCAGGGCGGTAGTACCGGCCCCTCGGGCGGTATTACCGCTTGCAGGCGATAGTACCGCTTGTTGGCAGGAGAGGTAGTACCGCTTTGGAGGGGCGATAGTACCGCTCGTTCCGGGTTGGGCAGGTCTTCATTCGCTTCTACGTGATCCGGACTGAACAGGTTCTTCCTTGCTTGCACGTGATCATCTCCTTGGTAACTGAGAATGCACAACATCTCCTTGTGAGGTAGAACCCAATACTCATGCGAATCCAAACGAAACTCGAAGAGGAGAGAATTCACCTCGTCCTCGATAGCGCGTGCACGTGCTCTAGTCATTGGTCCCTTGCGTGCTTGTGCCGGTGATGGATTGTCCATGGGGATGCTTGTCGGATGCTCCGCATCATCTCCCTCCCTTGGGGAAGATCCGTCCATGGATCGTGGTCTTCATCACCATGGTACTTGGGCAAGTATTTTACATTGAAGATGTCGCTTACGTTGTACTTGTCATGGGGGATGTCGATCTTGTAAGCGTTGTCGTTGTAGCGTGCTAGCACCTTGAATGGTCCGTCGGCTCGTGGAAGAAGCTTGGATTTGCGTTCCTTGGGGAAGCGGTCTTTGCGAAGGTGTAGCCAAACGAGATCACCCGGATGGAACACCATTGGTGTTTTGTTGGTGTTGAGCTTGATGGCGCGGCGTTGTACTTGACGCTCGGTCGTGGAACGTGTTTCTTCATGCATCTTCTTGAGGTGGACTGCTCTTGCACTTGCGTCCATGTCGGCTCGATCTTGAAGCGGGAGAGGAAGGATGTCCAAAGGTGACAATGGATTGAAGCCGTATACAACCTCAAAGGGGGACTTGCCGGTTGTAGAGTGTCTCGCGCGATTGTAGGCGTACTCGGCGATGGGTAGGCACTCCTCCCACTCCTTGATGTTCTTCTTGATCAACACACGTAGGGGAGTTGCAAGCGTCCGGTTGGTGACTTCGGTTTGGCCATCCGTTTGAGGGTGGTATGCCGTGTAGAAGAGTAACTTGATGCCGAGCTTGGCGCATAGAGTTTTCCAAAAGTAGCTCAAGAACTTGACGTCAATATCCGAGACAATCGTCTTGGGCACGCCATGTAGCCGCAAGATTTCCCTACAAAAGAGAGTCACAATATGTGAAGCATCGTCTATCTTGTGACAAGGAATGAAATGTGCCATCTTGGAAAATCTATCCACAACAATGAATACGAAATCCTTTCCATTGCAAGTTCTAGGTAATCCAAGAATGAAATCCATGCTAATGTCTTCCCATGGATGGAAAGGAATAGGGAGTGGCATGTCAAGGCCATGGGATTGAGCTTTTGACTTAGCTTTGCGGCATGTAGAGCACCGGTTGGTGAAGCGAGAGATGTCACGGAACATATTGGGCCGAAAGTAATTCTCGGATAGCGTAGCAAATGTCTTGTCGCGTCCAAAGTGTCCCATGAGCGCTCCTCCGTGAGATTCCTGCAAAAGGAGCAAACGAAGCGAAGACTCGGGAATGCAAAGTTTGTTAGTTTTCATGAGATATCCATCCTTTATGTAGTATTGCTCCCAAGAAGTACCTGCTACACATTTGGCATAAGGATTTGCAAAGAAAACATCATGCTCATATAAGTCTTTTATGTGCTCAAAGCCAATAACATTCAACTCAAGTTTGGTAACAAGCATGCATTTGCGGGAAAGAGCATCCGACACAACATTTTCTTTGCCTTTGATGTATTTGATGACATAGGGAAAAGACTCAATGAATTCACTCCACTTAGCATGACGCTTGTTTAACTTTGTTTGACCCTTGAGATACTTGAGCGTCTCATGGTCCGTGTGAATAATAAATTCATGGAGTCGAAGATAGTGTTCCCAAACACGTAAAACTCTCACCAAAGAATAGAGCTCTTTATCATAGATGGGGTAGTTAAGTTGTGCTCCGGATAGTTTTTCACTAAAATACGCAATGGGGTGTTTTTCTTGCATGAGCACGCCACCTATGCCGGTACCACTAGCGTCACAATGAATCTCAAAAGGCTTATCAAAGTTCGGTAGGGCAAGAAGTGGTGCGTGCGTGAGCAAGTGTTTGAGCTTAATGAACGCGGTGTCTTGCGAAGGACCCCAAACAAAGGGTGCGTTCTTCTTGCTCAAGGCGTGTAGAGGCATAGAAATGGTGCTAAAGTCCTTCACAAAGCGTCGATAGAAACCGGCTAAACCAAGAAAGCTACGCACTTGTTGAAGGTTCGTTGGTTGAGGCCAAGTTTTAATTGCTTCAGTTTTAGTTTCATCAACGTGAACACCTTGTGAAGACACGACAAATCCTAGAAAAACAACTTTATCAACACCAAAAGTGCATTTCTCCATATTAGCATATAATTGTTGTTTTCGAAGGGCTTGCAAAACCATACGGACGTGGTTGACATGTTCCTCAAGCGACTTGCTAAAGACTAGTATGTCATCAAAGTAAACCACTACAAAGAAGCCGATATAAGGTCGGAGAACGAAATGCATAAGATGCACGAAAGAGCCGGGCGCTTCCGATAAGCCCATCGGCATGACCAACAACTCATATAACCCAAACTTGGTTTTGAAAGCTTTTTTCCACTCATCACCCTCTTGAATGCGAATTTGGTAATAGCCACTTTTAAGGTCAATTTTGGAAAAGATGGTGGCACCACATAATTCATCAAGCATGTCATCTAGGCGTGGAATAGGGTGACGGTATCTAACGGTGATAGCATTTATCGGACGACAATCGGAACACATGCGAAAACTTCCATCTTTCTTAGGCACGAGAATAACGGGAACTGCACAAGGGCTTAAGCTTTCACGTACATGACCTTTGTCGATGAGTTGTTGTACTTGACGTTGTATCTCCTTTGTTTCCTCCGGGTTGACGCGGTAAGGAGCCTTGTTCGGAAGTGGTGCACTGGGTACGAGGTCGATGCGGTGTTCGATGTCGCAAAGCGGAGGTAGACCCGGTGGTAGCTCATCGGGAAAGACGTCCGAAAATTCCTGCAACAATTAAGACAGCACAAAAAGGTGGAGGTGGTGAAGTGTTAGTAGGTTTGGCTTCCCCTTTGCATAGAAGCACAAGGTGGAAGACGCTCGAGGGGTTCTCACACACTTCTCTCATCTCACGTTTGGTGGCTAGGAGGACTAAGTTTTTCTCTCTTGGTGAAGAGGCGCTCAATTTTGGCTTGTGGCTCTCACTTTCTTTTTGGTGGATCACTCTCTCACTAGTATCTCCACTATGGGTGGATGCTTGCTTATCGGAGATCACTTGGCTTGGTGACATTGGTCGAAGCACATATTCCTTTCCTTTCATCTTGAAGCTGTAGTAGTTGGTTCGTCCGTTGTGGATGACTCCACGGTCAAATTGCCAAGGTCGTCCCAAGAGAAGGTGGCACACTGTCATGGGAACTACATCACACTCCAAGGTGTCCTCGTAGGCGCCGATCTTGAAAGAAACTTGTATCGTATGCTCCACTTGAATGGTGCCGGAGTCGCTCAACCATTGTACTTTGTATGGACGAGGGTGCTTCTTCTTGACCAATTGAAGCTTGGAACATAGCTCGTCACTTGCCAAGTTGTGACAACTTCCTCCTTCGATGATGAGCTTGACGGAACGTCCGTTGATGCCGGCCTTTTTGTGGAAAATATGGCATCGTTGGTCTTCGTCTTGATGGTGTTGGAAGGCCAAGACCTTGGATACCACGAGAGAGGGACTTGAATCGTTGTCACAAAACACTTGATCATCTTCATCTTCGTTGATGCGCCGGTGCATGGCCACATGCTCAATAGCTTCCACTTCGTCTTCGCTCATTGAGTCATATGTGCCATCATCGTTGAAGATCATGGTTCTCTGTTGGTGCACTCGAAGGACTTGTGACCTCGGCCACCACATGTGAAGCACTTAAAGGAACTAGTCTTCACGGTGTCGTAAGGTGGTGCCGAAGGTGAGGGAGTCTTGGGTTTGTAGTTGCTTGCCGGAGAACGAGTCGAGGAAGGTGTAGTTTGCTTGGAACTTGACTTGTCGCCTGTACTTGGTGATGCTCTAGTTGAGGTAGGAGGTGCCGAAGTCGCAGGAGCTTGAGAGTAGGAGCCGTAGGTCTTGGACGAGTATTTGGTGTATTTGAAGTCATCCTGGACTTGTCGCTCGGCCTTGGACGCTTGATGAACAACTCGAGAAGATTGGAGTATGGTTGGAAGTCGGCTATCCGCTTGATTGGGTGATTGAGGCCGTTCAAGAAGCGGGCCATTGTTTGCTCGTCGTCTTCCTTGACGTTGGCTCGTATCATGGCAATCTCCATTTCTTGGTAATATTCCTCCACCGTCTTCGTGCCTTGTTTGAGAAGTTGCAGCTTCTTGAAGAGATCGCGGGTGTAGTGTGTAGGCACGAAGCGAGCTCGCATGACATTCTTCATTTCCGTCCAAGTTGTAATTGGTGGTTCGCCTCTTGTATGTTGTCGCTTGATCTTTTGTTCCTACCAAATGAGGACATAGTCTTGAAACTCGAGAGAGGCCATGGCAATCTTCTTCTCTTCTTCGAAGTTGTGGAGGCGGAATATCTTGTCGACCTTCAATGCCCATGAGAGGTATTCTTCGGGATCGGTGCTTCCGGAGAACTTGGGCATAGTGAACTTAAGCTTGTCGAAGCGTTGTTCTTCGTCATGTTGATGATGGTGGTGTCGCTCAGACGAGGTGGTCGCTCCACGAAAGCTTGCTCTTCACGATGGTCTTGCCGTTGGTGGTGTCGCGGCACATCGTTCCCATTTCGTCGTTCTTGCTCCGCTTCGCGATGAGCGGCTTCCTCTTGTCACTCTTGATGAAGTTCTTCTTGTTGACGTACTTGGCGGTTGCGGTCGGCGAAGATGCACGTGGAGTCACGAAGAGCTTGTTGTGCGTTGTGTGCTTGATTGTCACGTCGTTCTTGAGCTTGCCGGATTGTATCGTCATCTTCGTGTACTTGACGTGGGCGTTGTTTCTCTTGGCGGCGCCCTTGCTCACGTGCTCGAACTCGATCTCGTAACCCATTGCCATGGAATGGATTGTCCGGAGATTGTCGATCTTGATTGATGAATTGTTGAGCTTGCCGAGGCCGTGGCGGACTTGCATCTGAGGAAGAGTAAGCCGAAGAGTGTTCACTTGAGTGTCGACTTGAATGGCGCCGTCTTGATGAAGGAAGCGGAGACTTGCGGTTCACCAAGATGTGGCGGAACTCTTGCATTTGTGTGCGGAAGTCAGAAGCGAGTTGCTCGATGCGGCCGCCCAAAGCTTCGCTTTCTTGGTGAAGAGCTCGTTGGACGCCGAAAAGGTGATTCTTGGTGACGTAGTTCGGTGCTTCCACTAGATGCTCATTCGTCGGGTCGGTCGAAGAACTTGGCCTATCCATCATGTAAGTAGGAGGTGAGTAGGTAAATGAGAGAACAATACCAAGGTTACCTCTTCCGAAGATTGAAAATGTAACAAGTTTCACTCAATGAAATGCCACAATAGTAGAATTGGAACCTGGTTTGTTCCTCACACCTACAAATAAAGAGGCCTATGGAGTAGCTTGGTTAGGATGGTGGCAAAATTTCAAACAAAATGTTAGTCAAGATATCGATAAGGTTGAGAAGATTCACAAAGATGCACGTAAAGCAAATAGATCAAAGCCAAATGTATCACTAGGAACACACGCACGGAAGATAGATGGGATCCGCACAACCAAGGGTGAGCGCAAAATGTGAGTGATCACGCAAAATGCTCTTGTTGTGCGAATACTAGAGACGCTAGCTCGATTGCTCAAATGGGCGAGATACGCTTTGTGCACCAACCTATGAGAGAAACGTGCCGTCCTCGATCCCAACTATGCTATGTATGCGGTGACCAAGATGATATGAGTAAGTAAAGTTTCTCAATGCTATTGCTTATAAGCTCATTGTTGCTCCTATTTTTGCTTAAAAGCTCTTTTTTGAAAGCTTGATGCTCGAGCCGAGGATAATATTGGACAAGTATGTAAGATATGCACGGGAGAGACTTATGGCACTAAGATGATAACATGATCACTACGGTGCACAATAGCATGGCCCGACAATTCTCAACTCGCTAGTCTCGATGGGTAAGCAACACAAATGGCTCGGGCTATCAATGCAAAAGCAAAAGGTAAGTGTCGTCGAGGTTACCGTCCTTGCTTACGGTTGGCGGCGAAGATGACTCCGAGGCGATGTTGTCGATGTCACACGCTCCTAAGTAGCCGAAACACCTTAGGAAACGTCAAATCGCAACTCGAAACCGGACAAATGCGAAAGGTGGGTGTTGTTGTGTTGATTTTTGGATGGAGGATAATGGTGATAAAACCAAGATGAGCAGCCCGGGCACGTCGCTAGCTTCTCAACGAGCCAAAGAACACTCAAATCGGAGTTCGGGAGTGAAAGTTATGGTCAAAACGGAGAAACTCGGAAAGCTGAAATAGTGAGGGGCAATAGTACCGCTTGTGGTTATAGGCGATAATACCGCTTGGAGGGGCGGTAGTACCGCTGGTGTCGGGAAAAGTTCGCAGATCGGGACCGGGGCGAATTTTGGGCGGAAATGGATGATTTCGGGGGTCAAATTGGATGGATTTCGTGGTGGGATGGGTGGGGATTGTTGTGGAGGGGCTAGATCCACTTGCCAAACATCAAATTCATGGACCAAAACAACCAAATCTCACCAGATCCAAGAAATTGCAAGAAATATTTTGGGCTATTTTTTTGTGGGGATTTTCGAAATTGGGTAAGAACACAACAAAATCAAGCTAGAAAGTGGGGGGATGGGACTCCAAGATGTGAATCAACCTTGCTCATGATACCAAGATGTTGTAGGGTGAAACCCTAGGGGGATCTTTTCACACTTGGAGGGGAAAAAAGGAAGAACACACAAGAACACAAGACACAAATCTCTCAAAACAAACCCAATATCACATACACTAGAGTAGCATACAAAGGATCCACAAGATTACAAGATCAATCCAAGGAAACAAGCACAAAGGTAAGGTTCTACCCACTCCTAAAGGAGGTGAGGTCTTGCAATCCACAAGGATTCTTCTCCCTTGGGAGGTCTTGCAATCCACGAAGATTCTTCTCCCTTGGAGGTCTTGATCTCCTAGAGGAGGGGATACAAGGAGCAAAGCTCTCAAGGTCTCTCAATATCTTTGCTAACCCTCAAAAGATGTGGAGGGGGTCTATTTATAGTCTATGCCACGAAGGGGTAAAAGGGGAAAAGGGGTACATGGCCAAAGGCCAAAGGTTGCGCGCAGGCAGGGCGGTAGTACCTGCCCCTCGGGCGGTATTACCGCTTGCAGGCGATAGTACCGCTTACGGAGCGGTAGTACCGCTTGTTGGCAGGAGCGGTAGTACCGCTTTGGAGGGGCGGTAGTACCGCTCGTTCCGGGTTGGGCAGGTCTTCATTCGCTTCCACGTGATCCGGACTGAACATGTTCTTCTTTCCTTCCACGTGATCATCTCATTGGTAACTGAGAATGCACAACATCTCCTTGTGAGGTAGAACCCAATCCTCACGCGGATCCAAACGAAACTCGAAGAGGAGAGAATTCACCTCGTCCTCGATAGCGCGTGCACGTGCTCTAGTCATTGGTCCCTTGCATGCTTGTGCCGATGACGGAGTGTCCATGGGGATGCTTGCCGGATGCTTCGCATCATGTATCCTCTACTTCCACACATTCTACTAAACCGACACCTCCATCAGCTGTTACCTCCAACCGTGATACCAGGAAGCAGGCACAACCACCATTATCTGCCAAGAGCACACCTATTGGGCCTGCACAGAGTTCTTCTTCTTCCATGGCATCAACAGGGCACACCAGTGATATTATTTGTCGTCGTTATAAGGGAAGAGGACATTTTGCGAGAGAATGCAAATCTCAGCGTGTGATGATTGCTAGTGAGGATGGTGGATATGAATCCGCTAATGACTATGATGAGGAGACTTTGGCTCTTATTACACGTGAAGAATACGGTGGAGACGATTCTGATCATGAGACGCAATACATGGCTCTTGAAGATGCTGACAGGTATGAATGTTTAGTTGCTCAACGTGTTTTGAGTATGCAGGTTACAAAAGCTGAGCAAAATCAGAGGCATAATTTGTTCCATACAAAGGGAGTTGTGAAGGAACGTTCTGTTCGCGTGATCATAGATGGAGGGAGTTGCAAGAACTTGGCTAGCATGGAGATGGTGGAGAAGCTATCTCTCACCACAAGACCACATCCACATCCTTACTACATCCAATGGTTCAACAACAGCGACAAGGTTAAGGTAACACGTACAGTTCGTGTGCATTTTAGTATCTCTACATATGTTGATTATGTTGATTGTGATGTGGTACCTATGCAAGCATGTTCCTTATTACTTGTTAGACCATGGCAATTTGATAAAAATTATGTACACCATGGTAGAAACAATTAGTATACTCTTGTTCATAAGGATAAAAATATTACTTTGCTTCCTATGACTCCTGATTCCATTTTGAAAGATGATATTAATAGAGCTAATAAAGCAAAAGAGGAAAAAAATAAGAGTGAAAATCAGATTGTGGCAAAAGAATTTGAGCAACAAATGAAGCCTAATAATAAACCATCTACTGTTGCTTCTGAAATTAAATTGAAAAGTGCATGTTTATTTGCCACCAAATCTGATATTAATGAGCTAGATTTTAGCAAAACTGTTTGCTATGCTTTTGTGTGCAAAGAGGCATTATTTTCATTCGAGGACGTGCCTTCCTCTTTGCCTCCTGCTGTCACTAACATTTTGCAGGAGTTCACCGACGTTTTTCCACAAGACGTGCCACCGGGATTACCACCTATTCGAGGGATTGAGCATTGTAGTTTTTTAATCATGCCACGAGTATAATAAACATCGACAAATCTATCTCTCATCACAAGTTTTAAATCATCCCAACTAGTAGGTACATGATTAGGGTATAACCGACAATATTCACTCCACCAAACTAAAGCATAACCAGTGAAAGAACCAACCGCAACCTTAACTTTTTTACGTTCATTAAAACTATGGGAAGCAAATATATTATTGTTGTTGAACTCCCATTCAATATATAAATCAGGTTTAAAACGACCATGAAAAGGTGGCATGGAAATAAGAACTTGTTTGTGCGCATTCTGATGTCTTTGTACCTCTTGTGATGGTGATTGTATTTTCTGAGGTGATGACACGTCTCCCACGATCGATGAAGCCCAACTGACTATTGAACCTGCCATGATTAGTAGAAACAAGAAACAAAATCCAAAAATAATGTTCCTATGAACTACTAGGATGTGGTGGTAAAGCGCTCACAGTAAAGCAAATATTAATATCTTACAATTTCTTACTATGCTGCAGGTGGTGATAGGCAACCAGTGGTGTCAAATAACTCCAAAGATTGAGTAAAGCGATTGCCAGGTGAACGTAAATATGCACGGTGTAGAAATATGTGGAGCTGGGTTGGCTATATATGGTAGCAAAAGGTTAGCAATAATCAATTCAGAGATGCAATGTTGAATAAACGCTCAACGACGATACTGTGCTGGTCCTAGGCTAGACCGGACTAGAGACGCGAGCCTAGAACACTAATGAGGTCACGGTGTAGCACAACTAGCATCAATAAAAGATACGAAGTAGCTCTGAACAGCAAGATATAAGTGAAGATCACAACGGCAGTAAAGATAATGATGAAAACAACTACCAAGCAGAATATACAACAACTCTCTCTCCAACTTTCTTTTTCTTCTTTTTCTTTTTTTCTCACACTTTTTTCTTTTTCTTTCTCTCCTCTTTTTTTTACTTTTTTTCTCTGTCTTTTTTTTCTTTCTCCCTCTTTCCAAGAAAAACTAGATAAGATGCAGATTGGATCAAGCAAAGATGCCAACGACTTCAAGTATGATTGTGACAATGAACGATGGGTAGCACGAGGTGGAAATTGATGGATGAGGTGGTGGACAGCGGAAGGGATAACGATGGAGCGGCGACGTGACTAATGTGAACAGAACTCGAAACTCTAAGGAACTAGACACTAAGACCAGCAACTTGACACGACGATGCAACCGATAATTCAATAATGCAAACAATGAAAGGAAAATTGCAAACGCTCAGACTGGCTAGGACAAAGAATGAATAGATCTAACTTTTTTGTGGCTTTTCCTTGGACAATAGGTAAGAAAATAAATCAAATCTAGGAATAGCTGGAAATTCTCACCGAGCAACCTGAAAACTGATATTACTTGATAGAGGCGAGGGGCCCGATCTTTCGATGAGATGATAACTATCGATTTGGTGGAGACGACTTTGATGATCCGACTACAAACGTGCACGACGTTGCGCCTTAGCAATCGCTAAACCAATCTCCAGGGGTTACTGACAATGCCAGAAGCACGATCAGCCTGACCACGAAGGTCTATTCCTGCATGCAATCGAACAACAAGCAAGAATATGATAAAGCAATCTGAATATTGCAAATATAGATGAAGTATTGATAAAGGTGGGGATCCGTAAGCGGTCTTGGTCTGGTCGTTGGACACAAACGAAGTACACGAAGTTGCAATGGCTAACTTTTGACTAAACAAATCCCAAAAAAAATCTACTAGATGGATCTACTTATATAGGAGCAAGGGGTGATGGCCAAGGAGGTGGAAGGACGTCCCAAGACAGCCTAAAACTAACCCTAGCTCGTACAAGGCTCATGGGCCCAAGTGGAGGTGATACAACACCTTTGGACTTGTAGTTTGACTCGGATTCAGCTGCAGCGTCGAGATTGTTTCGTCGATATCTCAACGCTCTGGACGAATTTGAAGGTGAATCTAATTGGGTTGGAAAGTGTACGAAATGTAGTTTCCAACAAAAAAAGAAACACCCAATTCGGAGTCCGTATAAAGGAATTCTTGCCGTTTTGAGTCAGGTATGTCTGTGCAGTCCGAATCTGGATGCAGAACGTGAGAAACTTGGACTCTATCTTCTCTTGGCCCAAAAGTGACGTGAGAGAACTTTTTGAACAGCACCTAAACTTCTCTTTTTCCCTTATCTTCATATGTGGATTGTACAAATGTCCCATACACTTGGAATTAGACATGGTACAAAAGTCTGTGAAGTATTTTTGTCCTGGATGACATAAATAAATCGTTGCATAGTTTGCATTAGAATTCACCTCACAAATATACATGTATGCAATATTTTTGGTCCTATCCAAGGTAGTCATGTCCTCATCACTTAGTTTGACCTTTGAGATACTTGAGAGTCTCATGGTCCGTATGAAGAATGAATTCATGAGGTCTAAGATAATGTTCCCAAACACGTAAAACTCTCACCAAGGCATAAAGCTCTTTATCGTAGATGGGGTAGTTAAGTTGCGCTCCGGATAGCTTCTCGCTAAAGTATGCAATTGGGCGCTTTTCTTGCATAAGCACGCCACCTATGCCGGTACCACTAGCGTCACAATGAATCTCAAACGGTTTATCAAAGTTAGGTAGGGCTAGAAGTGGTGCGTGTGTAAGCAAGCTTTTAAGCTCATTGAACGCGGTGTCTTGCGAAGGACCCCAAATGAGGGATGCGTTCTTCTTGCTCAAGGCGTGTAGAGGCATAGCAATAGTGCTAAAGTCCTTGACAAAACGTCGGTAGAAACCGGCTAGACCAAGGAAACTACGCACTTGCATGAGATTCGTTGGTTGAGGCCAAGTTTTAATTGCTTCAATTTTAGTTTCATCAACGTGAACACCTTGTGAAGAAACGACAAATCCTTGGAAAACGACCTTGTCAACGCCAAAAGTGCATTTCTCCATATTAGCATATAAGCGCTCTTTCCGAAGGGTTTGTAAAACCATACGGATGTGTGTCACATGGTCCTCTAGCGACTTGCTAAAAATGAGGATGTCATCAAAGTAAACCACTACAAAGATGCCTATGTAGGGTCGTAGAAAAAAATGCATAAGACGCATAAAAGAACCGGGTGCTTCCGATAAACCCATTGGCATAACAAGCCACTCATATAACTCAAATTTGGTTTTGAAAGCCGTTTTCCACTCATCACCCTCTTGAATCCGAATTTGGTAGTAACCACTTTTAAGATCAATTTTCGAAAAGATGGTGGCACCACATAATTCATCAAGCATGTCCTCTAAGCGTGGGATAGGATAACGGTATCTAACGGTCATAGCAGTTATAGGACGGCAATCGGAGCACATGCGAAAACTTCCATCTTTCTTAGGCACGAGAATAACCGGAACGGCACAAGGGCTTAAGCTTTCACGTACATGACCTTTGTCGATGAGTTGTTGCACTTGCCGTTGTATCTCCTTTGTTTCCTCGGGATTGACGCGGTAAGGAGCCTTGTTTGGAAGTGGTGCGCCGGGTATGAGGTCGATGCAGTGTTCGATTCCGCAAAGTGGAGGTAGACCCGGAGGTAGTTCATCGGGAAAGACGTCCGAGAATTCCTGCAACAATTGTGACAACACTAAAGGGCAAGTAGGTTTGGCTTCCCCTTTGCATAAAAGCATAAGGTGAAAGACACTCGATGGGTTCTCACACACTTCTCTCATCTCACTTTTGGTGGCAAATAGCACTAGTTGCTTCTTGTCGCTCATCGTGGAGTCGCTCATATTTGGCTTGTGGCTCTCACTCTCCTTTAGGTGGCTCACTCTCTCACCATTTTCTCCACGATGGTTGGTAGATAAGTGTTTGTCGGCGGCTACTTGACTTGGTGACATGGGACGTAGCACGAACTCCTTGCCCTTCATCTTGAAACTATAGTGGTTGGTCCGTCCATTGTGTGTGACTCCACGATCATATTGCCATGGACGGCCAAGTAGAAGGTGGGACACGGACATTGGAACCACATCACATTCAAGTGTGTCCTCGTAGGCGCCTATCTTGAATGAGACTTGCACGGTGTGCTCGACTCGAAGAATTCCGGCGTCGTTAAGCCATTGGACTTTGTAGGGATGAGGGTGCTTCGTCTTGATCAATTGGAGCTTGTCGCATAGCTCTTCGCTTGCCAAGTTGTGACAACTTCCTCCATCGATGATGACCTTGATGGACCGTCCATTGATGCCGGCCTTGGTATGGAAGATATGACATCGTTGGTCGTCATCTTGTTGGTGTTGGAGTGTCAAGACCTTTGAGACAACAAGGTTGGGACTTGAGTCATTGTCACAAAACACTTGATGGTCTTCATCTTCGTTCACTTGGTGATGCATAGCGACATGCTCAAGGGCTTCCATCTCATCGTCGCCCATTGAGTCATAGGATCCGTCATCGTTGATGATCATGGTGCGAACGGTCTTGCACTCAAATGACTTGTGGCCTCGCCCTTGGCACTTGAAACATTTGAAGGAACTCGTCTTGGAATTGTCCTCGGGTGGAGTTGTAGATGATGAAGCTCTTGGCTTGAAGTTGTTGGTAGAAGGGGGCCGACTTGATGTAGTCGCATTCTTGTAGCTTGACTTGTTGCCGAAGTTTGTAGATGGCTTGGTAGAGGTAGGAGGAGTAGCCGAAGTCATTGAAGTTTGGTTGTAGGAGCCGAAGTTCTTGGAGTTGAACTTGGAGTACATGTAGTCCTCTTGAACTTGTCGCTCCACTTTGGTTGCTTGATGTACTAGCTCGAGAAGGTTGGTGTATGGTTGAAAATCCGATATCTTCTTGATAGGATAGTTGAGTCCATTCAAGAATCTCACCATTGTTTGTTCTTCATCTTCTGTGATGTTGGCTCTTATCATGGCAATCTCCATCTCCTTGTAGTACTCTTCAACGGACTTGGTGCCTTGCTTGAGGAGTTGTAGCTTCTTGAACAAGTCACAGTTGTAGTGTGTTGGCACAAAATGTGCTCTCATGACTTCCTTCATTTGAGCCCAAGTGGAGATAGGAGGTTCGCCTTTTGCTTCTCTTCTCTCTATGATTTGCTCCCACCAAATGAGAACATAGTCTTGGAACTCAAGGGATGCCATTGCGATCTTCTTCTCTTCATCGAAGTTGTGAAGGCGAAAGATCTTGTCAACCTTCAATGCCCATGAGAGGTAGTCTTCGGGATCAATGCTTCCGGAAAACTTTGGCATGGTGAACTTGAGCTTGCCATAGCGATGCTCTTCATTGTTGCCATGCCTATTGGGAAGGCGGTCTTGATTGGGACGATTAGCAATCTCATGTTGCTCTTGGCGTAGTAGATGTCCATTGTCATTGTGTACTTGCTGAGCTTGTTGATCTTGTTGAGGTTGTTGCTCTTGTCGTGCTTGAGGAGGGACTTCTTCTTGCATTCTTGCTTGGTGGCGCCTCTCTTGCATCTCATCGCGAAGGAAATCCTCTTCTTGACGAGTGTGTCGAGTGCGAGCTGCCACATTGCGATGTGCATCACGTAATGCTCGTTGCGCCTCGAGAGCTTGAGCTTCTCGACGTTGTTGTGCTTGATGATTAGCCTCGGCATCTTGTTCTTCTTGGTATTGACGTGCTCGCTCTTGTTGTTGTTGGCGTAGTCGTTGCCGTTCTTGTGCTTGCTCAAGTGTAGCTTTATTTTGACGATGTCGACTTTCTTGCTCTTCAAATAGCTCTTGTGAACTCTTGTCATGAAGTGGATTCCGGTTGTCATGTCGAGCTTGACGTGCGGCTTGACAAAGAGTGTTTAATGTAGGGGTACTTGAGCCTTCCGTGGAGTCGGTATGTCGACTTGAGCGGCTTCGTCTTTGAGAGGATGTGGAAGAAGAACGTCGATTGACTATCAAAGTCCGTAGCTCGTCTAATTGGGTAGACATGTTGGTGTTGATGATGTCGAATTGCTCTTTTGTTCTTGCTTCAAATTGGCACGCGTCCTCGGCGACTTGACCAATGTACTCGCGCATAGCTTCACTTTCTTGATGGAGAGCTCGTTGTACACCGAAGAGATGTAGTTTGGTGACATAGTTGTTCGCTTCTTGAGGATCGTCGAAAATCGGGTTCGAAGATGTACTTGGCCTATCCATCACCACAAGAAAGTATGTGATTGGGAGAAAGGAGAAGACAATACCAAAAGTACCTTAACCGAAGTTGAAAATGGATCAATGATCACTCAATAATGTAACCCGGAAATAGCACTATTGGTACCACTTCGTGTCGATTCTCACACCTACACAAGTAAAGCTTTGAGAGGAGCTTGGTTAGGATGTGGTACAAATTCAATGCAATCGTCAAAGTGACTCAAAGATGTTGAAAATGGTTCACAATTCGCTCATGCAACAAGTAGATCACTAGCAAGGTAGCACACAGAACACACGCACGGATAGATAAATGTGGTTGTGCAACCAAGGGTGAGCAAAAATGTGGAAACCACGGAAAATGCTTGTGTTGCACAACACCAGAGAGACGCTAACCGATTGCTTAATAGGCGGATACGCACTTGTGCACGACCTATAAGAGGCAAAACGTAACGACTATCTATCACAAGTATGCTATAAGTGTATGATGTGCCGATGCTTGAGCACAATATGTTGTAGTTTGTTGGCACAAAACGTGTTCTCATGACTTCCTTCATTTGAGCCCAAGTGGTGATAGGAGGTTCGCCTTTTGCTTCTCTTCTCTCTATGATTTGCTCCCACCAAATGAGAACATAGTCTTGGAACTCAAGGGATGCTATTGCGATCTTCTTCTCTTCATCGAAGTTGTGAAGTCGAAAGATCTTGTCAACCTTCAATGCCCATGAGAGATAGTCTTCGCCTCTTCGGGATCAATGCTTCCGGAAAACTTTGGCATGGTGAACTTTAGCTTGCCATAGCGATGCTCTTCAATGTTTCCTTGCCTATTGGGAGGGCGGTCTTGATTTTGGCGGTTGGCAAATATCATGTTGCTCTTGGCGTAGTAGATGTCCATTGTCATGGTGTACTTGCCGAGCTTGTTGTTCTTGTTGAGGTTGTTGCTCTTGTCGCTCTTGAGAAGGAACTACGTCTTGCATTCTTGCTTCGTGGCGCCTCTCTTGCATCTCATCGCGAAGGAAATACTCTTCTTGACGAGTGTGTCGAGTGCGAGCGGCCACATTGCGATGTGCATCACGTAATGCTCGTTGTGCCTCAAGAGCTTGAGCTTCTCGATGTTGTTGTGCTTGACGAATAGCCTCGGCATCTTCTTCTTCTTGGTATTGACGTGCTCGCTCTTGTTGTAGTTGGCGTCGTCGTTGCCGTTCTTGTGCTTGCTCAAGTGTAGCTTGGTTTTGACGATGTCGACTTTCTTGCTCTTCAAATAGCTCTTGTGAACTCTTGTCATGAAGTGGATTCCGGCTGTCATGTCGAGCTTGACGTGCGGCTTGACGAAGAGTGTTTGATGTAGGGGTACTTGAGCCTTGCGTGGAGTCGGTATGTCGACTTGAGCGGTTTCGTCTTTGAGATGATGTGGAAGAAGAACGTCGATTGACTATCAAAGTCCGTAGTTCGTCAAATTGGGTAGACATGTTGGTGTTGATGGTGTCGAATTGCTCTCTTGTTCTTGCTTCAAATTGGCGCGCGTCCTCGGCGACTTGTCCAATGTACTCGCGCATAGCTTCACTTTCTTGATGGAGAGCTCGTTGGACACCGAAGAGATGTAGTTTGGTGATGTAGTTGTTCGCTTCTTGTGGGTTGTCGAAAGGCGGGTTCGAAGATGTACTTGGCCTATCCATCATCACAAGCAAGTATGTGAGTGGGAGAAAGGGGAAGACAATACCAAATGTACCTTAACCGAAGTTGAAAATGGATCAATGATCGCTCAATAATGTAACCCGGAAATAGCACTATTGGTACCACTTCGTGTTGATTCGCACACCTACACAAGTAAAGCTTTGAGAGGGGCTTGGTTAGGATGGTGGCACAAAATCAATGCAATTGTCAAAGTGACTCAAAGATGTTGAAAATGGTTCACAATTTGCTCATGCAACAAGTAGATCACTAGCAAGGTAGCACACGGAACACACGCACGGATAGATAAATGTGGTTGCGAAAACCAAGGGTGAGCGAAAATGTGGAAACCACGGAAAATTCTCGTGTTGCACAACACTAGAGAGACGCTAACCAATTGCTTAATAGGCGGATACGCACTTGTGCACGACCTATAAGAGGCAAAACGTAACGACTATCTATCACAAGTATGCTATAAGTGTATGATGTGCCGATGCTTGAGCACAAGATGATGTATTGCTATGTCATATGATCTCTTTTGATGCAAGGTGTATGATGCTATTGTCGTTTTGCTTATAAGCTTTGGTTGGCTCTTTTGCTTAAAAGCTTGTGAGCTCTTTCTTTGGCAACTTATGCATGCTTCTCGGATCAAGGTAGCTGTTGTGTATGCGGATCACTCTTGTGTCACACGGAGATATGATGATATGGTATGTAATATCTATGGCTATCACTAATGTGCACAAGTGTCATGGCCCGGCAATACTCAAATGGTTAGTCTCAATGGGAAAGCTACGCAAAGATGGTCCATAGGGTGACAATGCAATTGCAAGGTAGAATGAAGAAGTTGTCGACGATGTTACCGTGCTTGTCGAAGTTGAGCGGTGGTGTTGTCGAAGTCTTGCCGTTCCAAGGTAGCCTAAACATCCAAGGAAACGGAGAAACCACAACTCGAGTATGCAAGACAAAGGGAGACACACTTTTCAAACTCGGGGCGGTTAAGCGATGGTGGTTGCGGAAGTGGTGATGGTATGCGGAAGGTTTGGTGGGATACCGAACGAAAATGGCGGTGGAGAGTGCAAGGTGGGGTGGATGGGAGGTTTTGTTGTTTCGGGAGGCCGGATGTCCGGGCCAGGGGCCGGATGTCCGGGGTGCCCGAGGCCGTGATGAACTCCTTGCACACGGTGACTTTGGGGCCAAAATGCGTCGGATTTGGCGGAGAAAATTTGGGGAAAAGATGGGGAAAAGCTAGATCCACTCGTGGCACAGCAAATCCATGTAACAAATTCAACAAAATCTTGCCAAATCAATAGATCACAAAAAAAATTTGGGGCTATTTTTGTGGGGAATTTTCGAAATTGGGGAAAACACAACAAAAACAAGCTAGAAATCAGGGTGTGGGGCTCCAAATTCGTGATCAACCTATGCTCATGATACCATAATATGATGTAGGGAGGAGCCCTAATCGGCAGATCTTTCACGAAAGGAGGTTATCCCACGATGAACACGGAGAACACAAGGAGGATACGGAGGAAAACACGAGGGGAAACACTCAAATCAACACAAATATGGTCACACAGGTGCTAGATCCGCGATACACATCAAGATACACGATCCATAGTCAACAACGGTAGTACAAAGATAGTCTTCTCCCGGAGGAGGTCTTGGGTATCCCTTGGGATCTTCTCCGGTGTGGAGGCCTTGAATCCGAGGTGGATCTTCTCCGAAGAGGCCGCGATCTCGTAGGAGAGGAACCACAAAGGTCTCTGATGAGCTATCCGAAAGCTAAACCTAAAAGATGTGGGGAAAGGACTATATATAGAGTATGGACCGAAGGGACACACGGGCCACGGCCCAAAGGGATGCGCGCATGCAATCAGGGGCCGGATGTCTGGGCGACGGGCCGGATGTCCGGGGCTTCGCGGGTCGCCGGATGTCCGGGGCGAAGGGCCGGATGTCTGGGCTGGAGGGGTCGAGTCTCGGGTGGCTTCTGTAGAGTGGCACCGGATTTCCGGGCCCGAGGTCGGATGTACAGGCCTTGCCTGGCCGGATGTCCGGGGCCTGGCGGCATGTCCGGGCCCTGTAGTTTCGGCCGCTGGTGCCCTTCTGTAGTTGTCTGTCCGGGGGCCGGATGTCCGGGCCAGGGGGCGGATGTCCGGGGCCTGGAGCCTTCTTCAGCCCTTCTGGATGCAAAGCCTCGTCCATGAGCTTGGGGACTTGTCCATCTTCACGCACAACTCCAATGTGGTCTTCTTCACACCTGAGTACACAAAACACATCCGTCTTAGGTAGTAACCATGTCTCGCAAGATTCATATGGAAGTTGGGCTAGGAGTGACGTCACCTCGGTCTCGAGAGCTCTAGCACGAGCACGTGTCATTGGTCCTTGAGGCACTTGGTGAGGCGATGGAGGGTCCATCGGGATGACCTTGGGATGCCCCGCATCATATGGGGCTAGTGGTGAACTTGCTCTCACTCTCAATATGGTGGCACAAGTAACTCATGTCATCATACGACGCCGTGGTCGAAAGGAAAATCCCATGCTCAACCATCTCGTCACCGTCGCCGTGGATGAAGGCCGAAGATGGCACATCATCACTCTCGCCTCCAAAGATGGAAGCATCATCCGTGCTCGTCACCATGTCGTTCGCCTTCAAAGCTTGGTCCTCGAATGGCTCCGTTCTCGTAGTCGTCGCCGCACCATCTTGAAAAAGAGTCGAAGTAGACTCGGCATCATCAATGCCACAAAGAGGGATGGCGGTGGAGTCGAACTTGGGAGCATCATCTTGGAGTTCCATTGGCTTGTACATTATGGTGGTACTAGCCTCATACTCGCCGTCTTGGATCTTGGTCTTCGAGAAGTGTGCTTGCGGTGGAGATGCCTTGGCCTTCATGAGTTCTTGTTCCGCCTTGAGAGCACCAAAGTAGTTGTCGTCGAGGGACTTATAGTTCTCGAGGAAGATAGTCTTGTAGATGTCGTTGTGCAATCCCATCATGAAGTGGAGCTTCATCGAAATGGGGTCGTCCACGCCAGCTCGTCGCAAGTCAATCTTCATGTCCTTTAAGTACTCGTCGATGGACTTGGATCCTTGGATGGTGTTCTCTAATTGGCGTAGAAGTTATTCCGTGATAGAGGCAAAGGTGTCCCGTCTTTCGATGAGATAGTGGCTATCGTTTTGGAGGAAGTCGACTTTGACGATCCGACTACGAACGTGCGAGGACGTCATGCCTTAGCAATCGCTAGACCAACTCCGAGAGGTTATTGACCACGCCGGAGCACGATCAACCTGACCACGAAGGTCTGTTTCCTGCATGCAAACGAAGAACAAGCAAGAAACTAAGATTGCAATCTGGATATTGCGAATTTAAGAGGAAAGCTTTATTGATCAAGTGGGGTTATGTGACGTCTTTGTCTGGTCGTTGAACACAAACAAAGTACGCAAAGTTGCAACTATGGCGAACTTTAATCTAAACAAAACCCCAAAGTCTAAACGACGCCCTAAGGGCTGTATATATGGGGAAGGAGGGGGGGATTTCGTGGCCCTTGGAGGAGGGGTCCGAAACCAACCCTAACTCTTGTTTCCCCACACATGCAGACTCTAAAAACAGCCTATACTTTACTATTTCCAAATTACATGGGCCTAACCCAATAATAAGGTGACGCGGCACCTATAATAGCCTCTAGATGAAATTTATGAAGTGGCATCTTGTATATTTCGTCCAAGGCTTCGCGCACTCATTATGGTGGCTTCAAAGTCCTGAAATCATCACTTGTAACTCCGTTCTTGTTCCCCTTGCGCATGCCATCATGTCCATGCTTGATCTTGCTCCAATGTTCATCCTTCTTGTCCAAGCTAGGCCCTTCATTTGTAAGCAAGACAAATGTATCCAATTTAGGCAGCATCATATTCTCAAGAACATTAGAATCATTACCAAGAAACGAAAGTACCTGGTAATTTAATTGGCGTGCGCGAGCTCTAGTAATTGGTCTTGTATATGTGTCAGTTGGAGCTGTGGGTGTAACCTTGTTAGTGATGTCCTCATCATCCTCCCCTTCTTGAATTGAAGTCGTCCTCGAGGGATGCTCATCTTCCTCACCCAAGTAAGGCTTCAAATCTGCAATGTTAAATGTGGGACTAACCCCAAAATCTGCAGGCAACACAAGTTTATATACATTATCATTTATTTTCTCTAACACCTTGAAAGGACCATCAGCACGTGGTATTAGCTTTGACTTGCGCAAATTAGGAAACCTATCCTTACGCAAATGTAACCAAACAAGATCTCCGGGTGCAAAGACAACACGTTTTCTACCCTTGTCTCCAACGAGTTTATATTTAGCATTCATGCACTTAATATTTTCTTTAGTTAACTCATGCATTTTTAATATCAATTCTGCACGTTGTTTAGCATCAAAATTAACCTTCTCCGAAGATGGAAGAGGCAACAAATCAATAGGTGCACGAGGTAGAAAACCATAGACAATTTCAAAAGGGCACATCTTAGTAGTAGAATGCAACGAACGATTATAAGCAAATTCAATATGAGGCAAGCATTCTTCCCACATTTTCTTATTATTCTTCAAAACAGCCCTAAGCATAGTAGACAAAGTTCTGTTGACTACTTCAGTTTGACCATCAGTTTGGGGGTGACAAGTAGTACTAAAAAGCAGTTTAGTCCCCAACTTAGCCCATAAACATCTCCAAAAGTGGCTAAGAAATTTAGTATCACGATCTGAAACAATAGTATTTGGCACACCATGCAAGCGAATAATTTCACGAAAGAACAAGTCAGCAACATTAGCAGCATCATCGCTTTTATGACATGGTATAAAGTGTGCCATCTTCGAGAACCTATCCATGACAAGAAATATGCTATCCCTCCCCTTCTTTGTTCGAGGTAAACCCAAAACAAAGTCCATAGATCGATATATCTTCCCAAGGAACACTAGGAACAGGCAAAGGCATATATAAACCATGAGGATTGAGTCGTGACTTAGCTTTTTGACATGTAGTGCAGTGACCAACAAAACGCTCAACATCCCGTCACATCTTTGGCCAAAAGAAATGTGTAGCAAGTACGTCCTCCGTCTTCTTCACGCCAAAGTGTCCCATTAATCCTCCTCCATGCGCCTCCTGCAACAACAAAAGACGAACAGAGCTAGCTGGAATGCATAGCTTGTTAGCACAAAACACAAATCCATCATTAACGACGAACTTGTTCCATGTTCTCCCTTCTTTACAATTTTGCAATACATCTTTAAATTCAACATCATGCACATATTGATCTTTGATGGTCTCCAAACCAAATATTTTAAAGTCAAGTTGTGAAAGCATAGTATAACGACGAGACAAAGCATCAGCAATAACATTTTCTTTTCCCTTATCATGTTTAATAACATAACGGAAAGTCTCTATGAATTCAACCCATTTAGCATGTCTACGGTTCAGTTTTGCTTGACTTTTAATGTGCTTCAAAGATTCATGATCTGAATGTTTAACAAATTCTTTGGGCCATAAATAACGCCGATAGGATACAGCGAGGCCAAGGAAACTCCTCACGTGTGTGACCGTTTTGGGCTGCGGCCAACTCTCAATAGCTTCAATCTTGGCTTTATCAACCTCAATTACCTGTGCAGTAACAACATAGCCAAGAAAAGAGACTCGGTCGGTGCAAAAGGTGCACTTTCCAAGGTTACCAAACAAACGTGCATCATGTAGAGCAATAAAAATAGCACGTAAATGTTCCAAATGTTCCTCCAAAGATCTGCTATAAATCAATATATCATCAAAGTATACTACCACAAATCGTCCAATGAAAGCACGTAAAAATTCATACATCAATCTCATGAAAGTATTAGGTGCATTAGTTAACCCAAAAGGCATGACTAACCACTCATATAATCCAAACTTAGTTTTAAATGTTGTTTTCCATTCATCTCCCAATTTCATACGAATTTGATGGTATGCACTACGCAAATCAACTTTGGAGAATATTGTAGGGCCACTCAATTCATCAAGCATATCATCTAGCCTAGGAATAGGATGACGACAATGAATAGTAATATTATTAATGCCTCTACAATCAACACACATACGTGATGTACCATCCTTTTTCGGCACTAGAATAATAGGAACAACACAAGGACAAAGGGATTCACGTATATAACCTTTGTCGAGTAGCTCCTGTACTTGACACATAATCTCCTTCGTCTCTTCTGGATTGGTACGGTATGGTGCGCGGTTGGGTAGCGATGCGCCAGGAATTAAGTCAATTTGATGCTCAATCCCTCGAATAGGTGGTAATCCCGGTGGCACGTCTTTTGGAAAAACGTCGGCGAACTCATGCAAAATGTTAGTGACAACAAAAGGCAAAGAGGAAGGCACGTCCTCAAATGAAAATAATGCCTCTTTGCACACAGAAGCATAGCAAACAGATTTGCTAAAATCTAGCTCATCAATATCAGATTTGGTGGCAAGTAAACATGCATTTTTCAATTTAATTTCAGAAGCAACAATAGATGGTTTATTATTAGACTTCATTTGTTGCTCAAATTCTTTTGCCACAATCTGATTTTCACTCGTATTTTTCTCCTGTTTTGCTTTATTAGCTCCATTAATATCATCTTTCAAAATGGAATCAGGAGTCATAGCAAGAAAAGTAATATTTTATCCTTATGAACAAGAGTATACTGATTGTTTCTACCATGGTGTGCAGAATTTTTATCAAATTACCATGGTCTACCAAGTAATAAGGAACATGCTTGCATAGGTACCACATCACAATCAACATAATCAGCATATGTAGAGATACTAAAATGCACACGAATAGTACGTGTTACCTTAACCTTGCCGATGTTGTTGAACCATTGGATGTAGTAAGGATGTGGATGTGGTCTTGTGGTGAGAGATAGCTTCTCCACCATCTCCATGCTAGCCAAGTTGTTGCAACTCCCTCCATCTATGATCACGCGAACAGAAAGTTCCTTCACAACTCCCTTTATATGGAACAAATTATGCCTCTGATTTTCTCAGCTTGTGTAACCTGCACACTCAGAACACGTTGAGGAACTAAACATTCATACCTGTCAGCATCTTCAGGAGCCATGTATTGCGTCTCATGATCAGAATCGTCTCCACGGTGTTCTTCACGTGTAATAAGAGCCAAAGTCTCCTCATCATAGTCACTAGCGGATTCATATCCACCATCCTCAGTAGCAATCATCACACGCTGAGATTTGCATTCTCTCGCAAAATGTCCTCTTCCCTTACAATGAAGACAAATAATATCACTGGTGTGCCCTATTGATGCCATGGAAGAATAAGAACTCTGTGCAGGCCCAGTAGGTGTGCTCTTGGCAGATAATGGTGGTTGTGCCTGCTTCCTTGTATCACGGCTGGAGGTAACAGCTGATGGAGGTGTCGGTGCAGTAGAATGTGTTGAAGTAGAGGATGCACGCGGTGTCCATGATGAAGGTCGACCTGCAGAAAAGTTAGTCCGCGCCAATGCCTGTCGATCCTGCACTTCACGTTCAGCTTTACAAGCAAGATGGAATAAACGAGTGATATTATTATAATCCTTATACTCTAGAATGGTCTGAATCTCTTTATTTAATCCACCCATAAAACATGCAAGCATAGATTCATTCTCCTGAACAATACCACATCTAATCAGGCCAGTTTGTAATTCCTGATAATATTCTTCTACAGAACTTTTTCCTTGTCTTAACCACTGCAATTTTTGAAGTAATTCACGTTGATAATATGGTGGAACCCAACGAGTACGCATAGCAGTTTTCAAAACAGCCCAAGTAGTTGGAATATTATCCGGATGTAATCTACAATATTCAGACCACCACACACAAGCAAAACTAGTGAAAGCACAAAGAGCAGCAGCAACACGTCTCTCCTTGGGATATTTTAAACATGTAAAACGTTGTTCGGTTTATAACTCCCAAGTAAGATATATATCAGGAACATATCTACCCTCAAGTGGTGGAATATTCAATTTTAGTTTAGGGAGATGGTCATGATCGCGTACCTAAGGGTATGGTGCAGCCCTACCATTGCGATTATATGCATGTGGACGACCTGGTTGTTGTGGTGTTGGTTGTTGCACGTAGTTCTGATTTTGATCAACCTCTTCCTCGTAATCCCCAGCGTAATCGTCCTCCTCCTCAGCAGCAGCAGGAGCCACAGAAGTATCAATAGCAGCATCAACAGGTTGGCCAGGCTGAAGAGGGACACGGCTCGCTTTGCGGAGGGCGATTTCGTGACGTGAAGGTGGTTGTTGTTGTTGTTGCAACGGTGCAGCAGGTGGAGGTAGACGCGCAAGCACTTCAGCGAATTTGGCATCCAACTTGGTGTCAATTGACTTCTCAATGCCATCCATCCTCGCTAGTGTGTTGTCAAAACTGGTCATGACATCTGCTACCTGTTGACCCATCATTTGCTGAAATTTATCATGCAACTCCTTGTTTGTCATGTTCTCCTAGTCAGTCTCGTCGACTTGTGCTCCTGGCATAGTTAGCGGCAATAGAAACACACAAAAATATGATCCTACATACTACTAGAAAATGGTGGTGGTGGGGCGTCACAAATCCGTCAAGCAAAACTCAAATTCTTACCAGTTCTTACCCAGCAGCAGGTGGTGATCGGCAACCGTGGTAGTCAAAACTCTCAAAGGTTGGATCGATTACTAGGGAGAGTCAAATGCACGACGTAGATGTATGTGGAGCTGGGAAGGCTTATAAGATGGTAGCAAAAAGGGTCAGCAATAATCAATTCAGAGATGCAAAGTTGAATAAACGCTCAACGACGGTACTGTGCTGGTCCTAGGCTAGACCGTACTAGAGACGTGAGCCTAGAACACTAAAAAAATCACGGCGCTGCACGTAATCAAGGGGAAAGCACACTCTAAAAAAAATTACCTTTTTTTTGCGCTGCTTTTTTGCCGAAAATCACTATAATGGCGAGTGTCTCAAAACACTTCCCAAGTTAAACTAAGATGATAGGCACGAAATTTTTTTGACGAATATTTTTTTTCGGAATCAGGGCAGCGATGACGAAAATGTGCGGTAAAAAACAGTATGGTGGCACGTGTCTCAAAAGGCTCAGAAAAGCCCAAAAATAGGATAGGGAAAAAATATTTTCACCTGCCGAAATTTTGGCCTAAAAACTGCCCGGGGGTCTCCGGATTTTTTTTTCCCGAGACCTACTCAGGCATGGAAACACGAAACCGAAACTAGATGGATCTCGAAAGCCTATCTAAAACGAAAAGAACTCGGATTGGTGGTGGATATGTGGTGGTAGAATATGGCAGCGGCGGTGGTATATGGCAGCGGTGGTGGTATATGGCAGCGGTGGTGGTATATGGATACGGATTGGTGGTGGTATGTGGCAGTAGCGATGAAGATGTTGCGGCGGCTGCGTGACAACTTATGACCAGAACTCGAAACTCTAAAAGGCTAGACGCTAAGACCAGCAACTTGACACGACGATGCAACCACAAATTCAACTAAGCAAACACGGAAAAAATTATGCAATGGCTCAGACTGGTTCGGATATGATGAACTAACCCTAATTTTTTTTGGCTTTTTCGTGGACTATAGGTATGAAGAACAGACTCGATCTAATCTACGAAAAACTGTAAAATCTCACCGAGCAACCTGGAAATCTGATACCACTTGATAGAGGCAAAGGTGTCCTGTCTTTCGATGAGATGGTGGCTATCGTTTTGGAGGAAGTCGACTTGGACGATCCGACTACGAACGTGCGTGGACGTCGCGCCTTAGCAATCGCTAAACCATCTCCGAGAGGTTATTGACCACGTCGGAGCACGATCAACCTGACCATGAAGGTTTGTTTCCTGCAGGCAAACGAAGAACAAGCAAGAAACTGAGATTGCAATCTGGATATTGCGAATTCAAGAAGATAGCTTTATTGATCAAGTGGGGTTCTGTGACGTCTTTGTCTGGTCGTTGAACACAAACGAAGTACGTGAAGTTGCAGCTATGGCGAACTTTAATCTAAACAAAACCCAAAGTCTAAACGACACCCTAAGGGCTGTATATATGGGGGAAAGAGGGGGGAATTTCGTGGCCCTTGGTGTAGGGGTCCGAAACCAACCCTAACTCTTGTTTCCCCACACATACGGACTCTAAAAACAGCCTATACTCAAGTATTTCGAAATTACATAGGCCTGGCCCAATAATACGGTGACGCAGCACCTATAATAGCCTCTGGACGAAATTTATAAAGTGGCATCTTGTATATTTCGTCCAAGGCTTCACGCACTCATTATGGTGGCTTCAAAGTCCTGAAATCATCACTTGTAACTCCATTCTTGTTCCCCTTGCGCATGCCATCATCTCCATGCTTCATCTTGCTCCAATGTTCATCCTTCTTGTCTAAGCTAGGCCCTTCATTTGTAAGCAAGACAAATGTATCCAATTTAGGCAGCATCATATTCTCATGAACATTTGATTCATTACCAAGAAACGAAAGTACCTGGTAATTTAATTGGCGTGCGCGAGCTCTAGTAATTGGTCCTGTATATGTGTCAGTTGGAGCTGTGGGTGTAACCTTGTTAGTGATGTCCTCATCAGCATGATGGCGGTGTAACATGAAAAATATCTTGCTCTATCTTTGGATGGCTCCCAAACACCTTATCATCATCTTTTTCTTGATTCCGCGCATCATTACTTTGAAGATCCTTGTCAGCCGAACTTTGTTCGGCTACTTGCTCTTACCTTTGTCAATTTCTACGGCACGGAACTCATGGGGCATTAAGTAGGTTCCATTAACTTTAGAAAAATCAAGCACGACTGTTTTCCTATGCTTGCCATGCCCTTTCTCAATGATGCTTGCATCTTTGAATTTGATGGATTCAGAATATATACTACTTGATTCGGCTTTTTCAACTGAAGTACTTTTGGTTTCCGAATCATCATTCTTTTCATCGGTTATATCAATTGGCAAAGCTTTTTTCCTTTGAGCCAATTCCCTATCAATTCTCTCTCGGCGAAGTACTTGCACCCTATCACACAAAGCTTTAACTCCCCTCTCAATTTCATCCCGCTCTAGATCAGTTTGCCCCCCAATTCTTTTAGGATCTTGCGACAATGAAATGTTAGTGTTGCCAAAATTCTTCAACTGTGTAGAGGGTGTATAATATGTTGTGGCACTAGGTGGAGGCGTATGCACTGGTGTATAACAATATGCTCTCTCGCCAATTCTATCAATTGATGAAGTTTCATCTTCTCGCAAGACTCTAGCCTTTATTGCAGCATAATCAGGATATAACACCTTTTCATATTGTTCAAGGCAAAGAGCATTAATCCTCTTATTTTGTGTCAAGCTATTTTTTAATGCAGCCACAACCGCTTCTGGAAGTGATTGCTCCACAATACTTTCAGATTCTTCCGGCAGTGATTCGTGAGTGTTGCCGAAATTCTGGACTTGCATAGAGCATGCATTATATGCTACAATATTAGATGACGGTATGTGCACTGCTGGAAATTTTTCACTTATTCGGCTATGACCATGAAGGTGCGGAGCCAAATTATGAGCATCTACAGTTGTATACAGTGTCAAAAAATTACTAGCATGAGGTGTACCATATGATGGTTGAGAGTAACTGGCTGAAATGCTAGTAGTAGCATGGCCAATTCTCCTATCTACCGGCAAGGTTGGATTCACATATTGCAAATTAGTTACCAATGAATAAAAGGGTGAAACACTTTCTTATATGCTATTGAAAATTTTAATATGAGGTGTTTCAAATTGATTAACCAAACCCATTATGTTGTTCATCGGCATATGGATTTGTGGGGTTGCCGATGCATGAGAGTTTGGATCCATATGTTGTACGTTACAAAAATCATAAGAATTTGAAGCATGGAGATTGTTTTTGATGTAGGGTGGAACCCTAGGTGGCCGATCTTTCACGAAAAGGAGGGATCCCGCGAGGAACACGATGAACACGGGGACGAACAAGGAGAAATCACAAGGGAAAACACTCAAGAACAAGTCCAATCACACATCCACTAGACAATCTAACACACAAGATCACAAGGTACATGAACAACAAAGGGAAAGACATGTTGGAGACGTATCAGTAATCAGCATTGGTTGACGAACCAATGGTTGAGGAGAATAGGGTGAATAGAGTCTATCTTGCGTGTTAAATCACAACCCCTCCAACCAGATGTAGTCCCCGTGAAGAAGGACGAACTGGTCTACCAAATTCTTTGTCGCCATCGAGCATCACTACTTATATCTTCTCACCTTATCATTCGTATTGCTTTGCATGACTGAATATAACCATGTAGTTTTCATCGACGACTTCATCTTGTTTTAGTTCGGTAGTTTACTTTCACTCAGTGATGTCTATTCATTCCACTATTGTGTTTTGAGAGTTTTAAAGTTTCTAAAAGAAAACTTAGTACTCTCATTCACCCCCTCCTATGGTAGACATACTTCGTTCCTACAATTTAGATAAAAAATATTTAGATAAAAATATTAGATATGTCTAGAAAGTTCATAGAGAGAAGAATATTGGGATCAAGGTTGCTTCGGAGGACTCCAAGATGTTGTTCGTGAAGACGTCTGAGTTAGATCCTGAGGCGGTGAAGATTATCTTGGCAACTTTTGGGATTGGTTGGATTAAAAAAATGAATGACTGATGCTTTTTTGTTCTGATTGAGTATGTTTGCAACTATTAAACATATCCTTAAATTGGTAGTGATCTAGACATGCATGTCAAACGGATACTGCTAGACCAGGGACAGATAGTTGTGGACTCTGGTTTGATGGTCGCCCCCCTATCCATATCCATGGACACGCCTAGACGTGTCCGCAGACATTTGGTGTGTCTGTTTTACGATCTGCATTGGAGTTGCCCTTAGTTTGGAAAATAAGGGGATTTGAGTTGTTTTTTCATAATTGTCCTAAAAGATGTGGTCTTCAAAAATTTACCCCAAAGAAGAGTAAATTGGTATAAATTCCCCTAAAGTGGATGTTCCATGCAATTCACTAACTAACCAAATTAGAAATAATTGTCCTTATAGATCCACTTATAGGTCAGGCCCTCTCTTCTTCATACTCGTTGGAAACATTTCGCATGTGCATGCGAGCGTGAACTCTGTGTGCTTCCAATTGGTAGCTTGACCAAACCAGCACTAGTTCTTACCACCAATTGACTAGACACCAAAAGGTTGAGACGAGATCTGGTCTTGAGGGGTTGAGAATAATTTGGTGGTTTTGATGCATGCCAACAAGGGTTTGTGTTGCTTCTGGTTCATGCATGGCATCAAGATAGGGTGGGAAATCTGTCATTGCACTAAGTCCTTGTACAATGCAAGGTGCTTAGAGAGGTAGATACATGAAAAATAAAATCATTTTTTACCTAAGCGTTGATGCTTATTTATTGATCTCAGATGCTCAATTACGCATCCTTGCTATAGAGATAAGCAGTTGTTGTTTAAAATTAAAATAGCTTACGTTTTTTAGAAGGATTAAAATAGCTTACTAAGGTACTTCCTTAGCACTTTCCATTTTAAATGTACTAATTAGATAAACATAGGCCCAACAAGCTGATACAGGGTGGAACCCTAATCAGCGGATCTTTCACGTTTGGAGGTTGGCACACGATGAACACGGGGAATCACAAGGGAAAGATGGGGAAAACACAAGAGGAAAACACTCAATCAACACGAAAGCAATCACACAAATGCTAGATTCGCGATACAAGGTTGAGATCCATGATCCAAGGTCAACAACGGTGATACAGATAGTCTTCTCCCGGAGGAGGTCTTGATATCCCGGGGGATCTTCTCCGATGAAGGAGGTCCTGAATCCGAAGTGGATCTTCTCCGTAGAGGCGCACCGTCTCGTGGGAGAAATCCACACAAGTGTCAAATGAGCTAAACCACAGCTAACCCTAAACGGAATGAGGAGAGGAGTATATATAGTCTACGGGGCGAATGGGTACATGGGCCTCAGCCCAGGGGATGCGCGCAGGCATTTCAGGGGCCGGACATCCGGACGGCGGGCCGGATGTCCGGGGCTTCGCGGGGCGCCGGATGTCCGGGGCGGGGACCCGGATGTCCGGGCTGGGGCGGTCGAGCCTCGGGCGCTCTCTGGACAGAGGCGCCGAATTTCCGGGCCCGGGGCCGGATGTCCGGGCCGTGCTTGGCCGGATGTCCGGGCCCTGGCCGGATGTCCGGGCCCTGTAGCTTCTGCTGCAGGCGGCCTTCTGTAGTTGAACGCCCAGGGGCCGGATGTCCGGGCCAGGGGGCCGGATGTCCGGGGCCAGGAGCTCTCTTCTGCCCTTCTCGATGCATTGACTCGTTCATGAACTTGACGACTTGTCCATCTTCACGCCCATCTCCGATGTGGTCTTCCTCACACCTGAGCACACACAACACGTCCGTCTGAGGTAGCGACCATGTCTCGCAAGCATTATATGGAAGTAGGGCTAGGAGTGACGTCACCTCGGTCTCGAGAGCTCTTGCCCGGGCTCGAGTCATGGGTCCTTTGGGCACTTGACGAGGCGATGAAGGGTCCATGGTGATGGCCCTAGGATACACCGTATCATCTCCCCTCCCTTGGGAAAGATCCGACCTCGGATCGAAATCTTCATCACCATGGAAAGGAGAGAGATCCTGTAAGGGTCCGTTGTCGTGAGGTAGAAGTGTGGACTGGGGCTCATGTGCGAAACTGTCCGTGCGAAGATGTAGCCAATTAATTTCTCCCGGGTGAAACACCATTGTTGCCTTGTTGACGTTGAGCTTGGTGGTGAGGCGATGTACTTGTCTCTCGATTGTTGCCCTTGTTTGTTCGTACACCTTCTTGAATATTTCGCTACAAAAAAGAGTGGCAATATGTGAAGCATCGTCGATCTTGTTATCGGGAGTGAAATGAGCCATGTTAGAGAATGTATCGACCATGACAAGCACGGAATCTTTTCCATTTTTAGTCCTAGGCAAGCCAAGTATGAAATCCATGTTTATGTCTTCCCATGGATGATATGGAGTAGGAAGATGCATGTCAAGACCATGAGATTGAGCTTTGGACTTAGCTTTGCGGCATGTCGACCATCGGTTGATTATGCGGAAAACGTGACGAAGCAGCTTGGGCCAAAAATAGTTCTTAGAGAGGGTAGCAAACGCCGTGTCTCTTCCAAAGTGTCCCATGAGTCCTTCTCCATGAGATTCCTGCAAAAGGAACAATTGAAGCGAAGACTCGGGAATGCCAAGTTTGTTAGCTCTCATAAGATATCCATCCTTGATGTAGTAATGTTCCCAAGAAGTGTGAGTCAAGCATTTAGCATAAGCATTTGCAAAGAAAGGATCATGCTCATATAAATCTTTGATATGCTCAAAGCCAATCAAGTTCAACTCAAGTTGTGTAACAAGTAAGCATTTGCGTAACAAGCATGCATTGGCGTGAAAACTTCCATGCTTCGTAGGCAATAGAATAACCGGAGCGGCACAAGTGCTAAAGTTGTCACGTACATGACTTGTGTCGATGAGTTTGGGTACTTGCCGTTGTATCTCGTGGTTGACACGGTAGAGAACCTTGTTGGGAAATGGTGCACCGGGTACAAGTTCGATGCGGTGTTCTATCCTGTGAAGAGGAGGTAGAACCGGTGGTATCTCATCGGGAAAGGCGTCCGAGAATTCCTGTAACAATTGAGACAACACAAAAGGTGGAGGTTGTGAAGTGTTAGTAGTTTTGTCTTCCCCTTTGCATAAGAGCACAAGGTGAACGACGTTCGATGGGTTCTCACACACTTCTCTCATCTCACTTTTGGTGGCAAATAGCACTAGTTTCTTCGTGTAGCTCATCGTGGAGTCGCTCATATTTGGCTTGTGGCTCTCGCTCTCTTTTTGGTGGCTCGCTCTCTCACCATTCTCTCCACGATGGGTTGTAGATAAAAGCTTGTCGGCGGCAACTTGACTTGGATTCTTTGGTCGTAGCACGAATTCCTTGCCCTTCATCTTGAAGTGATAGTGATTCGTCCGTCCATTGTGTGTGACTCCACGATCATATTGCCATGGGCGTCCAAGAATAAGGTGGCACACGGACATGGGTATCACATCACATTCGAGAGTGTCCTCGTAGGCGCCGATCTTGAAAGAGACTTGCACGGTGTGCTCGACTCGAAGAATTCCGGCGTCGTTGAGCCACTGGACCTTGTAGGGGTGCGGATGCTTCGTCTTGACCAAATGAAGCTTGTCGCATAGCTCTGCACTTGCCAAGTTGTGGCAACTTCCGCCATCGATGATAACCTTGACGGAGCGTCCATTGATGCCGGCCTTCGTATGGAAAATATGACATCGTTGGTCGTCATCTTGTTGATGTTGGAGTGTCAAGACTTTGGAGACAACAAGGTTGGGGCTTGAGTCGTTGTCGCAAAACACTTGATTGTCTTCATCTTCATTGACTTGGCGATGCATAGCGACATGCGCAAGTGCTTCCATCTCATCATCGCTCATGGAGTCATACGATCCGTCGTCGTTGATGATCATGGTGCGAACGGTATTGCACTCAAATGACTTGTGGCCTCGTCCTTGGCACTTGAAGCATTTGATGGAGCTCGTCTTGTTGGTATCTTCGGTTGGAGTAGTAGTTGAGGAAGCTCTTGGCTTGAAGTTGTTGGTAGAAGGTGGACGACTCGATGTAGTCGCATTCTTGTAGCTTGGCTTGTCTCCGAAGGTTGTAGAAGGCTTGGTAGAGGTAGGAGGAGTAGCCGAAGTCGTTGAAGCTTGGTTGTAGGAGCCGAAGTTCTTGGAGTTGAACTTGGAGTACTTGTAGTCCTCTTGAACTTGTCGCTCCGCTTTGGTTGCTTGATGTACTAGCTCGAGGAGATTGTTGTATGGTTGGAAGTCCGCAATCTTCTTGATAGGATAGTTGAGTCCATTCAAGAATCTCGCCATAGTTTGCTCGTCATCTTCCGTGATGTTTGCTCGTATCATGGCAATCTCCATCTCTTTGTAGTACTCTTCAACAGACTTGGTACCTTTCTTGAGGAGTTGTAGCTTCTTGAACAAGTCGCGGTTGTAGTGTGTCGGCACAAAACGTGCTCTCATCACTTCCTTCATTTGAGCCCAAGTGGTGATAGGAGGTTCGCCTTTGGCTTCTCTTCTCTCTATGATTTGCTCCCACCAAATGAGAACATAGTCTTGGAACTCAAGTGATGCCATTGCGATCTTCTTCTCTTCATCGAAGTTGTGAAGGCGAAAAATCTTGTCAACTTTTAATGCCCATGATAGGTAGTCTTCGGGATCAATGCTTCCGGAAAACTTTGGCATGGTGAACTTGAGCTTGCCATAGCGATGCTCGTCATTGTTTCCTTGCCTATTGGGAGGGGGATCTCGATTTTGACGGTTTGCCATATCTTGTTGCTCTTGAGGATGTAGATGTTCTTGTTGGGGTTGTTGCTCTTGCCGTGCTTGAGGAGGAGCTTCTTCTTGCATTCTTGCTTGATGTCGCCTTTCTTGCATCTCATCTCGAAGGAAATCCTCTTCTTGACGAGTGTGTCGATTGCGGGCGGCCACATTGCGATGTGCATCTTGTAAAGCACGTTGCGCCTCCATAGCTTGAGCTTCTCAACGTTGTTGTGCTTGATGGTTAGCCTCGGCATCTTGTTCTTCTTGATATTGGCGAGCTCGCTCTTGTTGTTGTTGGCGTAGTCGTTGCCGTTCTTGTGCTTGCTCAAGTGTAGCTTGGTTTTGACGACGTCGATTTTCTTGCTCGTCGAATAGCTCTTGGGAACTCTTGTCATGTAGAGGATGCCGATGTTCATGTCGAGCTTGACGTGCGGCGTGACGAAGAGTGTTAGACGTAGGTGTACTTGAGTCTTGCGTTGAGTCGGTGTGTCGACTTGAGCGGCTTCTTCGATGAGAAGATGTTGAGGAAGAACGTCGGTTGATGATCAATGTCCGGAGCTCATTGTATTGAGTAGACATGTTGGTGTTGATGAGGTCGATTTGCTCCTTGGTACTTTGTTGGAATTGTCGCGCGTCCTCGGCAACTTGACCAATGTACTCGCGCATAGCTTCACTCTCTTGATGTAGAGCTCGTTGGACACCGAATAGATGTAGTTTGGTGACGTAGTTGTTCGCTTCTTGAGGATCGTCGAAGATCGGGTTGGTAGATGAACTTGGCCTATCCATCATCACAAGCAAGTATGTGAGTGGAGAAAGGAGAAGACAATATCAATGTACCTTAACCGAGGTTGAAAATGGATCAATGATCACTCAACAATGTAACCCGGAAATAGCACTATTGGTATCACTTCGTGTCGATTCTCACACCTACACAAGTAAAGCTTTTAGAGGAGCTCGGTTAGGATGTGGCACAAATTCAATGCAATAGTCAAAGTGACTCAAAGATGTTGAAAATGGTTCACAAATTTGCTCATGCAACAAGTAGATCACTAGCAAAGAGTAGCACACGGAACACACGCACGGAAAGATAAATGTGGTTGTGCAACCAAGGATGAGCGAAAAATGTGGTAAACCACGGAAAATGCTCGTGTTGCACAACGCTAGAGAGACGCTAACCGATTGCTTAATAGGCGGATACACACTTGTGCACGACCTATATGGGCAAAACGTAACGACTATCTATCACAAGTATGCTATGAGTGTATGATGTGCCGATGCTTGAGCGCAAGATGGTGTTGCTATGTATGATCTCTTTGGATGCAAGGCGTATGATGCTATTGTTTCTTTGCTTGGATTGGCTCTTTTGCTTAAAAGCTTTTGAGCTCTTTCTTTGGGCACATATGTATGCTTCTCGGATCGAGGTAGCTATTGTGTATGCGGAGCACTCTTGTGGCACACGGGGATATGCAAGATACCAAGATGATGTGATGTTACTCACAATGATGTGGTATGCAATATCTATGACTATCACTAATGTGCACAAGTGTCGTGGCCCGGCAATACTCAAATGGCTAGTCTCAATGGGAAAGCTACGCAAAGATGGTTCATAGGGTGACAATGCAATTGCAAGGTAGAATGAGCGAGGTGTCGTCGATGTTACCGTCCTTGCCGAAGTTGAGCGGTGGTGTTGTCGAAGTCTTGCCGTTCCAAGGTAGCCTAAACATCCAAGGAAACGGTGAAACCAAAACTCAAGTATCCACGGCAAATGGAGACAAATTTTCCAAACTCGAAGCGGGTAAGCGATGGTGGTTGTTGCGGAAGATTGGTGGAGGTTTGTGGAAGAATGGGTGGGTTACCGACCAAAACTGGCGGTGGTGGAGTGTAAGGTGGGGTGTAGTGGTGGAGGAATGGCTGCGGGAGGCCGGATGTCCGGGCCAGGGGCCGGATGTCCGGGCCGGGCCGGATGTCCGGGGCACGAGCCGGATGTCCGGGGTGCCCGAGCCAGGAAGAACTCCTTGCAACCGGTGGTGTTTGGGGAAAAATTCGGCGGATTTTGCGGATGAAAATTGGGGAAAAGTGGAGGAAAAGCTAGATCCACACGTGGCACAGCAAATCCATGGAACAAATTCAACAAAATCTTGCCAAATCAACAGATCACAAAAAAATTTTGGGGCTCTTTTTGTGGGGAAATTTTCGGAATATGGAAGAACACGACAAAAACAGGCTAGAAAACGAAGTGTGGGGCTCCAAAATCGTGAGAAACCTTTGCTCTTGATACCATATGATACAGGGTGGAACCCTAATCAGCGGATCTTTCACGTTTGGAGGTTGGCACACGATGAACACGGGGAATCACAAGGGAAAGATGGGGAAAACACAAGAGGAAAACACTCAATCAACACGAAAGCAATCACACAAATGCTAGATTCGCGATACAAGGTTGAGATCCATGATCCAAGGTCAACAACGGTGATACAGATAGTCTTCTCCCGGAGGAGGTCTTGATATCCCGGGGGATCTGCTCCGATGAAGGAGGTCCTGAATCCGAAGTGGATCTTCTCCGTAGAGGCGCACGGTCTCGTGGGAGAAATCCACACAAGTGTCAAATGAGCTAAACCACAGCTAACCCTAAACGGAATGAGGAGAGGAGTATATATAGTCTACGGGGCGAATGGGTACATGGGCCTCGGCCCAGGGGGCTGCACGCAGGCAGATCAGGGGCCGGATGTCCGGGTGGCGGCCCGGATGTCCGGGTCTTCGAGGGGTGCTGATACGGTGTATCCTATGGACATCACCATGTCAAGAGTCTGCTTGGGAAGTGACACGTGTGACCTCTATTTCTCATACATAAAGGTGAATCATCTCCTTTACACGTGTTCACTTGACCCCTTCGAGGATGGTATACTACTTGACACTCCTCTCGTGTGCATGCATAGGTATTGTCGGAGCTTCACGGATGGCGAGGAGGAGTGCAAGCGCCAAGGATCACCTACACCATCTGCGAGGGAAGCTTGGAAGAGAAGACGGAAGAAGACGGAGCTGCTGATACTACAGCGACCGGACATCCGGCGCTTCCGCAACAGCCGGACATCCGGCACTCCTCCCGGAAATCCGGGCCCTCCTTCACAGAAGCTGGACCGAGCCAGCCCGGACATCCGGCCGTAACCCCGGACATCCGGCTCGCCCCGAAGCCCCGGACATCCGGCTGCCAGCCCGGACATCCGGCCTTGCCTGCGTGCATGTATCCGGGCCGATGCCCATGTACCCGTTTCGCCCCTCACTTACCCCTTCATGCCCCTAGACTATATATACTCCTCCACCTCCACCATTTTAGGGTTAGCAAATGTGATAGCTCATTTTAGACTAGAGCTTTGCTCATCTATGTGGTTCTACTCCTACGAGTGACCGCGGCCCCTCTACGGAGAAGATCCACACCGGATTCAAGACCCCTAACGGGAAGATCCTTCACGGATTCAAGGCCTCCTCTTGGAGATGAACTCTACCCATGTATCTTTCCCTTTGTTGTTCATGTATCTTGTGATCTTGTGTGTTTGATTGTCTAGTGGATGTGTGATTGGACTTGTTCTTGTGTGTTTCCTCTCGTGTTTTCCCCCGTTTCCCTTTGTGTTCTTCGTGTTCATCGTGGGATCCCCTCCATTTCGTGAAAGATCTGCTGATTAGGGTTCCACCCTGTATCAAAAATCGTGAGAAACCTTTGCTCTAGATACCATATGATACAGGGTGGAACCCTAATCAGCGGATCTTTCACGTTTGGAGGTTGGCACACGATGAACACGGGGAATCACAGGGGAAAGATGGGGGAAATACAAGAGGAAAACACTCAATCAACACGAAAGCAATCACACAAATGCTAGATTCGCGATACAAGGTTGAGATCCATGATCCAAGGTCAACAACGGTGATACAGATAGTCTTCTCCCGGAGGAGGTCTTGATATCCCGGGGGATCTTCTCCGATGAAGGAGGTCCTGAATCCGAAGTGGATCTTCTCCGTAGAGGCGCACCGTCTCGTGGGAGAAATCCACACAAGTGTCAAATGAGCTAAACCACAGCTAACCCTAAACGGAATGAGGAGAGGAGTATATATAGTCTACGGGGCGAATGGGTACATGGGCCTCAGCCCAGGGGATGCGCGCAGGCATTTCAGGGGCCGGACATCCGGACGGCGGGCCGGATGTCCGGGGCTTCGCGGGGCGCCGGATGTCCGGGGCGGGGGCCCGGATGTCCGGGCTGGGGCGGTCGAGCCTCGGGCGCTCTCTGGACAGAGGCACCGGATTTCCGGGCCCGGGGCCGGATGTCCGGGCCGTGCTTGGCCGGATGTCCGGGCCCTGGCCGGATGTCCGGGCCCTGTAGCTTCTGCTGCAGGCGGCCTTCTGTAGTTGAACGCCCAGGGGCCGGATGTCCGGGCCAGGGGGCCGGATGTCCGGGGCCTGGAGCTCTCTTCTGCCCTTCTCGATGCATTGACTCGTTCATGAACTTGACGACTTGTCCATCTTCACGCCCATCTCCGATGTGGTCTTCCTCACACCTGAGCACACACAACACGTCCGTCTGAGGTAGCGACCATGTCTCGCAAGCATTATATGGAAGTAGGGCTAGGAGTGACGTCACCTCGGTCTCGAGAGCTCTTGCCCGGGCTCGAGTCATGGGTCCTTTGGGCACTTGACGAGGCGATGAAGGGTCCATGGTGATGTCCCTAGGATACACCGTATCACAAGCTTGGGCCAAACTAGTGGACTGGTGGGTTGCGTCTATTTTAAGAAATAAGCTGAATTTGTAGGTGTTCCGGATTGATCACTGATATGTCTCCAACATATCTATAATTTTTTATTGTTCCATGCTGTTATATTATCATTCTTGGATATTTTACAATCATTTTATAGCAACTTTATATCATATTTTGGGACTAACCTATTGACATAGTACCCAGTGCCAGTTGCTATTTTTTGCTTGTTTTTTACATCGCAAAAAATCAATATCAAACTGAGGCCAAATGCAGCAAAACTTGTTGGAGATTTGTTTTTGGACCTGAAGACATCCAATGGGCCAGAGAAGCACCTGGGGTGCCTCGAGGGAGGCACAACCCACCAGGGCGCGCCTGGGGGGCCAGGCGCGCCCAGGTGGGTTGTGCCCACCTCGGTGGCCTCACTCACTGCCTCTTCGCTCTATAAAGGCCCAAATATTCCAAAACCCTAGGGGAGTCGACGAAATTTTGTTCCAACCGCCTCTATTTTCAGAACCACGAGATCCAATCTAGAGCCCTTCTCCGGCACTTCGCCGGAGGGGGAAATCATCATCGGTAGCCATCTTCATCATCCCGACGGCCAACATGATGAGGAGGGAGTAGTCCACCCTCGGGGCTGAGGGTTTGTACCAGTAGCTATGTGTTTAATCTCTCTCTCTCGTGTTCTTGAGATGCACAATCTTGATGTATTGCGGGCTTCGTTAATATAGTCAAATCATATGGTGTTTTCCCCTCTCTATCTTATTGCGATGAATTGAATTTCCCTTTGAGATTTTTTTGGATTGAATACTTCTATGGATTTTAGAACACTTGATTTATGTCTTGCTATGAATACCAGTGGTGACAATGGGGCACTTGATATGTGTTTTGGCACTCAACTCACGAATTCCTGATGTGACATTGGGGTAATCTATGCATAGGGGTTGATGCATGTTCTTCTCTTTGTTTTTCCAGTAGAAAACTTGGGGCACTCTTTGTGGTTCTTTGTATTGGATTGAGTATTATAAATCTGATTCACGTTGGTGTTATTTTAGTACGAACACTTGATAGATCGATCGCAAAGAATAACTTGGTGTTATTTTAGTACGAACTCTTGATAGATCAATCGGAAAGAATAACTTGGTGTTATTTTAGTATGAAGTCTTGGATACATAGGTTGAAAGTGAAAGTCGCCAAAAAGTGGTGTAATGCCCAGGATGGGACTATACCTCCTACGTGTCGAGGCACGACTTAAAGGTATAAGCCCATCTTGGAATGATCTCAAGTTCGGTATCTTTGCACGACTCATGTAAAAATAGGGATGAAATTGCAAAAGGATAGTTGGCTTACACTCGCCACGTCACACAATACATTACATAAGCATAACATCATCCAAATAACATCACAACCCGACTACGGGTGAAGATCCAAATGAAAGATACCAAATACATAAAGCCACAGGTCCGAATCACCCCTAATAGAAACTGAAAGTGCAGTATATCGACTAGAGGGGGGGTGAATAGACGATTTTTATGAAATGCATCAAAACATGGTAGTTTTGAAGACAAACGATAAGCTCAAGCCTATTTGTATGCAGCGGAAAGTGGACTACACTAGATAAGCCATAATCATGTATTCAATGAAGTGAAAGCATGAAGACTAATAGCAACTAGTCAGTAGTGATCACAAAGGAAGAAGGAATGAAGCCAATCACAACAAGTAGATACTTAGTGAAGACAATCAGATAAGGCAAACATGCAATGTCTTCACAACATGGAGCAGTAAGTAAAGGGAAGGAAAGGATAGAACCAGTAGCTCGGGAAGACAGTGATTTGTTAGACCAGTTCCAGTTGCTGTGACAACTGTACGTCTGGTTAGGGAGCCTGAGATTTAACTCAGAAGACCGCGTCTTCACCTTGTTCCCCTTGAGCTAAGGACACCTAGTCCTCGCCCAATCACTCTGGTAAGTCTTCAAGTTAGACTTCCAAACCTTCACAGACTTCGTTCACGGGCAATCCACAATTACTCTTGGATGCTCAGAACACGACGCCTAACCGGCTGGAGGAAACACAGTCCTCAAGTGTAATAAGTCTTCAGGTCACACAGACAGAAAGACTTCAGTGATGCCTAACACTCTTTGGCTCTGGGTGTTTGAGCTTTGTCCTCGCAAGGATTTCTCTCTCAAATGCTTCGGAGGTGGGTTGCTCTCAAACGACAAAAGCCGTGCAATAACTCTGAGCAGCCACCAATTTATGGTGTAGGGGGTGGGCTATTTATAGCCACTGGGCAACCCGACCTGATTTGTCCGAAGTGACCCTGGATCACTAAGGAACTGACACGTGTTCCAACGGTCAGATTTCAAACACACACAGCAACTTTACTTGAGCTCCAAGTAAAGCTGACTCATCCGCCTCTAGATAAGATTTGCTCTCATAGTCTTCGCTCGAAGACATAGGATTTGGTTGAGCATCACTTCAGTCACTCTGACTTAGTTCACTTGGACCCCACTTAATAGTATGGTGGTTCCTATGACTCAACAAAGAAGAAAAGGAAACAACGAAACAGCTATGTCTTCGCTCTCCATAGTCTTCACACAATGTCTTCTCTTGTCATAGTCTTCAATATGATTATCTTCATATACCACCACTGATATCAATGTCTTCATACATTTTCAGGGGTCATCTCCGGTAGGTTAACCGAATCAATGAGGGACTACTACCTGTGTTATCCTGCAATTCTCACAAACACATTAGTCCCTCAACCAGGTTTGTCGTCAATACTCCAAAACCACTAGGGGTGGCACTAGATGCACTTACAATCTCCCCCTTTTTGGTGATTGATGACAAACTGGTTGAAGTTTTCAACGGGGATAAAGATATGTGAAATTGTAAAGGATAAGGTATTGTCTTCGTAAGTAGCAAAAGGCTCCCCCTGAAGATGTGCATATAGTTGATTTGCCTTTGAATGCAAATGCACATGGCAGGTTGTACTTGTGGAGATCCTCTTCAACTTATGAAGACAATTCATCATGCATAATTGATATGTCAAAGATAATGACATGCGTAATGAAAAATGGACGTCTGCAAAAATGACTAAGTGCGGAATATAAGGTAGCAGATGCAGAATTTATCATCGCATTACAGAGTAGCATAATAACGTAGCAGACGACCATCAGTTTAAGTGTTACAACTCAAAGAACCAAATGTAGCAAAACGAGAGTTGTAAACACTAGGCAAATTATAAAGCACCCGCCCATATGGACCCACTTGAAGACTATCAACTCATATGCTTCTCCCCCTTTTGTCAGTAAGGACCAAAAAGGTTTGAAGACATAGAGCCTCTACTCGTTCCCAGGTGGAGCAGAAGAGGATGCAGGGTCGGTGTTGTTGTTTGGCGGTGCAGAGGTGGTTGGTGCAGTGTCGATCCGCGCTGAAGTAGGAGGCGGTGAAGTAGCATCATACTGATCATCGATCAGCCTGGCATCAATTGTTGCAGCGGAGGAGGAGTATTCGGAATCTTCAAGAGATGGAGTTCCACGCATAACATGAGTCCTTGGAGGAGTGTTGTCAAACTTGAATCTCTCAGTGAAGACATCGTCTTGAAGATCCGCTTCAGCACTCAGCAAGGTCAAACTCTTCCAAGATCTCCGACATGTTTCATGAGCAACAAAAGCATTCTTGGTGGCAAGATTGCGAATGTGATTGACATCCACCAAGAGGCTCTGCATCTGACGCTTTAACCAGAGGTGATGCTTGTCCTGTTTCTGATGAAGGGCTACTAGAAGCTCTCGGTTGTTCAGGACACGATATCGCTTCTGAGGCCTTTGAGCGATGGTGCTTTCAGTGGCTTTGGTTTCAGCGTGTCGAGGTAGACAAGTACGGCCAGCCAGAGGATAGATGCGTGAGACTGCTGGAACTCCTTCAATCTGCTGAGTGAAGCTTGGATGATCTGCGTTGTGAAGACTAACTGGCACTTTAGCAGGCTCTTGGTAAATGGGTTCAACTGACATATCAACCTCAGGCAAGAAAATCTGATGGTTGCGAGCAGAGGGCTGATAAGTGATAGTTGAGTGCAACTTGATGAGGCGCATTATCCAAGGGGCATAAAATTTCAGTCCAAATAGATCAGCTCGAGACATAGCCATTTGCCTGATGAAGAAATCTTGAGCATTGAAGCTGATGCCATTGAAGATATAGAAGACCAAAGTCTTCATAGTGCCTTCAAGCTTGGCTGATGAAGAATGTCCTTTGATTGGCCATAGAGTACGCCTGATGATGTGATAGATGGTGCGTGGCAGGTACTCAAGGTCTTCAACAAAGAATTCCTTAGGATATTCAGCATCACTTGGCAGAGGCTTCATCATGCTGAGCATTTGGCTCATGTTGGGCTGACGCTTCTGAAAGATACTCTCCAAGGCTTCAGTGTGCAGTTGACAGCCAGGTTCGTATAGATCTCCTGGAGTGGGCAGGCCTGTAAACTCAATGAGATCAAAGGCTTTAGCTTCATGATGCACATTGCCTGTCATCCACTCAAGAACCCATGTCTTCGGATCCCTGTTGTGGCCTCGGATGTGGAGAGTTGCATAGAATTGCAGAAGCAGCTCTTCATTCCAATGCTCTTTATCTAGGACAAAATTAAGGAGGCCAGCATCACGGAAGCAGTCAAGGGCTTCCTCCAAGCAGGGTAGACCAGCAATAGCTTCAGTGTCAAGACGCATATGAGGGAAAATGCGCCCTTGAGCATAGAGTACTCTTGAGTAGTAGCTGCGCTGTTGATGGCTCCAGAACCTGTCTGATGATATTCTTGGCTTGGAATATGGGTTCTTGGCGCTGTCAAAGAAGGTGTTGTGCGTAGTGAAGCTATTGGCATTGAATGACCCTGAAGATGTTGCAATACCTGGAAGCCTTGGCAGTCTTGGCTTAGGCTTCTGAACTTGGGGCCTGTGTGCAACATGATGATCAAACTGAGGACCTGCAGCACGCTGTTCAGTTGTAGGTGGCGGAATCAGAATGGACGACCGGACAGTAACAAGCTGATCATCCTTGTTGTATGCTTGCTCAATGGTATGGGGCCGTGGAGGCGGAACAGGAGCAGAGGCATTGTCTTCAAGCTGCAGATTGGCGTCAGGTGCAGCACTGGCTTCAGGCACAACACTGGCTTCAGGAGCAGTTACTTCAGGCGCCACAGTATCTTCAGGTGCCACATAAGCTTCAGCCATGACCACGTCATTGGCTTCAGTGTTGGTTGTGGCAGCCTCTGAATTTGTTGCCTCCACTTCAGGAGCTGGAGGGTCGGACACGTTCTCCTCGAGAACAGGGGGTGCCGCAGTACTTTCTTCTTCAACTTGGGGTTGTTCTTCTTCTTGTTGGGGTTGTTCTTATTCGACTGATGCAGCCGGAATATCTTCAGCCGCTTTGGCGTCAGATTCCGAGTGGCTTCCAGTAGGAGCAGCATCAGGTGCAGATGGTTGCTCTACTCCTTCTGGAGCACTTGGGGCAGTGACTTGAGGCCTTGGTCCTTTGCGAAGCCTGCGAAAAGCTGGCTACGCCTGAGGAGATGGAGGTTGTTGGGCCTCAAAGTCTTCGTCTTCAAGCACCATACTGGTGTCTTGAGTTTGCTGGGGAGTGTCTTCTGTATCCTGTGGGTGATCAGCCCACTAGTCATCCTGAGCAACTGGCGTCAATGGACGACCAATGCTTATGCGTTCGCTGTTCGTGAGAACAGGCGAAGAGTCAATGTTGTATTCGATCTGAGGAAGGACTTCATCATCTTCAACATTGTGGTGAGGACCAATGTCTTCAGTTGCGGTGGGGTCAACAGCTGGAATATCTTCAGCCTTTGTGGGAGCAGGCTCATGAACAGTCAGTCTTCGTTCTCTCTGGGCAGATGCAGGGCGAGCAACTGAGATTGGCTCGACAAAGATAGGCTCTTTGGAAGCAGCCTTATCCTTCTTGGTCTTGCGCTTCTTAATGGGTGGAGCATCATCAGTAGTTTGCTTACGCTTGCGAGCTTCAGCTTCAGCCACCTTAGTCTTCTTGAGCTTTGAAGCGGTTGGAGTTGCCTTAGGCTTTGTGCCAGTCATGCTAGCAGGGAAGACTATGCGAGGCATTTCCTGCCCAGATTCTTCAGCTTCGAGCACAGGTTGCTTCTTCTTCTTCTTGGTAGGCATCCTTGGATCAATGCCAGGACGCCCAAGTGCCTTGCGCTTTTCAGCTTCATTGAATGCTTGAACGCATTTTGCAGCCAAGTCCTTGATGCGCTCACGAGAACCTTTAGCTTCATCACGCCGCTGGCGAAAGGCTTCCTTGAGCTCTTGCATCATAACCTTGAAGTTTTGAACTTCTTGCACGCTGAGCTTGTTCATATGCTTCTTGAACTGAGCTTTTTCATAGTCTATCTTTTGCTTCAGCTCAACAATTCTCTGAGCCAGAGCTAGCTCAGAAGCAATGGCGCCATGGAAGGAGACGTTGAGGCCAATTGGAAGTTGAAGATCGTCGAAGCTCAGGTTGGGAGTGTCAAACCATTCATCAATGAAGTTATTGAGCACTTCAACATCAAAGAGCGGCAAATCATTGAAGATTTCAGCATCCTTCTTGCTCTTGATCAATAGCTCCAAAGCATCATCTCCAAGATCTTCATCACTTGAGAGATCAAGGGCATCATTCGCAGTCTTCAGTACTGCATCAGGAGTGAGAGCTGGACTGGGGTTGCGTGTTGGCTTCCTCTTCAGCTGTCTGCTCTTGGAGATACGAGAGTGTTCCTCAGATTGCACACTTGGTGCAGGTGGAGCAGTGGCCAAAGGCTTCACTCTAGAAGCCCTTGGTGGAGTAGTCTTTGAAGCCTTTGATTTCTTCTTCTGGGGCTACGGCGTTGCAGGTGCTTCTTCAGAGTCATCATCTGCTTCAGGCTGATGCACATCTGCCCCTTGAACCCTTATGTGACTGATGAGGCCCTCTAGATTGTAGAAGGGCCCAACCAGATTCGGTTCAGCTTCGCGTGTGCCATCAGCGCAGGGCGTAGAGGGGCCAGGATTGAAGTCTAATCCCCACAGCTTCTTGTTTTCTTTGGCCGAGTTCTTGGCGAATTGAAGATTTCACTTGAACAGATTATCGTCGCGACACCAGAGCAGAGAGCTTGGATCAGCTTCAGCAGGCTGAGGCCCTCTAGCCATGCAATGATAGAAGCCTTGAGCAATGGCTTCAGCATGATTCTTGGGGGGAAGATTCTTATAAGTGATATCTCCCCAAGGATGCTTGATGGCGTTTTTCTTGGCATACTCTTGGGTCACGAACCTATATTTGAACCATTGTTCAGCCCAGTATCTTCGAATCCATTGGATTCGGGTCTTGCTCTGATTATAATCCTCCTCTGGATCAGTCTTGTATATCTCACTGAGATCAGGAGGCAAATCAATGGAGGTGTTGCCACGGCGCTGTCTGCCACCCTTTCTTACTGTCTTGTCAGTTGCCATTTGCTTCAACCTGAAGGGCTTCAAATTGAATGGCTTCAAAACTGGCAAATGCTTCGGTTTGCTGGTCAGACAGGAACTGGCTTCAGGGGAATGAATGTGACGCTGCAAAAACTCTGCAAATGAATGTAGACTATGAGAACAACATTAGAGATGCGAGGGAAGGGGAAGAGGTCATATGCATTCTCAGAAGTTTTGAAGATTAAAACAGTTTTGAAGACTTTGACCTCATAGTGCGAAGACATTCACTCATGGGAGTTGGTTCCAGATTTGTATGAATCCATGAATAAGTACAAGTGGGGAATCTAACTATAGTTGAAGCATATGTGAATGTACTAGGCAAGATATGAGATGCAGACATGATATATTTATATATCTAAGTAGGCAGAAACCTCTTGTGGTAAAGTAGATGAATCTTTATGGATCTAGAAGATGGTGAAAAGCAAGTTTTATTTACCACACGATGAACTGCTTAGACGGAGTAGGAGTTGGATGCCCAGCAGTTTGGTCGTCCGTGCCCTAACTTGGCGACGGAGGACAGCTATGGCGACGGCGAAGTAGAAGAGGTCCGCGGCCGGCGTGAGGACGGCGTCGACAAAGTTGCGGCAGCGAAGCGCTTCGTCGCCGGCGTCGTCGAAAGCTAGCGGAGGCGCTAGGGTTGGTCGAGGTGGAGAGGTGGTAGAAGAAACTTTTGACCGTGATGTGACGTGCATTTATAGGCATGGGAGACGGTGCAGCGTAATTACTCAGGTGCCCCTGACGGTTCACGTATGAGTGACACGTGGTGGTCATGTAATGCATTGGGAGTTGTCCCACGATCCCACGTACACCACGACTGTCGGAGTAGTCGTTCCAGCTTCTCCCGGTTTCAGGCATAACGGATGGAGCATTAAAATCAGATTTAAAGTTTGTCTCCGTATCTTCTGCTGACAAGGATGCATAGAAGATATTCGACTGTTTCAACAGAATGCATATGATTTGGACAGACAGAGTGTGAGATGAGAAAGCATAGAGAGGTTAGGGTCCGGTCACATTCACTTAGTCCAAAAGATTCAAATACGAAGACATAGCTATAAGTGAATGATGTTGAGGACAGAACACCACCAAATTCTTGTTTGAAGCGTTTCTTGTGGTGTTACATTTGCAAAGTCTTCGCACTTGGTTTGTCTTCATATACCTATATGAAGACAAACCAAGTGCGAAGACTTTGCAAATGTAACACCACAAGATACGCTTCAAACAAGAATTTGGTGGTGGCGTTACCCACCGTATAGGATATAATGCCCAGGATGGGACTATACCTCCTACGTGTCGAGGCACGACTTAAAGGTATAAGCCCATTCTGGAATGATCTCAAGTTTGGTATCTTTGCACGACTCATGTAAAAATAGGGATGAAATTGCAAAAGAATAGTTGGCTTACACTCGCCACTTCACACAATACATTACATAAGCAAACATCATCCAAAACATCACAACCCGACTACGGGCGAAGATACAAAAGAAAGATACCAAAACATAAAGCCACAGGTCCGAATCGCCCCTAGTAGAAACCACTACTGATCGTCGAAAACATCACAAGCATACGGCCACGATCTTCATGGAACTCCCAGTGAAGTACTGAATCGGCTCCTGCATCTTTCTTGGCTGAACCTGCATCTGGTGTTGTAGTATCTGTGAGCCACGAGGACTCAGCAATCCCATAACCATGGGTATCAAGACTAGCAAAGCTTTATGGGTAGGAAGAGGTAAAGTGGTGAGGTTGCAGCAGCGGCTAAGCATAATATGGTGGCTAACTTACGAGTAAAAGAATAAGATGAGAATCTACGCAATTGGTCGCAACTAGTAGTGATCGCTAAAGATCCTGAACTACATACGAGTCAAACATAACCCCACCATGTTCTCTTCTCAAAATGAAAAGAGACAGTCACGGTTACTCACACAGTTGTGTGTTTTACTTCGGATCCTCTGTCAAGTTTTCTACAACCGGACATTAACAAATTCCAATCTGGCACATAACCGCGGGCACGGCTTTCGAAAGATTATAACCCTGCAGGGGTGTCCCAACTTAGCCCATCACAAGCTATCACGATTAGCTGAAGTGATAAATATAATATCATCACCCCTTATCTTAGGGAAATCCGATCAGACTCGGCATCCCGGTGCACAAGACATTTCGACAATGGTAAAACTAGTCCAGCAAGACCTCCCGGCGTGCCAACACCCTGATAGTAGCCGCGCGTATCTCGTCTCACGCCACGACCGGATGGGCGATGCTACAAGTAAAACCAATCCTCGAGTTTCCCCGTGGTGGCCCGGCAGGACCCCCGTTTGGGACCAACACCATCAGCACTGCCCCCCTGTTATGCAGAATTAAGAACCCGGGGACATGACCCCCTATGCAATTAATTAATTATTTAAGTTGTTATTATGAGCAAATTAAAACCAATGTTGGGCCTTGCTGGAGGAGTTTTATTCAAAGACGAACTGTCAAGGGGTCCCCATCCACCCATCGTGTAAGGAACGCAAAATCAAGGAACATAATGCCGGTTTATCGGCGCCTAAGGTGGCATGAGTGGAACAAAACACCGAGCAAAAGGCCAAGCCATCCACCCATGCCCAGTATATAGGTGTGTTATTATAATAATAATAGATATTGTGATATTCCAACAACAAGTTCCCACCTGGAACGATCTTCATCTTCACCTGCAACTAACAACGCTATAAGAGGGGCTGAGCAAGCGGGTAACATAGCCAAAAAGTGGTTTTGCTAGGAAGGTTTCAAAGGTTAGAGGTTTCATGGCAACAAGGAGAGGCTGACATAAAAGATGGGTAGCGCGACATGTAACGATAGCATCGAGACACTAAGCATGGCAATGATAGTAAAGGTATCCAAGGGTATGATCATCTTGCCTGGGATTCCGCAAGGGAGAAGAACGGTTCCATGAAGTAGACGGAGCTACATAGTCGAGCGAATCCTCACAACTCCGGAACGAAACCGAAGCTAACAAGAGAAGCAACCGGAAAGAAGCAAACAACACGGTAAACACACAAGCATAAACATGGCATACGATGCACATCCAAGTATGATGCATGTCCGGTTTAAATATGCATGGCATGGCAAAGTGCACAAACAAGTACTACAAGTTAAGTGGAGCTCAATATGCAACGAGTTGCATATTGACGAAACACCACATTTTAATTATTTAATTGACTCTCGTTTATTTACAAGACAAGATTAAATGTTTGTTAACATGGCAAGAGGTGAAGCAAGAGCAAACTACCTATCTAGGCAAGTTTTAATGAGGCCGGAAATAACAACAACAATTCCGGAAAAACCCCATATGCATGTTTAGAATTTTAAGCAAACATCAATTCACACATATAATGTTGTTAACATGATGCGGATGACATGATCAAGTTTATGCAATTTTTATTAAAAGTTGACATAAGAGATATGAAGTATTGTCACCGTGGTGGAAGGAAAGGGTGCCACGGCAACGATCCGAAAATGATGCAATGCAACATCTCGGTTCCGGTAACTCGTTGAGAGACCGGTGCAAAAGATGACGGAGAGCGTGTCAAGCAAGAAGAAAAGTGGAGTGATCCCGTCACCGGGTTCCCACGAGTCGGCGACGAGGCAACCGAGAAGCATGACAAAAGACGAAACGGGCACGGTGCACACAAGGGAAACATCTCATACAACACACAAGCAACATTCGCCCACGGGTCATCGTCTCGGGGTTATACCTTCGAAGCGTTCGTTCTCGAAGAGGTTCGAGTCGTCGAGGGGCGTAGTGGAAGTAGTGGTAGAACTCCGTAGAGGGAAGTAGTCGTTCACGTTATCGTGTCGTGGTACTTGCCGGCGGGGTCCTTGTCGAGTCGTCGTTGACGTAGGGGTACACGTTTATGTAGTGGTACTTGCGGTCTCGGCAACGGTAGTTGTTCATGTTCGGAGATGTACACATTCCGTAGATGGTACTTGAGGGTCTTCGGACTTGACGGACTCGGTTCTCGTGACGGTAGTGGTACTTGACGTGTCGCCGTGTAGGTGTACTCGTTTCGAAGATGAACTTGATGTCGAGGGTCTCCGAGGTCGACGGTAGTGGTACTTGGCGTTTCTCCTTGTAGTCGAACTTGACATCGGGCGTCGAGATACCTGCGGTCTTGGTCACACCGGAAGGGACACTTGGCGAAAAAAAAATCTCAAAGATGGCCTTGGCGTTCTTGGTCTTGAGGAGGTCTTCGAAAGAGAACTTGGCGCCCACGGTTCTTGCCGCTGCGGTCTTGATGTCAACGCCAACAGGCAACAGATGGTAGAACTCGGGCAGGGAGGTGAAGGAGACACAGCGACGGCCGGTGATGGCAGATCGGCAGCAGGCAGAGACGGCGAGGCGCAGGCACCAGGGGCTACGGTGGTGGTGCTAAGGAGGCAAGCAGAGGAGGCGGCGGTGGAGCAGGGCGTGCTGGTGTTGCTGTTGCTGGTCACCGGCAGCAGGGCTCGCCGGAGCTCCAGAGACGAGGCGCTCGAGGTGGCATCGAGGAGCTTGAGCGAGGGTGCGATGCTGGGGCGATGGGATCCGGCTGGCCGGAGTGCGGCAGCGAAGACGGGGCACGGAGGCGCTGCGGCCTTGGCGCGCCGGTGGCCGGCGCGAGGCGCGGAGAGCTTCAGCGGCGGAGGCTGGCCACGGCTTGAGGACGGGGAGGACGGGGCGCTGCGGCGGCTGCTGGCTCCGGCGAGCCAGGCGACGCGGCTGGCGGCGCGCTGGAGATGGAGGGTGGCCGGCGCGAGGGAGACGACGTTGGGGAGAAGGACGGCGCGACGATGAGGGTTGCGGTGCTCGGGCTACGAGGGAGAGCGAGGGGGGTCGAGGGAATCGGGGGATGAGGGAGATGGGGACGAGGGGGCTGAGATGCTGGCGGCGGGGAGGGAGAGCGAGGGGAGAGGCTGCTGCGGTCGCTAGCTAGGGTTAACAGAGGGATGGGCCTGGAGGGAGGCCCAAGAGGCCGGCTGGGCTGGTTCCCTCTGCTCCCTCTCTCTTAAATCTATTAGCAGAAAAAAATAGAAAGAAAGAAATGAGAGAAAGGAAAGGTTAGAGAAGGAACTTGGGAATACGGTTTTATTTTTCTTGGACTCGCAAAATGTGCATGGTCCGTAAAAAAATAGGAGTGGGCACAATTGAAAGTTTAAATTCAAATTCATTTGAATTTAATTCAAATGATTTGAACAAGATTGAGGCTTTGGAGAGTCCAAAAAATATTGAGAATTTTGGTGGAGCTCGGGAAAAATGATTAAAGAATTGTTGGCAAAGTTCGAGGCAAGGAATTGAGATAGAAAATGCATGGAACTTAAATTGTAAGTGTGTTATGGTGAATGCCAAAAGAATGGAATAATTTATAATAGCTCCATAATATCAGGAGGATATGTTATAAAGAGAAATCACACTTCCCTCGATTTAAATGGATCGAAGATCCACACGATTTATTTAAGTTGAGATGCAAAAGATTAATGACATGATGGCATGATGACATGATGCAATGCAAAAATAAATAACACAAGCACAATTGAAACACGCGGGAGAACCCGGAACATTTGGAATCTCTGGAATCTTCTGGGACGTCGGTCTTCGGGCGTCACAACTCTCCCACACTAACAGAGGATCTCGACCCGAGATCCTAGAGATGGCACCGGGTAAAACGGAAAAAGGAAGAGGTAAAACAAAGTTGCTTCTTTGATAAACGAGTGAAACCAAAGAACCTTGAGAGGTTGAACAATCGAAAGAAGAATACAACAGAGATGAACGAAGTTAAGAGCACTCCGGTAAAATGAGGAACAAGGAACACCACGAGAACCTTGCAGGTTGAAAGACATGAAACAAGAGCTCATGGAAGACAAAGGAATTCCAAAACCACTCCGGTTAACCAAGATTGAGAAGGAATAAGAACGAAATAATTTGGACAGCACTCCGTCTGAAAATGGAAGGAGTTAACATGAGTTTGAGTAGATGGAGTGATACCTGATGAAATCAACAGCATATTGCCTCCGAAACAATTAAAAGAATGGCACAAGTGGTAAGAAGGATTCAGACAGCACTCCGGTTGAAAAGTGAGGCAAAACTAGATAAGATGACGGAACTTGAATGGAGGACACAACACTCCAGTTAAATAGATAAACAAGAAAAAGAACATGATCTTGACAAAACGAGAATATGGGACAAAGAGGGCAATATCACAATGCCTCCGGAATGAAAGAATAGAATATAGATCAATGAAGAAATGAACGGAGAAAATATGACAACTTCTCTCAAAATTGAATTTGAAAGAGCATCCTTACGAAGAAGGGTTGAACGGAGTTGTTGAAAAAACCAATCAACAAAAAGAATAATCTTGATGTGGGCTTATGGAAAACATCTCAAAGTTATGAGGTGACAACCAACCACTTACGAAACATTTCATTGGATTGAGATCAACAAGGAGACGATAAGCTTATATCACCGGAAGGATAAATGAAGAACTTGGGTCATTTATAAGCACCATAATTAGCAACAATCCTTAGGAAAAGCTTTTAGGTGAAATACAACCCAAGATTACTCCAACGAACAAATTGAAGGGCTGAAAACATCTCCTGAACAAGGAAAATGATGGGTTTAAATATCTCATTCGTGATAACTCGTGAATCATGAAACGTGAAGGAATTGTCAAGAATGACATAACACCATCTGAAAAGATAAGGTAGAAAGGATTGTAATTGGAAAGCATGATGAAGAATGCTTGAGCTCCAACAAGAATCTTGATGAAGACTACGAGGATGAATTAAAACATGATGAACCACCATGAGAACTCCGGTAATGAAAAGCATGAGAAGCGAAAGATGAAAGGAATAAGATTCAAGGGCCGCGATGAATTAGATGTAGGTTTGAAATGATATAACAGAAATAACTTGAAGCTCCGGAAAACAAGATGAACAACTTAGGACCGAGAATATGATATGATGAACAAGCTCCGGAAAAGAGATTAGTCACTTCGGGGAAATAAGAATAAGATTTATTGTATGCTTATCCTTCACCAAATTAAATTGATGACAAGCAACGGATTTGGCATACTACTTATTCTCGTTGGAATTAAAGAGAGATCTCGCATAAACTTGGGTAAATCTTCAACGAACCACCGGTAGGATTGTGAAAAGAACAAATGAATTAAAATGATAACAACGGAAGGTTAATCTTGAAAGAACCACCGTAAAATATGGAGACGAACGAAGAGACATCAATGAAGAATAGTTGGAGGACGAAGTTGCAAACAGAGAACGAAGAAATATTCTGAAATGATGGCCTTCGGAGGATCACAATAAGAAGAATTCATGAAATGCTTTGGATGGTATAAAAGAATTCCTCACAATCGGAACAATAATAAGGATGGCATGAAGCTAGAACCACGAATCTTGGAAGAACGGATAAGGATTCAAGAGGAACTCGTCTTCGGGTCTTCAAAAACTGAGAAGACGATGAGATACACCACCATGAATTGTATAGGCACTCCGTAATGAAGAATTAAAAGGTTGAACCAATGATGAACAAGAATTTGAAAGCGATCTTGGAGAAGGCATGTGACTGATGGGAATCATTCTTACGTCACAATTTGAAAGAATTTGAGTATAACTCCAGAAAAAATTGGAAGAGTCAGGTAAGATCCTGGGAAAAGACCTGTGGGTTAGGGCCCACTAAAGAAATCACCGATGGAATAGATTGCTTAAGAGATATTGCACCGGTTGAATTAAATGGCTTGAATAAGATGACAATCTCAGAATAGCTTGAAAGGATTGCGAATGGAAACGTGAATCTTCTAAGATACCTTCACCTCTCCGGATACGAATAGCAAGAGGAGAATGATTAATTGGAGCACCGGAATAAGAAAGCATTGTGAAATGAGGAAAAGGATAAGATCAACACCAAGTCTTTAATTACATCCACCGACAGAATTTGAGAACAAAAGAATGATGAACTTGGAGTTTCCTGAGCATCTTCACGATAAATCACCGGATAAGAACATTGAAGGAAAAGAATGAAGAAACATCACATGAATAAAATGGATATTTCATTTGAGATTTTCCGGCTCCAAGAAAAAGAAGGGTGGGAGGGCGGGGAAACAAAGACAACTTGAGATGAATGAAACAAACAAATCGTCAGATTTCTGAACGGCGTCTGTATGGAATAACTTGAAGAGAAGGCACACCGGTTGAAAAGGATTAACATGAAGATCTCGATGGTCAAGAAGAATTAGCACTCCCATAGAAATATGAGAACACCCAATAGGAAAGGTATGGAATCAACATTTGACATCGAAGCAACTCGAAAACCAGAATCAAATCAAAAGAAAGGATAGATATGTTGCAACAGAATCTACACAATATCATCCGAGCAAAGAATGAACGAATGAATTCCGTAGTTACATCAAATTATCGAGAAGCCACTTGGGAGAACAAAAGGTAAATAAAATAAGAAGGAGCAGAAGAACAAATACAAGATAGGAGCTTCATTCGACATATTCGTGCTGAAAGCTCATGGAATGTGTTACAAAAGGGTTTTGCAATCCCCGGATCAGCATAGCCAAGGACCCTTTAAGATGCAACTCCCGATCGGAACAAACGCCCATAAACCACTTCACTCAATGTAGAACCCCGAACTCCATATCATGCATTCACTGGAAGAATGCCTACGAGCTACTAGATGAACCCACCTATTAATTTCCGAAAGTTTCCAGTTATGCAATCAGGTGTTGGGGATACAGGGGAAGCACCGCGCACTAAACTCTAATCCTATATCCAGCTGTATCCATCCTTCAACACATAACCAGTTATTTCCGGAAACCGTTTACCTCGGACCTTCGAAACGCATCTACTATACAAGTTATGGCAATACTCCCGAACTACCTCCCCAGTACTGGGTGATGTCGGGGTTATCTTTCCACTAACCGCATAGGAGAGTTTTCGATGTCGGCCGTCTTAAGTATTCCAGAACTGATGCGATATATTTGTGACGACAACACCTCGGAGCTCAACTCCCCGGGACACTGCCACAACCCCTAATGACAGGAGGCATCGAGAACAATGTTCTCGTCACAAAGACATCGGAACAATCCAAACAATACTCGCGTGATCCTAAAAAACATCTGGTGAAATTTTGAGAGTAGAAGAGACAAGAGTAATCGTCAGGAGTCCTCACCAGAGTGAAAAGAGATGAGGAGCAAAAGAAATCCTACTCTCCGATATATATATATATATATATATATATATATATATATATATATATATATATATATATATATATATATATATACTCAAAACATTTTCAAGTGTGTGCCTAGACTCAACCGTCAACGATTCGATCAATCAGTGGGGGCTTCTAGGTCGGAGAAGGCTCTGAATACCAACTTATAATGCCCGAGATGGGACTATACCTCCTACGTGTCGAGGCACGACTTAAAGGTATAAGCCCATTCTGGAATGATCTCAAGTTTGGTATCTTTGCACGACTCATGTAAAAATAGGGATGAAATTGCAAAAGAATAGTTGGCTTACACTCGCCACTTCACACAATACATTACATAAGCAAACATCATCCAAAACATCACAACCCGACTACGGACGAAGATACAAAAGAAAGATACCAAAACATAAATCCACTGGTCCGAATCGCCCCTAGTAGAAACCACTATCGATCGTCGAAAACGTCACAAGCATACGGCCACGATCTTCATGGAACTCCCAGTGAAGTACTGAACCGGCTCCTGCATCTTTCTCGGCTGAACCTGTATCTGGTGTTGTAGTATCTGTGAGCCACGAGGACTCAGCAATCCCATAACCATGGGTATCAAGACTAGCAAAGCTTTATGGGTAGGAAGAGGTAAAGTGGTGAGGTTGCAGCAGCGGCTAAGCATAATATGGTGGCTAACTTACGAGTACAAGAATAAGATGAGCATCTACGCAATCGGTCGCAACTAGTAGTGATCGCTAAAGATCCTGAACTACATACGAGTCAAACATAACCCCACCGTATTCTCTTCTCAAAATGAAAAGAGACAGTCACGGTTACTCACACAGTTGTGTGTTTTACTTCGGATCCTCTGTCAAGTTTTCTACAACCGGACATTAACAAATTCCAATCTGCCACATAACCGCGGGCATGGCTTTCGAAAGATTATAACCCTGCAGGGGTGTCCCAACTTAGCCCATCACAAGCTCTCACGATTAGCTGAAGTGATAAATATAATATCATCACCCCTTATCTTAGGGAAATCCGATCAGACTCGGCATCCCGGTGCACAAGACATTTCGAGAATGGTAAAACTAGTCCAGCAAGACCTCTCGGCGTGCCGACACCCTGATAGTAGCCGCGCGTATCTCGGCTCAGGCCACGACCGGATGGGCGATGCTACAGGTAAAACCAATCCTCGAGTTTCCCCGTGGTGGCCCCGCAGGACCCCCGTTTGGGACCAACACCATCAGCACTGGCCCCCCTTGTTATGTAGAATTAAGAACCCGAGGACATGACCCCCTATGCAATTAATTAATTATTTAAGTTGTTATTATGAGCAAATTAAAACCAATGTTGGGCCTTGCTGGAGGAGTTTTATTCAAAGACGAACTGTCAAGGGGTCCCCATCCACCCATCGTGTAAGGAACGCAAAATCAAGGAACATAATGCCGGTTTATCGGCGCCTAAGGTGGCATGAGTGGAACAAAACACCGAGCAAAAGGCCAAGCCTTCCACCCATGCCCAGTATATACGTGTGTTATTATAATAATAATAGATATTGTGATATTCCAACAACAAGTTCCCACCTGGAACGATCTTCATCTTCACATGCAACTAACAACGCTATAAGAGGGGCTGAGCAAGCGGGTAACATAGCCAAACAGTGGTTTTGCTAGGAAGGTTTCAAAGGTTAGAGGTTTCATGGCAACAAGGAGAGGCTGACATAAAAGATGGGTAGCGCGACATGTAACGATAGCATCGAGACACTAAGCATGGCAATGATAGTAAAGGTATCCAAGGGTATGATCATCTTGCCTGGGATTCCGCAAGGGAGAAGAACGGTTCCATGAAGTAAACGGAGCAACATAGTCGAGCGAATCCTCACAACTCCGGAACGAAACCGAAGCTAACAAAAGAAGCAACCGAAAAGAAGCAAACAACACGGTAAACACACAAGCATAAACATGGCATACGATGCACATCCAAGTATGATGCATGTCCGGTTTAAATATGCATGGCATGGCAAAGTGCACAAACAAGTACTACAAGTTAAGTGGAGCTCAATATGCAACGAGTTGCATATTGACGAAACACCACATTTTAATTATTTAATTGACTCTCGTTTATTTACAAGACAAGATTAAATGTTTGTTAACATGGCAAGAGGTGAAGCAAGAGCAAACTACCTATCTAGGCAAGTTTTAATGAGGCCGGAAATAACAACAACTATTCCGGAAAAACCCCATATGCATGTTTAGAATTTTAAGCAAACATCAATTCACACATATAATGTTGTTAACATGATGCGGATGACATGATCAAGTTTATGCAATTTTTATTAAAAGTTGACATAAGAGATATGAAGTATTGTCACCGTGGTGGAAGGAAAGGGTGCCACGGCAACGATCCGAAAATAATGCAACGCAACATCTCGGTTCCGGTAACTCGTTGAGAGACCGGTGCAAAAGATGACGGAGAGCGTGTCAAGCAAGAAGAATAGTGGAGTGATCCCGTCATCGGGTTCCCACGAGTCGGCGACGAGGCAACCGAGGAGCATGACAAAAGACGAAACGGGCACGGTGCACACAAAGGAAACATCTCATACAACACACAAGCAACATTCGCCCACGGGTCATCGTCTCGGGGTTATACCTTCGAAGCGTTTGTTCTCAAAGCGGTTCGAGTCGTCGAGGGACGTAGTGGAAGTAGTGGTACAACTCCGTAGAGGGAAGTAGTCGTTCACGTTATCGTGTCGTGGTACTTGCCGGCGGGGTCCTTGTCGAGTCGTCGTTGACGTAGGGGTACACGTTTATGTAGCGGTACTTGCGGTCTCGGCGACGGTATTTGTTCACGTTCGGAGATGTACACATTCCGTAGATGGTACTTGAGGGTCTTCGGACTTGCCGGACTCGGTTCTCGCGACGGTAGTGGTACTTGACGTGTCGCCGTGTAGGTGTACTTGTTTCGAAGATGAACTTGACGTCGAGGGTCTCCGAGGTCGACGGTAGTGGTACTTGGCGTTTCTCCTTGTAGTCGAACTTGACATCGGGCGTCGAGATACCTGCGGTCTTGGTTACACCGGAAGGGACACTTGGCGAAAAAAAATCTCAAAGATGGCCTTGGCGTTCTTGGTCTTGAGGAGGTCTCCGAAAAAGAACTTGGCGCCCACGGTTCTTGCCGCTGCGGTCTTGATGTCAACGCCAATAGGCAACAGATGGTAGAACTCGGGCAGGGAGGTGAAGGAGACACAGCGACGGCTGGTGATGGCAGATCGGCAGCAGGCAGAGACGGCGAGGCGCAGGCACCAGGGGCTCCGGTGGTGGTGCTAAGGAGGCAAGCAGAGGAGGCGGCGGTGGAGTAGGGCGTGCTGGTGTTGCTGTTGCTGGTCACCGGCAGCAGGGCTCGCCGGAGCTCCAGAGACAAGGCGCTCGAGGTGGCATCGAGGAGCTTGAGCGAGGGTGCGATGCTGGGGCGATGGGATCCGGCTGGCCGGAGTGCGGCAGCGAAGACGGGGCGCGGAGGCGCTGCGGCCTTGGCGCGCCGGTGGCCGGCGCGAGGCGCGGAGAGCTTCAGCGGCGGAGGCTGGCCGCGGCTTGAGGACGGGGAGGACGGGGCGCTGCGGCGGCTGCTGGCTCCGGCGAGCCAGGCGACGCGGCTGGCGGCGCGCTGGAGATGGAGGGTGGCCGGCGCGAGGGAGACGGCGTTGGGGAGAAGGACGGCGCGACGATGAGGGTTGCGGTGCTCGGGCTACGAGGGAGAGCGAGGGGGATCGAGGGAATCGGGTGATGAGGGAGATGGGGACGAGGGGGCTGAGATGCTGTCGGCGGGGAGGGAGAGCGAGGGGAGAGGCTGCTGCGGTCGCTAGCTAGGGTTAACAGAGGGATGGGCCTGGAGGGAGGCCCAAGAGGCCGGCTGGGCTGGTTCCCTATGCTCCCTCTGTCTTAAATCTATTAGCAGGGAAAAAAATAGAAAGAAAGAAATGAGGGAAAAGAAAGGTTAGAGAAGGAACTTGGGAATAGGGTTTTATTTTTCTTGGACTCGCAAAATGTGCATGGTCCATAAAAAATAGGAGTGGGCACGATTGAAAGTTTAAATTCAAATTCATTTGAATTTAATTCAAATGATTTGAACAAGATTGAGGCTTTGGAGAGTCCAAAAAATATTGAGAATTTTGGTGGAGCTCGGGAAAAATGATTAAAGAATTGTTGGCAAAGTTCGAGGCAAGGAATTGAGATAGAAAATGCATGGAACTTAAATTGTAAGTGTGTTATGGTGAATGCCAAAAGAATGGAATAATTTATAATAGCTCCATAATATCAGGAGGATATGTTATAAAGAGAAATCACACTTCCCTCGATTTAAATGGATCGAAGATCCACACGATTTATTTAAGTTGAGATGCAAAATATTAATGACATGATGGCATGATGACATGATGCAATGCAAAAATAAATAACACAAGCACAATTGAAACACACGGGAGAACCCGGAACTCTGGAATCTCTGGAATCTTCTGGGACGTCGGTCTTCGGGCGTCACATAGGAAGTATTAGACCCAGACACGACGCACAATTATCGTGGCGCTCGGAAGTCAAATTCCATGTTAATGTATTCACACTTAGAATGTAAGTCTTCATTGATTGAAGATATACTTTACTTCGTGTGTTGCACATCTAAGTCATCAATATGCATAAGTGTTAGGATGTGTGCCTGATTACAGGACATTTGAGGATTCTAAGATATTTAGCTCACACCGCAACTTGCAAAACCTTTTCTCATCCAAGGGCTTTGTGAAGATATCTGCCAGTTGCTCTTCAGTGTTGACGTGTATGATATCAATATCTTCCTTCATAACATGATCTCTGAGAAAGTGATGACGAATTTCAATGTGCTTTGTCTTCGAGTGCTGAACTGGGTTGTTGGCAATCTTGATGGCGCTTTCATTATCACAGTAGAGTGGCACATGCTTCAGATGGACTCCATAGTCCTTGAGTTTTGCTTCATCCATAGAAGCTGAGCGCAGCAAGATCCAGCAGCAATGTATTCAGATTCAGCAGTGGAGAGTGATACATAGTTCTGCTTCTCTGAAGACCAACAGACAAGTGATCGTCCTAGAAAGTGACATGTGCCAGATGTGGACTTGCGATCAACTTTGTCACCAGCATAATCAGCATCTGAAAATCCTACTAGATCGAACTCTGAGCCCTTTGGATACCATAATCCTAGTGTTGGGGTGTAAGCCAAATATCGAAGTATTCGCTTCACACCTAAGTGATGCGACTCCTTTGGTGCCGCTTGATATCGAGCACACATGCAAACACTAAGCATAATATCTGGCCTAGATGCACATAGATAAAGTAAAGAACCAATCATGGAGCGGTATACCTGTTGATCAAACTCTTTACCATTGGCGTCGAGACCCAGATGATGTTTAGCAGGCATTGGCGTCGAGTACCCTTTGCAGTCTTGCATTCCAAACTTCTTCAGGCAGTCTTTGAGGTACTTCTCTTGAGATATGAAGATGGCGTTGCTTTGCTGACGAATTTGAAGACCAAGGAAGAACTTCAGCTCACCCATCATAGACATTTGATATTGTTCTTGCATCATGTGACCAAACTCTTCACTGAATTTCTTGTCCGTGCAGCCAAGGATAATGTCATCCACATAGATTTGGCAGATAAATAGCTCATCATCATATGTCTTCGTGAAGAGTGTGGGATCTAGTGATCCAGGTTTGAAGCCTTTGCTCTTCAGGAAGTCTTTAAGGGTGTCATACCAAGCACGAGGCGCTTGTTTGAGGCCATATAGTGCCTTGTTGAGCTTGTATACCATATCAGGACGTTTTGGGTCTTCAAAGCCAGGTGGTTGTGCAACATACACTTCTTCTTCAATTCTTCCATCGAGAAAGGCACTCTTTACATCCATTTGATATAGAAGTATGTTATGATGATTTGCATAGGCTAGCAGTATATGAATAGCTTCAAGTCTAGCCACGGGAGCAAATGTTTCATCGAAGTCAATCCCTTCAACTTGAGTGTATCCTTAAGCAACGAGACGAGCTTTGTTTCTGACCACTTGACCATGCTCATCTTGCTTGTTGCGATAGATCCATTTTGTGCCTATTATGTTGTGCTTTCGAGGATCTGGACGCTTGACAAGTTCCCACACATTGTTCAGCTCAAACTATTGAAGCTCTTCTTGCATTGCTTGAATCCATTCAGGCTCCATAAAAGCTTCAACAACTTTCTTGGGTTCAGATATTGAGACAAAAGCAAAATGCCCACAGAAATTTGCAAGCTGTGTTGCTCTTGAGCGAGTGAGTGGACCATGAGCATTTATGCTATCAATTATCTTCTCAACTTGTACTTCATTTGCAACACGAGGATGAGCTGGACGAAGATTTTGCTCTTGATGTGCATTGTCTTCATCAGGAGTATTGTCTTCGGGCTGAGCATTGTCGTCAGGTTGATTTGGAGCAGAGATGATGAGTTCCTCGTCTGGTTGTATGATCGAGATGATCGAGATGCATGATGTTCGAGATGCATTGTCCCAGATAAGCTTCGCATGATCGAGATGCATGATGTTCTTGAACTGATCTTGAGATAGACAGGAGCAGATGACGTCCTTCGCTGTGAGATTGAGAAGAGTGAACTTGCGAATATCATCAGCTTCTGCCCTCTTGCATAGATCGGTAAGACCAATCTCAGTGACGGTCCACAGCTCACTGTTGATCGCCATGAGACGTTTCTTCATCATGGCCTTCCACTTGGGATACTCTTGACCGTCAAACATGGGGCAAGACACAGTCTTCATTCCTATGGTCGACATAGCTAAAACTCTAGGTGGTTAAACCGAATCACACAGAACAAGGGAGTACCTTGCTCTGATACCAATTGAAAGTGCAGTATATCGACTAGAGGGGGGTGAATAGGCGATTTTTATGAAATGCTTCAAAACATGGTAGTTTTGAAGAGAAACGATAAGCTCAAGCCTATTTGTATGCAGCGGAAAGTGGACTACACTAGATAAGCCATAGTCATGTATTCAATGAAGTGAAAGCATGAAGACTAATAGCAACTAGGCAGTAGTGATCACAAAGGAAGAAGGAATGAAGCCAATCACAAAAAGTAGATACTTAGTGAAGACAATCAGATAAGGCAAACATGCAATGTCTTCACAACATGGAGCAGTAAGTAAAGGGAAGGAAAGGATAGAACCAGTAGCTCGGGGAAGACAGTGATTTGTTAGACCAGTTCCAGTTGCTGTGACAACTGTACGTCTGGTTAGGGAGGCTGATATTTAACTCAGAAGACCGCGTCTTCACCTTGTTCCCCTTGAGCTAAGGACACCTAGTCCTCGCCCAATCACTCTGGTAAGTCTTCATGGTAGACTTCCAAACCTTCACAGACTTCGTTCACCGGCAATCCACAATTACTCTTGGATGCTCAGAACGCGACGCCTAACCGGCTGGAGGAAACATAGTCCTCAAGTGTAATAAGTCTTCAGGTCACACAAACAGAAAGACTTCAGTGATGCCTAGCACTCTTTGGCTCTGGGTGTTTGGGCTTTGTCCTCGCAAGGATTTCTCTCTCAAATGCTTCGGAGGTGGGTTGCTCTCAAACGATAAAAGCCGTGCAATAACTCCGAGCAGCCACCAATTTATGGTGTAGGGGGTGGGCTATTTATAGCCACTGGGCAACCCGACCTGATTTGTCCGAAGTGACCCTGGGTCACTAAGGAACTGACACGTGTTCCAACGGTCAGATTTCAAACACACACAGCAACTTTACTTGAGCTCCAAGTAAAGCTGACTCATCCGCCTCTGGATAAGATTTGCTCTCATAGTCTTCGCTCGAAGACATAGGATTTGGTTGAGCATCACTTCAGTCACTCTAACTTAATTCACTTGGACCCCACTTAACAGTACGGTGGTTCCTATGACTCAACAAAGAAGAAAAGGAAACAACGAAACATCTATGTCTTCGCTCTCCATAGTCTTCACACAATGTCTTCTCTTGTCATAGTCTTCAATATGATTATCTTCATATACCACCACTGATATCAATGTCTTCATACATTTTTAGGGGTCATCTCCGGTAGGTTAACCAAATCAATGAGGGACTACTACCTGTGTTATCCTGCAATTCTCACAAACACATTAGTCCCTCAACCAGGTTTGTCGTCAATACTCCAAAACCACTAGGGGTGGCACTAGATGCACTAACAGAAACCACTACTGATCATCGGGATAGTGCACATAGTATCGACTACGTTCTTCATCGTACTCCCAGTATAGCTATGTGCCGTCACCTGAGTAGTTCACCATGGTACCTGCATCTGGTGTGGTGTAGAATCTGTGAGCCACGGAAGACTCAGCAATCCCGTTCCCGGGTAGCACAACTATCTAAGCCTTGGGTGTGGAACAAGGCTGAAGAAAGATAAAAGGTTGCAACTGCACTAGCACTAGCTTACGTGTTTAGAGCGACAAGAGAAGTGCCACGAGCGACAACGTGATCACGAAGTGATCCTATCTAAGCACGTCAATCATAACCCCACCGTGTTCACTTCCCGAACCCCTTTCGAAAAATGACCGTCACGGTTACTCACGCTGGTAGTGTGTTCTGAACATGGTGTCAAGTTTTCTACAACCGGATATTAACAAATTCCCATCTGCCACATAACCACGGGCACGGCTTTCGAAAGTTCAAAACCCTGCAGGGGTGTTCCAACTTGGCCCATTACAAGCCCACGATCCGCGGAGTCGCAACTCCAAGGTGGGAAGGCCTGAGTATTCTTGGAATCCCGTGCTCAAGATATTCTGACATAGGTAAAACTAATCCAGCAAGACCTCCCGGCGTGCCGACACCCTGACAGTAGCCGCGCGCATCTAGTCTCAGGCCACGACCGGATGAGCACTACGTACAGATACCGAAGACCCCAGCAAGCTAGGTGGCACCGCAAGTGGCTCTAATTTGGACCAACACTCAAATCGAGCACTGGCCCAAGGGGGGTTGATTAATTAATCATCGGGTTAATTACTCCCTCGGCAAGTTTTAGTTGTTAGGCAAATGGAGTACCAAAGTCGGGCCTTGCTGGAAGAGTTTTAGCGCTAAGCGGGTTAGCGAGGGGGTCCCATAACCCCAACCGTGTGAGGAACGCAAAATCAAGGAACATAACACCGGTTTATACGGTTCCTAGGGCGGCACGAGTGGAACAAATCACCAAGCAAGAGGCTTAGCCTTCCACCCATTACCAATATATAGATGATTTAATTAAAGAGTTTATATAGTGTGATATCCCAACAATCTTCAACAAGAAGCAAGAATCTTCAAATCTTCTCCTGCAACTAGCAATGCTATAAGAGGGGCTGAGCGAAGCTTACTTAGCCAAACAAAGGTTTGCTAGGTTGGGTGATTAGACAGATTCATGGTTACAATAGGAGGCTGACAAACAAACATGGGCATCGAGGCAATAAGCTAAAGAGCGAGACTTCTAGCAATAGGCAAAGATAGTAATGATATCTGGGTCAGGTCATCTTGCATGTCGAGTCGTCGATGGGATCGTAAGATGGCTCCTCGTACTCAACCTCGGTAGTAACCTCGTTCTCGTTCTCGGTCTCGGCTTCCGGCTCTACTCAACACAAGTACACACGAGGCACGAAATCAAACAAGGTGCAATGCACAATCTATAGGATGCACGTATGATGCACTTAGGATGCACTGCGGATGCACTTAGGATGCATAACATGACAAAGTAGGAAGCACACCATAACAACACAAGAAACATGACAATATGCTCAAGCAAGCAGGATGCAAGACAGATCTATATAGGATGCAAAACATGGCAAAGTAGGAAGCACAGAGAAACACATAAGAACAACAAGCTTAAATGAGGCCGGAAACTACTTAAGACAAATCCGGTAAGTCCTCATATGCATAGTTTGAAATTAGTCCAGATCTGAACAAACCTTAAGTTAAAGTCGTTAAACAGCAAGTTAACATGCACCATGATGATCTACACGAAATTCTAGTCAAGTTTCATATAAATTTTGTTTAATTCGGAGCTACGGTCTAGAAGATATGAGCAAAACAAGTTAAACATGGCAACGGTGCAAGATGCACCCAAACACCAAGCAAACATACTTCAACCATGTTAACAAGAAGATATTATGATACTACATGCAAAAACACACAAGTTTCATATATGGCACGCTCAAAACAGAGCAACGGACTAAAAGATACACCTGAAACAAGAAACAATGCAAAGCTGAAATTAATAGCCACATAGCAACTTTGGAGCAAGAAATATATACTCTACAGCACTCAAACATGGTGACGAGAAGCATGGACATGAAGTAGACATATCCTACAGCAAACAACTCCATTGGAGCATCTCCATAGGAGGCATGGATCAATAGCAACAAGCTACAACATCTTGATCATGACACTAAAAACATGACAGTATTATTTTATAGCAACTTGGGAGCAAGAATTAAATAAGCTACATCAACCCAAATGAGCAACTGAGGACATGGATGGATAGACAACAACATATACAATAAGGAATGATCAATGGCCACCCCGAAACTAACATGGATTTGCCTAGGGCATCAAGCAAACATAGCATCAGGATATGACAGATTCCAGACTTGGTGAAATTTCACTAAGTGTTACAACAGTAACATTGGCATGGCATGTTTGCGAGCATGTTTGCTGAGGACGCACGCCAATTCCAACAAAGTACCAAGGAGCAAATCGACCTCATCAACACCAACATGTCCACTCAATACAATGAGCTCCGGACATTGATAATCAATCGACGTTCTTCCTCAACATCTTCTCATCGACGAAGCCGCTCAAGTCGACATACCGACTCCACGCAAGACTCAAGTACACCTACGTCAAACACTCTTCGTCAAGCCGCACGTCAAGATCGACATGAACATCGGCATCCTCTACATGACAAGAGTTCACAAGAGTTATTCGACGAGCAAGAAAGCCGACATCGTCAAAACCAAGCTACACTTGAGCAAGCACAAGAACGGCAACGACTACGCCAACAACAACAAGAGCGAGCTCGCCAATTTCAAGAAGAACAAGATGCCGAGGCTAACCGCCAAGCACAACAACGTCGAGAAGCTCAAGCTATGGAGGCGCAACGTGCTTTACAAGATGCACATCGCAATGTGGCAGCCCGCACTCGACACACTCGTCAAGAAGAGGATTTCATTCGCGATGAGATGCAAGAGAGGCGCCATCAAGCAAGAATATAAGAAGAAGATCCTCCCCAAGCCCGGCAAGAGCAACAACTCCAACAAGAACGTCTACCTCCTCAAGAGCAACACGATATGGCAAACCGCCAAAATCGAGATCGCCCTCCCAATAGGCAAGGAAACAATGACGAGCATCGCTATGGCAAGCTCAAGTTCACCATGCCAAAGTTTTCCGGAAGCGTTGATCCCGAAGACTACCTCTCATGGGCATTGAAAGTTGACAAGATCTTTCGCCTTCACAACTTCGATGAAGAGAAGAAGATCGCTATGGCATCACTTGAGTTCCAAGACTATGTTCTCATTTGGTGGGAGCAAATCATAGAGAGAAGAGAAGCCAAAGGCGAACCTCCTATCACCAATTGGGCTCAAATGAAGGAAGTGATGAGAGCACGCTTCGTGCCTACACACTACAACCGCGACTTGTTCAAGAAGCTCCAACTCCTCAAGCAAGGAACCAAGTCCGTTGAAGAGTACTACAAGGAGATGGAGATTGCCATGATACGAGCAAACATCACGGAATATGAAGAGCAAACAATGGCGAGATTCTTGACTGGACTCAACTATCCTATCAAGAAGATTGCAGACTTCCAACCATACAACAATCTCCTCGAGCTAGTACACCAAGCAACCAAAGCGGAGCGACAAGTTCAAGAGAACTACAAGTACTCCAAGTTCAACTCCAAGAACTTCGGCTCCTACAACCAAGCTTCAACGACTTCGGCTACTCCTCCTACCTCTACCAAGCCTTCTACAAACTTCGGTGACAAGTCAAGCAACAAGAATGCGACTACATCGAGTCGTCCACCTTCTACCAACAACTTCAAGCCAAGAGCTTCCTCAACTACAACTCCTACCGAAGACAATAACAAGACGAGCTCTATCAAATGCTTCAAGTGCCAAGGACGAGGCCACAAGTCATTTGAGTGCAAGACCGTTCGCACCATGATCATCAAGGACGACGGATCTTATGACTCCATGAGCGATGATGAGATGGAAGCACTTGAGCATGTCGCTATGCATCGCCAAGTCAATGAAGAAGAAGACAATCAAGTGTTTTGCGACAACGACTCAAGCCCCAACCTTGTTGTCTCCAAAGTCTTGACACTCGAACATCAACAAGATGACGACCAACGATGTCATATTTTCCATACGAAGGCCGGCATCAATGGACGCTCCGTCAAGGTTATCATCGATGGAGGAAGTTGCCACAACTTGGCAAGCGAAGAGCTATGCGACAAGCTTCATTTGGTCAAGACGAAGCATCCTCACCCCTACAAGGTCCAGTGGCTCAACGACGCCGGAATTCTTCGAGTCGAGCATACCGTGCAAGTCTCTTTCAAGATTGGCGCCTACGAGGACACTCTCGAGTGTGATGTGATACCCATGTCCGTGTGCCACCTTATTCTTGGACGCCCATGGCAATATGATCGTGGAGTCACACACAATGGACGGACGAATCACTATCACTTCAAGATGAAGGGCAAGGAATTCGTGCTACGACCAATGACTCCAAGTCAAGTAGCCGCCGACAAGCTTTTACCTACCACCCATCGTGGAGAGAATGTGATGAGGACATGACTACCTTGTATACGACCAAAAATATTGCATACATGTATATTTGTGAGGTGATTTCTAATGCAAACTATGCAACAATTTATTTATGTTATCCAGAACAAAAATACTTCACAGACTTTTGTGCCATGTCAAATTCCAGGTGCATGGGACATTTGTACAATTCACATATGAAGATAAGGGAAAAAGAGAAGTTTAGGGGCTGTTCAAAAAGTTCTCTCACGTCACTTTTGGGCCAAGAGAAGATAGAGTCCAAGTCTCCCACGTTCTGCATCCAGATTCGGACTGCACAGACATACCTGACTCAAAACGGCAAGAACTCCTTCATACGGACTCCGAATTGGGTGATTCTTTTTTTGTTGGAAACTAGATTTCATACACTTTCCAACCCAATTGGAATCACCTTCAAATTCGTCCGGAGCATTGAGATACCGACAAAACAATCTGACACTGCAGCAGAATCCGAGTCAAACTACAAGTCAAAGGTGTTACATCACCTCTACTTGGGCCCAAGAGCCTTGTACGACCTAGAGTTAGTATTAGGCTGCCTTGGGACGTCCTTCCACCTCCTTGGCCGCCACCCCTTGCTCCTATATAAGTAGATCCATCTAGTAGCTTTTTCTTTGGGATTTGTTTAGTCAAAAGTTAGCCATTGCAACTTCGTGTACTTCGTTTGTGTCCAACGACCAGACCAAGACCGCTTACGGATCCCCACCTTTATCAATACATCATTTATATTTGCAATATTCAGATTGCTTTATCATATTCTTGCTTGTTCTTCGATTGCATGCAGGAATAGACCTTCGTGGTCAGGCTGATCGTGCTTCTGGCATTGTCAGTAACCGCTGAAGATTGGTTTAGCGATTGCTAAGGCGCAACGTCGTGCACGTTTGTAGTCGGATCGTCAAAGTCGTCTCCACCAAATCGATAGTTATCATCTCATCGAAAGATCGGGACCCCTCGCCTCTATCAGAATGGTGAGAGAGCGAGCCACCAAAAGGAGAGCGAGAGCCACAAGCCAAATATGAGCGCCTCCACGATGAGCGACAAGAAGCAACTAGTGCTATTTGCTACCAAACGTGAGATGAGAGAAGTGTGTGAGAACCCATCGAGCGTCTTCCACCTTGTGCTCTTATGCAAAGGGGAAGCCCAACCTACTAACACTTCACCACCTCCACCTTTTGTGTTGTCTCAATTGTTGCAGGAATTCTCGGACGTCTTTCCCGATGAGCTACCTCCGGGTCTACCTCCACTTCGTGGAATCGAGCACCGCATCGACCTCGTACCCGGTGCTCCACTTCCAAACAAGGCGCCCTACCGCGTCAACCCCGAGGAAACGAAGGAGATACAACGGCAAGTGCAAAAACTCATCGACAAGGGTCATGTACGTGAAAGTCTAAGCCCTTGTGCCGTTCCCGTTATTCTCGTGCCTAAGAAAGACGAAACTTTTCGCATGTGTTCCGATTGTCGTCCGATAAATGCTATCACCGTTAGATACCGTCACCCTATTCCTCGCTTAGATGACATGCTTGATGAACTTTGTGGTGCCACCATCTTTTCAAAAATTGATCTTAAAAGTGGTTACTACCAAATTCGCATTCAAGAGGGTGATGAGTGGAAAACTGCTTTCAAAACCAAGTTCGGGTTATACGAGTGGCTTGTAATGCCAATGGGCTTATCGGAAGCACCCGGCACTTTTGTGCGTCTTATGCACTTTGTTCTTAGACCCTACATAGGTGTCTTTGTCGTGGTTTACTTTGATGACATTCTAGTGTTTAGCAAGTCGCTTGAGGACCATGTTGACCATGTCCAACTTGTTTTGCAAGCACTTCGCAAACAACAATTATATGCTAATATGGAGAAATGCACTTTTGGAGTAGACAAGGTTGTCTTTCTAGGATTTGTCGTGTCTTCTCAAGGTGTTCACGTTGATGAAACTAAAATTGAAGCAATTAAAACTTGGCCTCAACCAAAGAACCTCATGCAAGTGCGTAGTTTTCTTGGTTTAGCCGGTTTCTATCGACGTTTTGTGAAGGACTTTAGCACCATTGCTATGCCTCTACACGCTTTGAGCAAGAAGAACGCACCCTTCATTTGGGGTCCTTCGCAAGACACCGCGTTCAATGAGCTTAAGAGCTTGCTCACGCACGCACCACTTCTAGCCCTACCAAACTTTGACAAACCGTTTGAGATTCATTGTGATGCTAGTGGTACCGGCATAGGTGGCGTACTAATGCAAGAAAAGCGCCCAATAGCGTACTTTAGCGAGAAGCTATCGGGAGCGCAACTTAACTACCCTATCTATGATAAAGAGCTTTATGCCTTGGTGAGAGTTCTACATGTTTGGGAACACTATCTTAGACCTCATGAATTCATTCTTCACACGGACCATGAGACACTCAAGTATCTCAAAGGTCAAACTAAGTTGAACAAGCGTCATGCTAAATGGAGTGAGTTCATTGAGTCTTTTCCCTATGTTATCAAATACATCAAGGGCAAAGAAAATGTTGTGGCGGACGCGCTTTCCCACAAATGCATGCTTGTAACACGACTTGAGTTGAATGTGATTGGCTTTGAGCATATTAAAGATTTATATGAGCATGATCCTTTCTTTGCAAATGCTTATGCTAAATGCTTGACTCACACTTCTTGGGAACATTACTACATCAAGGATGGATATCTTATGAGAGCTAACAAACTTTGCATTCCCGAGTCTTCGCTTCGTTTGCTCCTTTTGCAGGAATCGCATGGAGGAGGACTCATGGGACACTTTGGACGCGACAAGACGTTTGCTACCCTCTCTAAGAACTATTTTTGGCCCAAGATGCTTCGTGACGTCTCACGCCTCACCAACCGATGTTCTACATGCCGCAAAGCTAAGTCCAAAGCTCAATCCCATGGTCTTTACATGCCTCTTCCTATTCCATATCATCCATGGGAAGACATAAGCATGGATTTCATACTTGGCTTGCCTAGAACTCAAAATGGAAAAGATTCCGTGCTTGTCGTGGTAGATAGATTCTCCAAAATGGCTCATTTCATTCCTTGCAACAAGATCGACGATGCTTCACATGTTGCCACTCTCTTTTGTAGGGAGATACTTTGATACGGTGTATCCTAGGGCCATCCCCATGGACCCTCCTTCACCTCCTCAAGTGCCCAAAGGACCAAGGACTAGAGCTCCCGAGGCCAAGGTGACGTCACTCCTAGCCCTACTTCCATACAAATCTTGCGAGACATGGTCGCTACCTCAGACGGACGTGTTGTGTGTGCTCAGGTGTGAAGAAGACCACATCGGAGAGGGACGTGAAGATGGACGAGTCCTCAAGTTCATGGACGAGCCAATGCATCGAGAAGAGCAGAAGAGAGCTCCAGGTCCCGGACATCCGGCCCCCTGGCCCGGACATCCGGCCCCTGGGCATTCACCTACAGAAGGCCAACAGCAGCTGAGGCTATAGGGCCCGGACATCCGGCCAGGGCCCGGACATCCGGCCAGGGCCCGGACATCCGGCCCCGCGCCCGGAAATCCGGCGCCTCTGTCCAGAGAGCACCCGAGGCGCATCCACTCCAGCCCGGACATCCGGGCCCCCGCCCCGGACATCCGGCGCCCCGTGAAGCCCCGGACATCCGGCCCGCTGCCCGGATGTCCGGCTCCTGATCTGCCTGCGCGCAACACTTGGGCTGAGGCCCGTGTACCCCCTTCGCCCCGTAGACTATATATACTCCTCTCCTCATTCCGTTTAGGGTCAGCTGTGGTTTAGCTCATTTGATACTTGTGTGGATTTCTCCCACGAGACGGTGCGCCTCTACGGAGAAGATCCACTTCGGATTCAGGACCTCCTTCATCGGAGAAGATCCCCCGGGATATCAAGACCTCCTCCGGGAGAAGACTATCTGTATCACCGTTGTTGACCTTGGATCATGGATCTCAACCTTGTATCGCGAATCTAGCATTTGTGTGATTGTTTTCGTGTTGATTTGAGTGTTCTCTCTTGTGTTTCCCCCATCTTTCTCCGTGTTTTCCCCGTGTTCATCGTGTGCCATCCTCCAAATCGTGAAAGGTCCGCTGATTAGGGTTCCACCCTGTATCATATGGTATCAAGAGCAAGGTTGATCACGATTTTGGAGCCCCACACCCCGTCTTCTAACTTGTTTTTGTCGTGTTCTTCCCAATTTCGAAAAATTCCCCACAAAAAGAGCCCCAAAAATTTTCTGTGATCTGTTGATTTGGCAAGATTTTGTTGAATTTGTTCCATGGATTTGCTGTGCCACGTGTGGATCTAGCTTTTCCCCCACTTTTTCCCAAATTTCATCCGCAAAATCCGCCGAATTTTTGCCCCGAAACCATCGTTTGCATCGTGTTCTTGCTGGCTCGGGCACCCCGGACATCCGGCTCGTGCCCCGGACATCCGGCCCAGCCCGGACATCCGGCCTTTGGCCCGGACATTCGGCCTCCCGCAGCCAAAAAACCACCACTACACCCCACCTCGAAAACCTCCACCGCCTTTTCGTTCGGTGACCCACCCATTCTTCCGCAAACCACCACCAATCTTCCGCAACAACCACCATCGCTTACCCGCTTCGAGTTTGGAAAATTTGTCTCCATTTGCCGTGGATACTTGAGTTGTGGTTTCACCGTTTCCTTGGATGTTTAGGCTACCTTGGGACGGCAAGACTTCGACAAAACCACCGCTCAACTTCGGCAAGGACGGTAACATCGACGACACTTCGCTCACTCTATCTTGCAATTGCATTGTCACCCTATGAACCATCTTTGCGTCGCTTTCCCATTGAGACTAGCCATTTGAGTATTGCCGGGCCACGACACTTGTGCACATTAGTGATAGTGATAGATATTGCATACTACATCCTTGTGAGTAACATCACATCATCTTGGTATCTTGCATATCCCCGTGTGCCACAAGAGTGCTCCGCATACACAACAGCTACCTCGATCCGAGAAGCATACATATGTGCCCAAAGAAAGAGCTCAAAAGCTTTTAAGCAAAAGAGCCAATCCAAGCAAAGAAACAATAGCATCATACGCCTTGCATCCAAAGAGATCATACATAGCAACACCATTTTGTGCTCAAGCATCGGCACATCATACACTCATAGCATACTTGTGATAGATAGTCGTTACGTTTTGCCTCTTATAGGTCGTGCACAAGTGCGTATCCGCCTATTAAGCAATCGGTTAGCGTCTCTCTAGCGTTGTGCAACACGAGCATTTTCCGTGGTTTACCACATTTTTCGCTCATCCTTGGTTGCACAGCCACATTTGTCTATCCGTGCGTGTGTTCCGTGTGCTACTATTTGCTAGTGATCTACTTGTTGCATGAGCAAATTGTGAACCATTTTCAACATCTTTGAGTCACTTTGACGATTGCATTGAATTTGTGCCACATCCTAACCGAGCTCCTCTCAAAGCTTTACTTGTGTAGGTGTGAGAATCGACACGAAGTGATACCAATAGTGCTATTTCCGGGTTACATTGTTGAGTGATCATTGATCCATTTTCAACCTCGGTTAAGGTACATTGATATCGTCTTCTCCTTTTCTCCACTCACATACTTGCTTGTGATGATGGATAGGCCAAGTTCATCTACCAACCCGATCTTCGACGATCCTCAAGAAGCGAACAACTACGTCACCAAACTACATCTATTCGGTGTCCAACGAGCTCTACATCAAGAGAGTGAAGCTATGCGAGAGTACATTGGTCAAGTTGCCGAGGACGCACGTCAATTCCAACAAAGTACCAAGGAGCAAATCGACCTCATCAACACCAACATGTCTACTCAATACAATGAGCTCCGGACATTGATCATCAACCGACGTTCTTCCTCAACATCATCTCATTGACGAAGCCGCTCAAGTCGACATACCGACTCAACGCAAGACTCAAGTACACCTACGTCAAACACTCTTCGTCAAGCCGCACGTCAAGCTCGACATGAACATCGGCATCCTCTACATGACAAGAGTTCACAAGAGTTATTCGACGAGCAAGAAAATCGACGTCGTCAAAACCAAGCTACACTTGAGCAAGCACAAGAACGGCAACGACTACGCCAACAACAACAAGAGCGAGCTCGCCAATATCAAGCAAGAATGCAAGAAGAAGCTCCTCCTCAAGCGCGGCAAGAGCAACAACACCAACAAGAACACCTTCCTCAACAAGAGCAACAAGATATGGCAAACCGCCAAAATCGAGATCATCCTCCCAATAGGCAAGGAAACAATGACGAGCATCGCTATGGCAAGCTCAAGTTCACCATGCCAAAGTTTTCCGGAAGCATTAATCCCGAAGACTACCTCTCATGGGCATTGAAAGTTGATAAGATCTTTCGCCTTCACAACTTCGATGAAGAGAAGAAGATCGCAATGGCATCACTTGAGTTCCAAGACTATGTTCTCATTTGGTGGGAGCAAATCATGGAGAGAAGAGAAGCAAAAGGCGAACCTCCTATCACCACTTGGGCTCAAATGAAGGAAGTGATGAGAGCACGCTTTGTGCCTACACACTACAACCGCGACTTGTTCAAGAAACTACAACTCCTCAAGCAAGGAACCAAGTCCGTTGAAGAGTACTACAAGGAGATGGAGATTGCTATGATAAGAGCAAACATCATGGAAGATGAAGAGCAAACAATGGCGAGATTCTTGAATGGACTCAACTATTCCATTAAGAAGATTGCGGACTTCCAACCATACAACAATCTGCTCGAGCTAGTACACCAAGCAACCAAAGCGGAGCGACAAGTTCAAGAGGACTACAAGTACTCCAAGTTCAACTCCAAGAACTTCGGCTCCTACAACCAAGCTTCAACGACTTCGGCTACTCCTCCTACCTCTACCAAGCCTTCTACAAACTTCGGTGACAAGTCAAGCTACAAGAATGAGACTACATCGAGTCATCCACATTCTACCAACAACTTCAAGCCAAGAGCTACATCATCTACAACTCCAAACGAAGAGAACCCCAAGACAAGCTCCATCAAATGTTTCACATGTGGTGGCCGTGGTCACAAATCCTTCGAGTGCACCAACAAGAGAACAATGATCTTCCACGACGACGGCACATATGACTCGATGAGCGACAACGAAGAGGACGACATCAAGCGCTTGGCCATCCACCGGCGTATCAACGAAGAAGAAGATCGTCAAGTGTTTTGCGACAATGACTCAAGCCCCAACCTTGTGGTCTCCAAAGTCTT
>LR738715.1:439888677-439935671 GCA_902687465.1 Secale cereale
GCGTCAAGTACAGGAGCTACTCGACAAAGGTTATATACGCGAATCCCTTAGTCCTTGTGTTGTTCCTATTATTCTAGTGCCGAAAAAGGATGGTACATCGCGTATGTGTGTTGATTGTAGAGCCATTAATAATATTACTATTCGTTATCGTCATCCTATTCCTAGGCTAGATGATATGCTTGATGAATTGAGTGGCTCTACAATATTCTCCAAAGTTGATTTGCGTAGTGGATACCATCAAATTCGTATGAAATTGGGAGATGAATGGAAAACAGCATTTAAAACTAAGTTTGGATTATATGAGTGGTTAGTCATGCCTTTTGGGTTAACTAATGCACCTAGTACTTTCATGAGATTAATGAATGAAGTTTTACGTGCTTTCATTGGACGATTTGTGGTAGTATACTTTGATGATATATTGATTTTTAGCAGATCTTTGGAGGAACATTTGGAACATTTACTGATACAGGGTGGAACCCTAATCAGCGGATCTTTCACGTTTGGAGGTTGGCACACGATGAACACGGGGAATCACAAGGGAAAGATGGGGAAACACAAGAGGAAAACACTCAATCAACACGAAAGCAATCACACAAATGCTAGATTCGCGATACAAGGTTGAGATCCATGATCCAAAGTCAACAACGGTGATACAGATAGTCTTCTCCCGGAGGAGGTCTTGGAATCCCGTGGGATCTTCCCGTTAGGGGTCTTGAATCCAGAGGTGGATCTTCTCCGTAGAGGCGCACCGGTCTCGTGGGAGAAATCCACACAAGTGTCAAATGAGCTAAACCACAGCTAACCCTAAACGGAATGAGGAGAGGAGTATATATAGTCTACGGGGCGAAGGGGATACACGGGCCTCGGCCCAAGTGCTGCGCGCAGGCAGATCAGGAGCCGGACGTCCGGGCAGCGGGCCGGATGTCCGGGGCTTCGCGGGGCGCCGGATGTCCGGGGCGGGGGCCCGGATGTCCGGGCTGGGGCAGTCGAGCCTCGGGCGCTCTCTGGACAGAGGCGCCGGATTTCCGGGCCCGGGGCCGGATGTCCGGGCCGTGCTTGGCCGGATGTCCGGGCCCTGGCCGGATGTCCGGGCCCTGTAGCTTCTGCTGCAAGCGGCCTTCTGTAGTTGAACGCCCAGGGGCCGGATGTCCGGGCCAGGGGGCCGGATGTCCGGGGCCTGGAGCTCTCTTCTGCTCTTCTCGATGCATTGGCTCGTCCACGACCTTGGGGACTTGTCCATCTTCAAGCTCTTCTCCGAAGTGGTCTCCTTCGCACCTGAGCACACAAAGCACGCCCGCTTGAGGTAGCAACCATGTCTCGCAAGATTCATAAGGAAGTAGGGCTTGGAGTGACGTCACCTCGGTCTCGAAAGCTCTAGTACGAGCACGTGTCATCGGTCCTTGAGGCACTTGAGGGGGTGAAGGAGGGTCCATGGGGATGGCCCTAGGATACACCGTATCAGGTGTCCCGTCTTTCGATGAGATGGTGGTTATCGTTTTGGAGGAAGTCGACTTTGACGATCCGACTACGACCGTGCGAGGACGTCGCGCCTTAGCAATCGCTAAACCAACTCCGAGAGGTTGTTGACCACGCCGGAGCACGATCAACCTGACCACGAAGGTCTGTTTCCTGCAGGCAAACGAAGAACAAGCAAGAAACTAAGATTGCAATCTGGATATTGCGAATATAAGAGGAAAGCTTTATTGATCAAGGTGGGGTTCTGTGACGCCTTGGTCTGGTCGTTGAACACAAACGAAGTACGCGAAGTTGCAGCTATGGCGAACTTTTAATCTAAACAAAACCCAAAGTCTAAACGATGCCCTAAGGGCTGTATATATGAGGGAAAGAGGGGGGAATTTCGTGGCCCTTGGTGGAGGGGTCCGAAACCAACCCTAACTCTTGTTTCCCCACACATACGGACTCTAAAAACAGCCTATACTCAAGTATTTCGAAATTACATGGGCCTGGCCCAATAATAAGGTGACGCAGCACCTAAAATAGCCTCTGGACGAAATTTATGAAGTGGCATCTTGTATATTTCGTCCAAGGCTTCTCGCACTCATTATGGTGGCTTCAAAGTCCTGAAATCATCCATTGTAACTCCCTTCTTGTCCCCCTTGCGCATGCCATCATCTCCATGCTTGATCTTGCTCCAATGTTCATCCTTCTTGTCCAAGCTAGGCCCTTCATTTGTAAGCAAGACAAATGTATCCAATTTAGGCAGCATCATATTCTCATGAACATTAGATTCATTACCAAGAAACGAAAGTACCTGGTAATTTAATTGGCGTGCGCGAGCTCTAGTAATTGGTCCTGTATATGTGTCAGTTGGAGCTGTGGGTGTAACCTTGTTACTGATGTCCTCATCACTTGATAGAGGCAAAGGTGTCCCGTCTTTCGATGAGATGGTGGCTATCGTTTTGGAGGAAGTCGACTTTGACGATCCGACTACGAACGTGCGAGGACGTCGCGCCTTAGCAATCGCTAAACCAACTCCGAGAGGTTGTTGACCACGCCGGAGCACGATCAACCTGACCACGAAGGTCTGTTTCCTGCAGGCAAACGAAGAACAAGCAAGAAACTAAGATTGCAATCTGGATATTGAGAATATAAGAGGAAAGCTTTATTGATCAAGGTGGGGTTCTGTGACGCCTTGGTCTGGTCGTTGAACACAAACGAAGTACGCGAAGTTGCAGCTATGGCGAACTTTTAATCTAAACAAAACCCAAAGTCTAAACGACGCCCTAAGGGCTGTATATATGAGGGAAAGAGGGGGAAATTTCGTGGCCCTTGGTGGAGGGGTCCGAAACCAACCCTAACTCTTGTTTCCCCACACATACGGACTCTAAAAACAGCCTATACTCAAGTATTTCGAAATTACATGGGCCTGGCCCAATAATAAGGTGACGCAGCACCTAAAATAGCCTCTGGACGAAATTTATGAAGTGGCATCTTGTATATTTCGTCCAAGGCTTCTCGCACTCATTATGGTGGCTTCAAAGTCCTGAAATCATCCATTGTAACTCCATTCTTGTCCCCCTTGCGCATGCCATCATCTCCATGCTTGATCTTGCTCCAATGTTCATCCTTCTTGTCCAAGCTAGGCCCTTCATTTGTAAGCAAGACAAATGCATCCAATTTAGGCAGCATCATATTCTCATGAACATTAGATTCATTACCAAGAAACGAAAGTACCTGGTAATTTAATTGGCGTGCGCGAGCTCTAGTAATTGGTCCTGTATATGTGTCAGTTGGAGCTGTGGGTGTAACCTTGTTAGTGATGTCCTCATCAAGGTTAATATTGATGCTAAACAACGTGCTGAATTGATCTTAAAAATGCATGAGTTAACTAAGGAAAATATTGAGCGCATGAATGCTAAATATAAATTTGTTGGAGATAAGGGTAGAAAACGTGTTGTCTTTGCACCTGGAGATCTTGTTTGGTTACATTTGCGTAAGGATAGGTTTCCTAATTTGCGCAAGTCAAAGCTAATGCCACGTGCTGATGGTCCTTTCAAGGTATTAGAGAAAATAAATGATAATGCATATAAACTTGAGCTGCCTGCAGATTTTGGGGTTAGTCCCACATTTAACATTGCAGATTTGAAGCCTTACTTGGGTGAGGAAGATGAGCTTCCGTCGAGGACGACTTCAATTCAAGAAGGGGAGGATGATGAGGACATCACTAACAAGGTTACACCCACAGCTCCAACTGACACATATACAGGACCAATTACTAGAGCTCGCGCACGCCAATTAAATTACCAGGTACTTTCGTTTCTTGGTAATGAATCTAATGTTCATGAGAATATGATGCTGCCTAAATTGGATACATTTGTCTTGCTTACAAATGAAGGGCCTAGCTTGGACAAGAAGGATGAACATTGGAGCAAGATCAAGCATGGAGATGATGGCATGCGCAAGGGGAACAAGAATGGAGTTTCAATTGATGATTTCAGGACTTTGAAGCCACCATAATGAGTGTGAGAAGCCTTGGACGAAATATACAAGATGCCACTTCATAAATTTCGTCCAGAGGCTATTATAGGTGCCGCGTCACCTTATTATTTGGCCAGGCCCATGTAATTTTGAAATACTTGAGTATAGGCTGTTTTTAGAGTCCGTATGTGTGGGGAAACAAGAGTTAGGGTTGGTTTCGGACCCCTCCACCAAGGGCCACGAAATTCCCCCCTCTTTCCCTCATATATACAGCCCTTAGGGCGTCGTTTAGACTTTGGGTTTTGTTTAGATTAAAAGTTCGCCATAGCTGCAACTTCGCGTACTTCGTTTGTGTTCAACGACCAGACCAAGGCGTCACAGAACCCCACCTTGATCAATAAAGCTTTCCTCTTATATTCGCAATATCCAGATTGCAATCTTAGTTTCTTGCTTGTTCTTCGTTTGCCTGCAGGAAACAGACCTTCGTGGTCAGGTTGATCGTGCTCCGGCGTGGTCAACAACCTCTCGGAGTTGGTTTAGCGATTGCTAAGGCGCGACGTCCTCGCACGTTCGTAGTCGGATCGTCAAAGTCGACTTCCTCTAAAACGATAACCACCATCTCATCGAAAGACGGGACAACTTTGCCTCTATCAAGGAGTATATATAGTCTAAGCCACGAAGGGGTAAGTGAGGGGTGAAGGGGTACACGGGCTTGGCCCAAGTCACACACACAGGCGGGATCCGGATGATCCGGATGGTGGCCCCGATGATCCGGGTGTTAGGGGTCCGGATGATCCGGACGACCGTCTGGATCGTCTCGCTTCGTGAGGTTGCTTCGGATGCCTTCGGGTGCATTTCCCGGATCATCCAGGTCGGGGTCCGGATGATAGAGGCAAAGGTGTCCCGTCTTTCGATGAGATGGTGGCTATCGTTTTGGAGGAAGTCGACTTTGACGATCCGACTACGAACGTGCGAGGACGTCGCGCCTTAGCAATCGCTAAACCAACTCCGCGAGGTTGTTGACCACGCCGGAACACGATCAACCTGACCACGAAGGTCTGTTTCCTGCAGGCAAACGAAGAACAAGCAAGAAACTAAGATTGCAATCTGGATATTGCGAATATAAGAGGAAAGCTTTATTGATCAAGGTGGGGTTCTGTGACGCCTTGGTCTGGTCGTTGAACACAAACGAAGTACGCGAAGTTGCGGCTATGGCGAACTTTTAATCTAAACAAAACCGTAAGAAAAAGCTACTAGATGGATCTACTTATATAGGAGCAAGGGGTGGCGGCCAAGGAGGTGGAAGGACGTCCCAAGGCAGCCTAAAACTAACCCTAGGTCGTACAAGGCTCATGGGCCCAAGTGGAGGTGATGTAACACCTTTGGACTTGTAGTTTGACTCGGATTCTGCTGCAGCGTCAGATTGTTTCGTCGGTATCTCAACGCTCCGGACGAATTTGAAGGTGAATCCAATTGGGTTGAAAAGTGCACGAAATCTAGTTTCGAACAAAAAAAGAAACACCCAATTCGGAGTCCGTATGAAGGAGTTCTTGCCGTTTTAAGTCAGGTATGTCTGTGCAGTCCGAATCTGGATGCAAAACGTGAGAGACTTGGACTCTATCTTCTCTTGGCCCAAAAGTGACGTGAGAGAACTTTTTAAACAGCACCTAAACTTCTCTTTTTCCCTTATCTTCATATGTGGATTGTACAAATGTCCCATACACCTGGAATTAGACATGGCACAAAAGTCTGTGAAGTATTTTTGTTCTGAATGACATAAATAAATTGTTGCATAGTTTGCATTAGAAATCACCTCACAAATATACATGTATGCAATATTTTTGGTCGTATCCAAGGTAGTCATGTCCTCATCAGTAGAGATACTAAAATGCACACGAACAATACGTGTTACCTTAACCTTGTCGCTGTTGTTGAACCATTGGATGTAGTAAGGATGTGGATGTGGTCTTGTGGTGAGAGATAGCTTCTCCACCATCTCCATGCTAGCCAAGTTGTTGCAACTCCCTCCATCTATGATCACGCGAACAGAACGTTCCTTCACAACTCCCTTTGTATGGAACAAATTATGCCTCTGATTTTGCTCAGCTTGTGTAACCTGCACACTCAAAACACGTTGCGCAACTAAACATTCATACCTGTCAGCATCTTCAGGAGCCATGTATTGCGTCTCATGATCAGAATCGTCTCCACCGTGTTCTTCATGTGTAATAAGAGCCAAAGTCTCCTCATCATAGTCCGATGAGGACATCACTAACAAGGTTACACCCACAGCTCCAACTGACACATATACAGGACCAATTACTAGAGCTCGCGCACACCAATTAAATTACCAGGTACTTTCGTTTCTTGGTAATGAATCTAATGTTCATGAGAATATGATGCTGCCTAAATTGGATACATTTGTCTTGCTTACAAATGAAGGGCCTAGCTTGGACAAGAAGGATGAATATTGGAGCAAGATCAAGCATGGAGATGATGGCATGCGCAAGGGGAACAAGAATGGAGTTACAAGTGATGATTTCAGGACTTTGAAGCCACCATAATGAGTGCGTGAAGCCTTGGACGAAATATACAAGATGCCACTTCATAAATTTCGTCCAGAGGCTATTATAGGTGATGCGTCACCTTATTATTAGGCCAGGACCATGTAATTTCGAAATACTTGAGTATAGGCTGTTTTTAGAGTCCGTATGTGTGGGGAAACAAGAGTTAGGGTTGGTTTCGGACCCCTCCACCAAGGGCCACGAAATTCCCCCCTCTTTCCCCCATATATACAACCCTTAGGGCGTCGTTTAGACTTTGGGTTTTGTTTAGATTAAAAGTTCGCCATAGCTGCAACTTCGCGTACTTCGTTTGTGTTCAACGACCAGACCAAGGCGTCACAGAACCCCACCTTGATCAATAAAGTTTTCCTCTTATATTCGCAAAATCCAGATTGCAATCTTAGTTTCTTGCTTGTTCTTCGTTTGCCTGCAGGAAACAGAGCTTCATGGTCAGGTTGATCGTGCTCCGACGTGGTCAACAACCTCTCGGAGTTGGTTTAGCGATTGCTAAGGCGCGACGTCCTCGCACGTTCGTAGTCGGATCGTCAAAGTCGACTTCCTCCAAAACGATAGCCACCATCTCATCGAAAGACGGGACACCTTTACCTGAGTCTGGAGACCCCCGGGCAGTTTTTAGGCCAAAATTTCGACAGGTGAAAATATTTTTTCCCTATCCTATTTTTGGGCTTTTCTGAGTCTTTTGAGACACGTGCCACCATACTGTTTTTTTACCGCACTTTTTCGTCGTCGCTGCCCTGATTCCGATAAAAAAAATCGTCAAAAAAAATTTCGTGCCTATCATCTTAGTTTGACTTGGGAAGTGTTTTGAGACACTCGCCATTATAGTGATTTTCGGCAAAAAAAATATAGCGCAAAAAAAGAAAAAAAAGAGGCGATTTTTTTTTTCAAAGTGTGCTTTCCCCTTGATTACGTGCAGCGCCGTGATTTTATTAGTGTTCTAGGCTCGCGTCTCTAGTACGGTCTAGCCTAGGACCGGCACAGTACCGTCGTTGAGCGTTTATTCACCTTTGCATCTCTGAATTGATTATTGCTGACCCTTTTTGCTACCATATTATAAGCCTTCCCAGCTCAACATACATCTACATCGTGCATTTGACTCTCCCTGGTAATCGCTCTATCCAAGCTTTGAGAGTTTTGACTACATCGGTTGCCGATCACCGCCTGCTGCTGGGTAAGAACTGGTAAGAATTTGAGATTTGCTTGACGGATTTGTGACACCCGCCACCACCACCACTTGTTAGTAGTCTGTAGGATCATATTCTTGTGTGTTTCTATTGCTGCTAACCATGCCAGGATCACAAGTCGACGAGACTGACTGGGAGAACTTGACGAACAAGGAGCTTCATGATAAGTTTCAGCAAATGATGAGTGTACAGGTGCAAGATGTGCTAAACACATTGGACGAGGCCATGGAGAAGATAGATGGCATGGAGAAGACGTTTGAAACAAAGCTGGATAACAAGTTTGCTGAATTGCTTTCGTGTTTTCCACCACCACCGGCTGCTGCAGCTGTCCCACCTCTACAACAACAACAACAACAACAACAACAACAACAACAACAACAACAACAACAACAACATCACCGTCCAAATCAAGTGGGACGAGCACAGCGCGTTCCCCTTGAGCCTGGTCAAGCTTCTGGTGCTGCTGTTGATGTTTCTGTAGCTCTTGCTACTACTGCAAAGGTGGAGGACCATTATGAGGATGAGGTTGACCAAAATCAGAACTACGTGCAACAACCACCACCACCACCACCAGGTCGTCCTCATGCATATCATCGCAACGGTAGGGCTGCACCACCACCTGAGGTACATGACCATCTTCCTAAACTGAAATTGAATATTCCACCATTTGAGGGTAGATATGTTCCGGATATATATCTTACTTGGGAGTTAGAAACTGAACAACGTTTTACATGTTTAAACTATCCCGAGGAGAGATGTGTTCCTGCTGCTGTTTGTGCTTTCACTAGTTTTGCATGTGTTTGGTGGTCTGAACATTGTAGATTATATCCTATTCCAGCTACTTGGGCTGCTTTGAAAACTGCTATGCGTACTCGTTGGGTTCCACCATATTATCAACGTGAATTACTTCAAAAACCGCAGCGCTTAAGACAAGGAAAAAATTCTGTAGAAGAATATTATCAGCAATTGCAAACTGGCCTGATTAGATGTGGTATTGTTGAGGAGAATGAAGCTATGCTTGCACGTTTTATGGGTGGATTAAATAGAGAGATTCAGACCATTCTAGAGTATAAGGATTATACTAATATCACTCGTTTATTCCATCTTGCTTGTAAAGCTGAACGTGAAGTGCAGGATCGACAGGCATTGGCGCGGACTAACTTTTCTGCAGGTCGACCTTCATCATGGACACCGCGTGCATCCTCTACTTCCACACATTCTACTGCACCGACACCTCCATCAGCTGTTACCTCCAGCCGTCATACAAGGAAGCAGGCACAACCACCACTATCTGCCAAGAGCACACCTATTGGGCCTGCACAGAGTTCTTCTTCTTCCATGGCATCAACAGGGCACACCAGTGATATTATTTGTCGTCGTTGTAAGGGAAGAGTACATTTTGCGAGAGATTGAAAGTCTCAACGTGTGATGATTGCTACTGAGGATGGTGGATATGAATCCGCTAGTGACTATGATGAGGAGACTTTGGCTCTTATTACATGTGAAGAACACGGCGGAGACGATTCTGATCATGAGACACAATACATGGCTCCTGAAGATGCTGACAGGTATGAATGTTTAGTTGCTCAACGTTCTGTTCGCGTGATCATAGATGGAGGGAGTTGCAACAACTTGGCTAGCATGGAGATGGTGGAGAAGCTATCTCTCACCACAAGACCACATCCACATCCTTACTACATCCAATGGTTCAACAACAGTGGCAAGGTTAAGGTAACACGTACTGTTCGTGTGCATTTTAGTATCTCTACATATGCTGATTATGTTGATGGTGATGTGGTACCTATGCAAGCATGTTCCTTATTACTTGGTAGACCATGGCAATTTGATAAAAATTCTGTACACCATGGTAGAAACAATCAGTATACTCTTGTTCATAAGGATAAAAATATTACTTTGCTTCCTATGACTCCTGATTCCATTTTGAAAGATGATATTAATAGAGCTAATAAAGCAAAACAGGAGAAAAATAAGAGTGAAAATCAGATTGTGGCAAAAGAATTTGAGCAACAAATGAAGCCTAATAATAAACCATCTACTGTTGCTTCTGAAATTAAATTGAAAAGTGCATGTTTATTGGCCACCAAATCTGATATTGATGAGCTAGATTTTAGCAAATCTGTTTGCTATGCTTTTGTGTGCAAAGAGGCATTATTTTCATTCGAGGACGTGCCTTCCTCTTTGCCTCCTGCTGTCACTAACATTTTGCAGGAGTTCGCCGACGTCTTTCCACAAGACGTGCCATCGAGATTACCACCTATTCGAGGGATTGAGCATCAGATTGACTTAATTCCCGGTGCATCGCTACCCAACCGCGCACTGATGCGGAGCATCCTATGATCATCACCATGTACACTACGAGACATACGATGAGACCTCCAACTTGTGCCATTGGACATAAGGTGAACTCTCTCCTTGTTCAACTTCCCTTGGACCCACATTGATGCGGAGCATCCCAAGGTCATCCCCATGGACCCTCCTTCACCTCACCAAGTGCCCAAAGGACCCATGACTAGAGCCCGTGCAAGAGCTTTCGAGACCGAGGTGACCTCGCTCCTCTCTTTACATCTTTCGGATTCACTTGAGACACGGCTTCTGTCGGGGCCGGATTTCGGGAACACAATATTCCAGAAATTAACCCCTAGTGTCATCACCAGCCCAGGATTACTGTTACTGGTGGACACATCCTTGTTACAGATTACCAAGCATTTACAAGAATTTTGATACAAGACCCTAAAGGTCTAATGATACAACAATGATGTCTGGTGACCATAAAGGTCTGATGAGTACAAGATGATAGCTGGTGGATGAAGGAGTTGGCTTGTGGTCCTCCAACGTCGATGGGGCTCCATTCCCACAGGAACAGCTGACCCGGACAACTCCTATCTCGCGTGATCACGTTCCTAGGCTCCGCACGGACGTCACTGTGGTACTCCTTGTAGAACCCTTAACCTGGCCAAGTAAATAGCCAGGGACAAGCCTGTGAGTACGTTTGAATGTACTCGCAAACATCATGGACAAATGATATAACAAATGCAGCAAACAATTATATGGTCATGATGAATTAAACTATATGCATATGCTCATGATAGACTTATATTAAATGCATGCTGACAGGAATTAAAACATGGCATGGTGAATAATAGTTAGTGCAGAAAATAAATACTAGCATCAATAAAATATAAAAGAAGTGCCGGTCGGATGTCAAGTGACACCACGGTCGGTCTTGAAAAGAAATGCCAGTCGGGTGTCCACAAGAGTAGTGGCGTGATAGAACCGCCTGAAACTCGAGGGACGCCACAAAAGGACTTGAAAATAAAGGCGAGTGTCCGGGGTAGTCCAGCCAGCCCCTGAGACACTCTGGAAAGTAAAAATAAGAGCAGGGGGTTAGTTCATAAGCAATATCTTCAACATAATTAAATACATGATAATACTAACTGTGACAAGAATATCATGCAGACATAAACATGCTCAGGTTTATTAGTTTTCCTCCAGAGACTGACACCGGGACCGATACTTGACCAACCCAGACTGTAGTCCTTAACCGCGGACACGGCTATTCGAATAGGTTTTTAAACTCTGCAGAGGGTGTACTCTTTACCCACAAGTATAGGATTTCTTTAGTCAGTATCGTGACACTGACTAATTCCCATTATGGTCTTTGGGTTGAAAACACGCCTGACCAGCACACACCAGCTTAACTTTTCTGCTGCCAGGTATCACCCAAAACAACAGTTAAGTAAAACTCTAAGTGGGAAGGCTACAACCTCCAATAGCATGGGATCACTATTCAAACGCGCGGATTACAAGGGTACACTCCCTCTCGGCATCACGACAGCCGGAAACACCCATGCCCCCTTGACCCGATGACCGGATTTAGTCCAGGGCCCTGGAAACCCTCATCGTAGCCCTCTGTACGGTGTGTGCACGGAAAGGGGTTAACAACTTACTAAACCATACCTTACCCGAGGCAGGGACAAGTGGTAGCACGAAACAAGTATGGGGGTTACCGGAACAAGACTCGATCTATGGTCGACTCAGGAGGCTTATGTTCCCTGCAGTGGTTAGCACAACAAAACATTCTTTCAACCATATCATCAGGACAGGGCCACAACCCTTGCCTGCTTCCACATATATCTCATGACACCACCGTGTCAAATATGGCCCGTGCCCACCGGCACGTCCGAAACAGGAGCACACTCCTGGATTCTCATAACTTATGCATGTTGCAAAAATGCATGCAAGAGAAAATATGCTTATGACCATGCATGTATGCTATATCACTACCCATAAGCAAATTCTATTAAAAGCATCAAACCATGCTAAAAATATACTAGCAACCAATTGTCAAGCATTCACCATATCAAGTGTTCAAGATGCTTGCCTTGAACATGCAGAAGTATTGAGAGCACTCCACAAGTTTGAAAAATTCATCCCCCCTTCATTTCCTATTTTCAAAAATATCTAAATCACCACATAATTCAAAAGCAGCACTAAAAAGTATTTCAAAACTTTTTGAAATAAATACTGAAATAAACTAGAGGATATTTAAGGAATAACAGAAAAAGAATTAATTCATTTAGAGTTCATATGAATAGTTATGGAATTACTAAGCTAGATTAAGTGATTAAAAGCAATGTTTAAATGATTAAACAGAAACTATATATAGGAAAAATGTTCACCTAATTTAAATAAACAGGGCATGATTTTAGAAACCTACAGAAATTTGAATTACCAATTTTAGAGTAGAAAAGGCTACTATGGAAGTATTTGAATATGTGCTGAAAGGAAAAAGGGAGAGATCAGAGATGCGCCTTGAGCACTGGATAGCAATTGGGCCGGCTCGGAGATGCACGGCTACGCAGGCAAAACGGGGTCTCACCAACAGGTGGGACCCACCTGTCGGGTTTGCCTTCTCCCTCGCGCGCGCCCGAACAGAGACAGAGGCGAGCTCCGGCGTTCGGCGCCGGCAAACGACGGCGCCCCACGGTGAGCCGAGCCCATCGTTGTGTCGAGGAAGCCGAGGCGGTCCTGCCGGTGGCCTGCATGGCCGGCGGGAGGCCCTATCTCGCCGGTGACGAGGATCCCCGAAAGTCTCCGGCGGAGACGAATTGGGCATTTCACCCACGGTGGTTCCCGAGGTAATTTGAAGGTGGGGATGGGTCGGTGGATGCTCAAAGAGGCTCATGGTGGATAGATTTTGGAGAGAGGGGGCCGGACGGCGTCGGAACCAACCGAACGGTGGCGGTGGCAGAAGCTGCCGGAGACGGGGGAGGTGACCGTTTCCGGTCGTTCTGCTGCTCGAGGGAGATCAGTGAGGGAGGGGGAAGATGTGCTGGTGCTGGTTGCCGGCCTGGGGTGGCTTATATAGGCGGGGGAAGGCGGTTCAGTGGCTTCCAGAGAGCGGACACGGCGGTGATCGCCATAACCGCGCCGGAGAAGTGGTTGTGGGTGGTGGTTGGGGTCGTTGGTTGGGCTGGCGTGGACGGTGGCCGTCCAGAGTTACTCCGGGGGCGTGTTGGCTGGCGAGGGGGCGAGCCACGCGTCCTGGACGGTGCCGCCCGCGAGTAGACCGCGACGGCGGCCATTGATGGCGAACCTAGGCCGGTGGCAAGGTTGGTGGTGGACGGCGGCGGCGCGGATGGGCTCAGGTGGTTGGCACTTAAGGCGAGGAGGTGGTGGCGTCCGTGGATTGGGCCAGGTGCCCCTGGTCGGTGCTGACAGTGACGTGCGGCGGTCGGTGGCGGCGCTGGCCGGCGTGGACGGCGCTAGAGGACGTGGGAGAATGTCGGCAGTGTTGCAGGTGGTCGATCTGATCTAGGGATGGATCAAGATGAGAGGGGGAAGCAGTAGAGTGGCGACAGGAGCTTGATGCCAGCGACTGCAATACGCATGCTCTGGCCACGCTCTACGCACGCACGCCATTTGTTTGCTGAAATGCCAATGGCATCTACAGGCGTTCGAACACGTTGCAACTTAGCAGGATGGTGCTTCTAGACATGAGAGGAATGATGGACATGCTAGTTTGGCTAAATGATCAAGTGTCCATAATGGTTTAGGAAGTGGCAAAATTTCTGTTATGCATACAAGGTGCTCGACAGAATGATAGAGCTATCTAGGCAACTTTGTTGGAAGTGAAACTTGGCAGAGTTGTGTCTCCTTACAGATAATAGATGATGGTGGAGTTGGTTTGTGGAAGGAGCAAACTTGCTAGTGCAAGTTTTGCAAAAATTCACTTCTGGACAGAAACTATAGAGAGGTATTTAGTGGGTCTAAATGATGCTAATGGAGCTGATCTTCTGGGGTTAAGGTTTTAATAGGAAGGACTAGGATATGGGCAAGTATCAAAAATTTTAGAGCAAGGAAAATTGGGGTTGCAGTAGAAACCTAGAAAATGGACAGAAATGAAAAAGAGGATGGTTCACTCAAATTTGCAAAACACCAAGTTGGGTTTTTGCACCAAAGTGACATATAGGCATCATAAGACCTCTCAGAATTATGGTGGAATTTTTAAAGAATTATTTATAATGGTTGTAGTGCAACAGAAGCATATGATGGAATGAAAAAGCTATTAAAAGATTTATTTAGAGACAAATTTTATTATGAAAATAATTTCTACTGTTATTAAACAAATAATGAAATGACTCAAGATACAACCAGAGCCCACAAAATTATTTCCAAAAATTTACTATATGAAGAGAAGATTTTTGAAGGACAGGTATAGAAAAGGCTTAAAAATTATTAAAGAACCTAATATAATTCAAAATTTTATTTCTAGCCAAATTTTTAATTAATAAAAATATGATTAAATTTTTGGGGTGTTACAAACTCTACCCCCCTTAAGAAAATCTCGCCCTCGAGATTTGTTAAGGACGGAAGAATTTACAAGCATACCACACAGACAAAACACTCATATGAAAAATGCAATCATAGCAATACATTCATGACATACAAACAAAACAAAGATCGCATCATGCAAACAAACACTACATGCTACGCAAACGCACTCACGGCCGTCTACGGTCCGAAAACGAGATCTTCGGGGTCAAGCGGAAGGCTTCCCGGTGTTGGAACACATCCTTCTTCTTCCGGAGGGAGTGGAGGAAGTTGAGGGAGCAAACGAAGAACGTGTCCCTCCTGAGTTGGCAGAGGGGGTCCGCCAATGGCAATCCGGGGATTCAGAATAGCAAGGTAGTGGAGATACTCCAGTATTTGCTGGGTGAAACGCTCCTGGGCTATCACGTACTGAGTGAGATAGACCAGGGCTGGATCGCTTTCTGCACGTTCACAGCGGAACATAGCTTCTGCTCCAAAGCAGCGCGGCTTGGAAAATAGCAGTATTCCCTTGCGTTGGCACAGGGTACCGCAAATCGAAGACGGGTGACTGCTTCATATGCAACGGACTCGATGGCCATGCCTGGGGTTGGCATGGATCTCCCGATGAAGATAACATAGGGAGGGCCTTGGTTTATACTTGCTGGTGGAATGTGCACAGCTGCCCAGTATTTCGAGAGATCAGGAGTGATTCTCGATTTGAACAGCTCATACAGGGGTGGATGGGTGGAGCCAAGAGTATTGCGGGTAAAATCCCACAATATCTTAACAAAACTACCAGGTCTTGCATCGGGGGTCCTCAGATAAGCTCCGGGGTGAGACATGGATGGGTGAATGAGGAAGGGCAGTGCTTGATGCTGATGGTTGCTGGTGTTGGATGTGAAAGTGGCTTCTTATAGAGTGCCTGGGTTGGGGAACATGAAGTGGTGCCAGTACAACGGGTGTACCGACTCCGGTGCGGGGCTGTCTGAGTCAAAGTCTCATGCCTCAATCCCCAAAAGAAAGGTGACATATTACTGTGCATGTCGGTTAGGGGATTCGGCAGTCACATCTAGAATTTACTCCGCAAATACCCTTCAAGCAATTCATGCCAGATCACACATACTATGAGATGATGACACACAGGTGGTTACAAGCTCACTACGCCACACAACCGCTACTACGGAACTAAAGAAAAAACCGGCCACTAGGGCTTGACAACAATTCTGGTGGACTCAGTCCACCTGGTTGATATCTAGCCGGGCGCGTCTTGCGGATGCCGAGTCCTCTCCGGGTGCTTCCGCGTCGGAGCTGGCCGGGGTAGGATGAGGAGCTACAGGGCTGGAGTAGCGGTGGTGGCCTTCGCGGGGTATCGAGGTCACCGTCCCATTGGAGTAGGCCTCCAAGAGACGACGGAGATCTCCGGGTGAGGCGATGGCATTGCCCGGGTAGATGACATGGTCAGAGCTTGGGGGCTCAACCGGCCTTCCAAGCAGCACTATCGGGGTGTCGGTGGCGGGTGCGACTTCGCTCCTTGCCGGGGTTAGGAGAGCGAGCGTCCTGCGGGTCTCAATCAGGTCAAGAGTGACCTGATCAAATAGTGCCTCTTGCGCTCTCAGGTAGCGCACCAGATGCACCAGGGCAGGATCCGACTCATGGTCTCCGTTGGCGACCTGGGTCGGGCTACCATAGCCTTCAAGACTAGGGTAGTAGTAGAATGAGCGGCAGTTAACCCTCGGCGACAGGTGCCGAAGATGAACTATAGCCTCTCGGGCTGCAAGTTGGATGGCTTGGGGCTCGTAGGAGGTCGTCCTCCCGGTGAACCGGTAGGGGCGCTCCGGTGTGATGCCTCTCCCGTAGAGGTGCACCGTGGCCCAGAAGTGATGGATGGAATTACTCGTGTGCTCTTGGTACACGACATATTCCGGCGGCTCGTCGATGCCGAAGGCACGACGGGTGAGATTGGCGAGGATGGCTACGAAGCCTTCGAGCTCGACTGCGGTGGTCTCGTTGCGAACGAGGGGGCCTGGCATCTTGGTGGTTGGATATCGAACTGGGAATGAGGCTGTGATGTGCTGAGTTTGGGGTAAGGCTTACTTTATAAGTCAGCCGAGTCTTCCATCGCACGCTTGTGGATGGGAAAGCTCAGGTGTTGGCACAGGCACACGGCCTATGGATAGACTGATAGGTTGGGCACCGGCTATCAAAAGATGTCGGTTGCCACTGTGGATGGGATAGACTTGACTGTGGACAGGAAAAGTTGTGGATGGTGTGGAAACCTAGGGATGGTGACCAGGCTAAGATAGGTTTAGCCAATGGTCAGCCTGGCTCTGATACCAAGGCTGTCGGGGCCGGATTTCGGGAACACAATATTCCAGAAATTAACCCCTAGTGTCATCACCAGCCTAGGATTACTGTTACTGGTGGACACATCCTTGTTACAGATTACCAAGCATTTACAAGAATTTTGATACAAGACCCTAAAGGTCTAATGATACAACAATGATGTCTGGTGACCATAAAGGTCTGATGAGTACAAGATGATAGCTGGTGGATGAAGGAGTTGGCTTGTGGTCCTCCAACGTCGATGGGGCTCCATTCCCACAGGAACAGCTGACCCGGACAACTCCTATCTCGCGTGATCACGTTCCTAGGCTCCGCACGGACGTCACTGTGGTACTCCTTGTAGAACCCTTAACCTGGCCAAGTAAATAGCCAGGGACAAGCCTGTGAGTACGTTTGAATGTACTCGCAAACATCATGGACAAATGATATAACAAATGCAGCAAACAATTATATGGTCATGATGAATTAAACTATATGCATATGCTCATGATAGACTTATATTAAATGCATGCTGACAGGAATTAAAACATGGCATGGTGAATAATAGTTAGTGCAGAAAATAAATACTAGCATCAATAAAATATAAAAGAAATGCCGGTCGGATGTCAAGTGACACCACGGTCGGTCTTGAAAAGAAATGCCAGTCGGGTGTCCACAAGAGTAGTGGCGTGATAGAACCGCCTGAAACTCGAGGGACGCCACAAAAGGACTTGAAAATAAAGGCGAGTGTCCGGGGTAGTCCAGCCAGCCCCTGAGACACTCTGGAAAGTAAAAATAAGAGCAGGGGGTTAGTTCATAAGCAATATCTTCAACATAATTAAATACATGATAATACTAACTGTGACAAGAATATCATGCAGACATAAACATGCTCAGGTTTATTAGTTTTCCTCCAGAGACTGACACCGGGACCGATACTTGACCAACCCAGACTGTAGTCCTTAACCGCGGACACGGCTATTCGAATAGGTTTTTAAACTCTGCAGAGGGTGTACTCTTTACCCACAAGTATAGGATTTCTTTAGTCAGTATCGTGACACTGACTAATTCCCATTATGGTCTTTGGGTTGAAAACACGCCTGACCAGCACACACCAGCTTAACTTTTCTGCTGCCAGGTATCACCCAAAACAACAGTTAAGTAAAACTCTAAGTGGGAAGGCTACAACCTCCAATAGCATGGGATCACTATTCAAACGCGCGGATTACAAGGGTACACTCCCTCTCGGCATCACGACAGCCGGAAACACCCATGCCCCCTTGACCCGATGACCGGATTTAGTCCAGGGCCCTGGAAACCCTCATCGTAGCCCTCTGTACGGTGTGTGCACGGAAAGGGGTTAACAACTTACTAAACCATACCTTACCCGAGGCAGGGACAAGTGGTAGCACGAAACAAGTATGGGGGTTACCGGAACAAGACTCGATCTATGGTCGACTCAGGAGGCTTATGTTCCCTGCAGTGGTTAGCACAACAAAACATTCTTTCAACCATATCATCAGGACAGGGCCACAACCCTTGCCTGCTTCCACATATATCTCATGACACCACCGTGTCAAATATGGCCCGTGCCCACCGGCACGTCCAAAACAGGAGCACACTCCTGGATTCTCATAACTTATGCATGTTGCAAAAATGCATGCAAGAGAAAATATGCTTATGACCATGCATGTATGCTATATCACTACCCATAAGCAAATTCTATTAAAAGCATCAAACCATGCTAAAAATATACTAGCAACCAATTGTCAAGCATTCACCATATCAAGTGTTCAAGATGCTTGCCTTGAACATGCAGAAGTATTGAGAGCACTCCACAAGTTTGAAAAATTCATCCCCCCTTCATTTCCTATTTTCAAAAATATCTAAATCACCACATAATTCAAAAGCAGCACTAAAAAGTATTTCAAAACTTTTTGAAATAAATACTGAAATAAACTAGAGGATATTTAAGGAATAACAGAAAAAGAATTAATTCATTTAGAGTTCATATGAATAGTTATGGAATTACTAAGCTAGATTAAGTGATTAAAAGCAATGTTTAAATGATTAAACAGAAACTATATATAGGAAAAATGTTCACCTAATTTAAATAAACAGGGCATGATTTTAGAAACCTACAGAAATTTGAATTACCAATTTTAGAGTAGAAAAGGCTACTATGGAAGTATTTGAATATGTGCTGAAAGGAAAAAGGGAGAGATCAGAGATGCGCCTTGAGCACTGGATAGCAATTGGGCCGGCTCGGAGATGCACGGCTACGCAGGCAAAACGGGGTCTCACCAACAGGTGGGACCCACCTGTCGGGTTTGCCTTCTCCCTCGCGCGCGCCCGAACAGAGACAGAGGCGAGCTCCGGCGTTCGGCGCCGGCAAACGACGGCGCCCCACGGTGAGCCGAGCCCATCGTTGTGTCGAGGAAGCCGAGGCGGTCCTGCCGGTGGCCTGCATGGCCGGCGGGAGGCCCTATCTCGCCGGTGACGAGGATCCCCGAAAGTCTCCGGCGGAGACGAATTGGGCATTTCACCCACGGTGGTTCCCGAGGTAATTTGAAGGTGGGGATGGGTCGGTGGATGCTCAAAGAGGCTCATGGTGGATAGATTTTGGAGAGAGGGGGCCGGACGGCGTCGGAACCAACCGAACGGTGGCGGTGGCAGAAGCTGCCGGAGACGGGGGAGGTGACCGTTTCCGGTCGTTCTGCTGCTCGAGGGAGATCAGTGAGGGAGGGGGAAGATGTGCTGGTGCTGGTTGCCGGCCTGGGGTGGCTTATATAGGCGGGGCAAGGCGGTTCGGTGGCTTCCAGAGAGCGGACACGGCGGTGATCGCCATAACCGCGCCGGAGAAGTGGTTGTGGGTGGTGGTTGGGGTCGTTGGTTGGGCTGGCGTGGACGGTGGCCGTCCAGAGTTACTCCGGGGGCGTGTTGGCTGGCGAGGGGGCGAGCCACGCGTCCTGGACGGTGCCGCCCGCGAGTAGACCGCGACGGCGGCCATTGATGGCGAACCTAGGCCGGTGGCAAGGTTGGTGGTGGACGGCGGCGGCGCGGATGGGCTCAGGTGGTTGGCACTTAAGGCGAGGAGGTGGTGGCGTCCGTGGATTGGGCCAGGTGCCCCTGGTCGGTGCTGACAGTGACGTGCGGCGGTCGGTGGCGGCGCTGGCCGGCGTGGACGGCGCTAGAGGACGTGGGAGAATGTCGGCAGTGTTGGAGGTGGTCGATCTGATCTAGGGATGGATCAAGATGAGAGGGGGAAGCAGTAGAGTGGCGACAGGAGCTTGATGCCAGCGACTGCAATACGCATGCTCTGGCCACGCTCTACGCACGCACGCCATTTGTTTGCTGAAATGCCAATGGCATCTACAGGCGTTCGAACACGTTGCAACTTAGCAGGATGGTGCTTCTAGACATGAGAGGAATGATGGACATGCTAGTTTGGCTAAATGATCAAGTGTCCATAATGGTTTAGGAAGTGGCAAAATTTATGTTATGCATACAAGGTGCTCGACAGAATGATAGAGCTATCTAGGCAACTTTGTTGGAAGTGAAACTTGGCAGAGTTGTGTCTCCTTACAGATAATAGATGATGGTGGAGTTGGTTTGTGGAAGGAGCAAACTTGCTAGTGCAAGTTTTGCAAAAATTCACTTCTGGACAGAAACTATAGAGAGGTATTTACTGGGTCTAAATGATGCTAATGGAGCTGATCTTCTGGGGTTAAGGTTTTAATAGGAAGGACTAGGATATGGGCAAGTATCAAAAAATTTAGAGCAAGGAAAATTGGGGTTGCAGTAGAAACCTAGAAAATGGACAGAAATGAAAAAGAGGATGGTTCACTCAAATTTGCAAAACACCAAGTTGGGTTTTTGCACCAAAGTGACATATAGGCATCATAAGACCTCTCAGAATTATGGTGGAATTTTTAAAGAATTATTTATAATGGTTGTAGTGCAACAGAAGCATATGATGGAATGAAAAAGCTATTAAAAGATTTATTTAGAGACAAATTTTATTATGAAAATAATTTCTACTGTTATTGAACAAATAATGAAATGACTCAAGATACAACCAGAGCCCACAAAATTATTTCCAAAAATTTACTATATGAAGAGAAGATTTTTGAAGGACAGGTATAGAAAAGGCTTAAAAATTATTAAAGAACCTAATATAATTCAAAATTTTATTTCTAGCCAAATTTTTAATTAATAAAAATATGATTAAATTTTTGGGGTGTTACAAACTCTACCCCCCTTAAGAAAATCTCGCCCTCGAGATTTGTTAAGGACGGAAGAATTTACAAGCATACCACACAGACAAAACACTCATATGAAAAATGCAATCATAGCAATACATTCATGACATACAAACAAAACAAAGATCACATCATGCAAACAAACACTACATGCTACGCAAACGCACTCACGACCGTCTACGGTCCGAAAACGAGATCTTCGGGGTCAAGCGGAAGGCTTCCCGGTGTTGGAACACATCCTTCTTCTTCCGGAGGGAGTGGAGGAAGTTGAGGGAGCAAACGAAGAACGTGTCCCTCCTGAGTTGGCAGAGGGGGTCCGCCAATGGCAATCCGGGGATTCAGAACAGCAAGGTAGTGGAGATACTCCAGTATTTGCTGGGTGAAACGCTCCTGGGCTATCACGTACTGAGTGAGATAGACCAGGGCTGGATCGCTTTCTGCACGTTCACAGCGGAACATAGCTTCTGCTCCAAAGCAGCGCGGCTTGGAAAATAGCAGTATTCCCTTGCGTTGGCACAGGGTACCGCAAATCGAAGACGGGTGACTACTTCATATGCAACGGACTCGATGGCCATGCCTGGGGTTGGCATGGATCTCCCGATGAAGATAACATAGGGAGGGCCTTGGTTTATACTTGCTGGTGGAATGTGCACAGCTGCCCAGTATTTCGAGAGATCAGGAGTGATTCTCGATTTGAACAGCTCATACAGGGGTGGATGGGTGGAGCCAAGAGTATTGCGGGTAAAATCCCACAATATCTTAACAAAACTACCAGGTCTTGCATCGGGGGTCCTCAGATAAGCTCCGGGGTTAGACATGGATGGGTGAATGAGGAAGGGCAGTGCTTGATGCTGATGGTTGCTGGTGTTGGATGTGAAAGTGGCTTCTTATAGAGTGCCTGGGTTGGGGAACATGAAGTGGTGCCAGTACAACGGGTGTACCGACTCCGGTGCGGGGCTGTCTGAGTCAAAGTCTCAGGCCTCAATCCCCAAAAGAAAGGTGACATATTACTGGAAAAAATTATAATGGTTGTAGTGCAACAGAAGCATATGATGGAATGAAAAAGCTATTAAAAGATTTATTTAGAGACAAATTTTATTATGAAAATAATTTCTACTGTTATTAAACAAATAATGAAATGACTCAAGATACAACCAGAGCCCACAAAATTATTTCCAAAAATTTACTATATGAAGAGAAGATTTTTGAAGGACAGGTATAGAAAAGGCTTAAAAATTATTAAAGAACCTAATATAATTCAAAATTTTATTTCTAGCCAAAATTTTAATTAATAAAAATATGATTAAATTTTTGGGGTGTTACAGCTTCTACCTTCATCAGAGACTCTATGCATACTCAGGTGCTTGGACGAAGGCCGCGGGACAGCTCTACACGATGCTCAAGAGGACAGGCCCGACAAGTACACGAGACAAGAAGAAGGAAGGCTGGAGATGCTACAGGCACCGGACGTCCGGCCTGCACCGGACGACCGGCGACTCCCAGGCACCGGACGACCGGAAGACACCGGACGTCCGGCCTCCCCCAGACGACCGGACGTCCGTGACAACGGCGACAGAAGCTAATTAGCGGAAATCCGAGGATTACCGGACGTCCGGTCCCTCCGGAACCACCGGACGTCCGGTAACCCACGGACGTCCGCCCCGACGGCGCCTACCCGTGTAATATAAATACTGTTGACTCCCCTCCGTTAGACTTAGCTGTGGTTTAGCTCATTTGTCATACTTGTGTGGATTTCTCCCACGAGACGGTGCGCCTCTACGGAGAAGATCCACTACGGATTCAGGACCTCCTTCACGGAGAAGATCCCACGGGATTCCAAGACCTCCTCCGGGAGAATACTATCTGTATCACCGTTGTTGACTTTGGATCATGGATCTCGACTTTGTATCGCGCATCTAGCGCTTGTGTGATTGCTTTCGTGTTGATTTGAGTGTTCTCTCTTGTGTTTTCCCCATCTCTCTCCTTGTTTTCCCCGTGTTCATTGTGTGTCACCCTCCAAAACGTGAAAGGTCCGCTGATTAGGGTTCCACCCTACATCATCTTGGTATCAAGAGCCACGGTTTCTCACGATTTTGGAGTCCCACACTTTGTTTTCTAGCCTGTTTTTGTCGTGTTCTTCCCAATTTCGAAAATTCCCCACAAAAAGAGCCCCATTTTTTTTGTGATTTGTTGATTTGGCAAGATTTTGTTGACTTTGTTCCATGGATTTGCTGTGCCACGTGTCGATCTAGCATTTCCTCACCTTTTCACCGTTTTTTCCCGCCAATCCGACCACGTTTCACCAATTTCTCCACGGATCCCACCAACCATTTTCCCAAACCTACCGGGCATCCGGCGTTTACCGGACGTCCGGCATCCCTCGAGACACCGGACGTCCGCTAAACACCGGACGACCGGCACCCCGTTACAGAAGCTTTTACCGGATTTCTGGTCTCCACCGGACGTCCGACCCAGCCAGACCGACCGGACGACCGGTACCTGCCGGACGTCCGACATACCCTGACGATGCTGAACTTGTTCAGTTCCGTTCCACCTTCCGCTACCACCCACCTTCCGCAAATACCATCCACCTTCCACAACTGCCTTCTAACTTCCGCAACCACCATCGCTTTCCCGCTCTGAGTTTGAAAAGTGTGTCTCCCTTTGCCTTGGATACTTGAGTTGTGGTTTCACCGTTTCCTTGGATGTTTCGGCTACCTTGGGACGGCAAGACTTCGACAACACCACCGCTCAACTTCGGCAAGGACGGTAACATCGACGACAATTCACTCATCCTACCTTGCAATTGCATTGTCACCCTATATACCATCTTTGCGTACCTTTCCCATTGAGACTAGCCATTTGAGTATTGCCGGGCCACGACACTTGTGCACATTAGTGATAGTCATAGATAGTGCATACTACATCATTGTGAGTAACATCACATCATATTGGTATCCTGCATATCTCCGTGTGCCACAAGAGTGCTCCGCATACACAATAGCTACCTCGATCCGAGAAGCATGCATATGTGCCCAAAGAAAGAGCTCACAAGCTTCTAAGCAAAGGAGCCAACCAAAGCAAAGATACAATAGCATCATACGCCTTGCATCAAAAGAGATCATACATCATAGCAACATCATCTTGTGCTCAAGCATCGGCACATCATACACTCATAGCATACTTGTGATAGATAGTCGTTACGTTTTGCCTCTATAGGTCGTGCACAAGTGCGTATCCGCCTATTAAGCAATCGGTTAGCGTCTCTCTAGCGTTGTGCAACACGAGCATTTTCCGTGGTTTTCCACATTTTCGCTCACCCTTGGTTGCACAACCACACTTATCTATCCGTGCGTGTGTTCCGTGTGCTACCTTTGCTAGTGATCTACTTGTTGCATGAGCAAATTTGTGAACCATTTTCAACATCTTTGAGTCATTTTGACGATTGCATTGAATTTGTGCCACATCCTAACCAAGCTCCTCTCAAAGCTTTACTTGTGTAGGTGTGAGAATCGACACGAAGTTATACCAATAGTGCTATTTCCGGGTTACATTGTCACGTGATCATTGATCCATTTTCAACCTCGGTTAAGGTACATTGATATTGTCTTATCCTTTCTCCCACTCACATACTTGCTTGTGATGATGGATAGGCCAAGTTCATCTTCGAACCCGATCTTCGACGATCCTCAAGAAGCGAACAACTACGTCACCAAACTACATCTATTCGGTGTCCAACGAGCTCTACATCAAGAGAGTGAAGCTATGCGAGAGTACATTGGTCAAGTCACCGAGGACGCGCGCCAATTCCAACAAAGTACTAAGGAGCAAATCGACCTCATCAACACCAACATGTCTACTCAATACAATGAGCTCCGGACATTGATCATCAACCGACGTTCTTCCTCAACATCATCTCAACGACGAAGCCGCTCAAGTCGACATACCGACTCCACGCAAGACTCAAGTACACCTACGTCAAATACTCTTCGTCAAGCCGCACGTCAAGCTCGACATGACCATCGGCATCCTCTACATGACAAGAGTTCACACGAGCTATTCGACGAGCAAGAAAACCGACGTCGTCAAAATCAAGCTACACTTGAGCAAGCACAAGAACGGCAACGACTACGCCAACAACAACAAGAGCGAGCTCGTCAATATCAAGAAGAACAAGATGCCGAGGCTAACCGCCAAGCACAACAACATCGAGAAGCTCAAGCTATGGAGGCGCAACGTGCTTTACAAGATGCACATCGCAATGTGGCAGCCCGCACTCGACACACTCGTCAAGAAGAGGATTTCCTTCGTGATGATATGCAAGAGAGGCGCCATCAACCAAGAATGCAAGAAGAAGCTCCTCCTCAAGCACGACAAGAGCAACTACCCCAACAAGAACATCTACATCCTCAAGAGCAACAAGATATGGCAAACCGCCAAAATCGAGATCGCCCTCCCAATAGGCAAGGAAACAATGACGAGCATCGCTATGGCAAGCTCAAGTTCACCATGCCAAAGTTTTCCGGAAGCATTGATCCCGAAGACTATCTCTCATGGGCATTGAAAGTTGACAAGATCTTTCGCCTTCACAACTTCGATGAAGAGAAGAAGATCGCAATGGCATCACTTGAGTTCCATGACTATGTTCTCATTTGGTGGGAGCAAATTATTGAAAGAAGAGAAGCAAAAGGCGAACCTCCTATCACCACTTGGGCTCAAATGAAGGAAGTGATGAGAGCACGCTTCGTGCCTACACACTACAACCGTGACTTGTTCAAGAAGCTACAACTCCTCAAGCAAGGAACCAAGTCCGTTGAAGAGTACTACAAGGAGATGGAGATTGCCATGATAAGAGCCAACATCACGGAAGATGACGAGCACACTATGGCGAGATTCTTGAATGGACTCAACTATCCCATCAAGAAGATTGCGGACTTCCAACCATACAACAATCTCCTCGAGCTAGTACACCAAGCAACCAAAGCGGAACAACAAGTTCAAGAGGACTACAAGTACTCCAAGTTCAACTCCAAGAACTTCGGCTCCTACAACCAAGCTTCAACGACTTCGGCTACTCCTCCTACCTCTACCAAGCCTTCTACAAACTTCGGTGACAAGTCAAGCTACAAGAATGCGACTACATCGAGTCGTCCAACTTCTACCAACAACTTCAAGCCAAGAGCTTCCTCAACTACAACTCCTACCGAAGACAATAACAAGACGAGCTCCATCAAATGCTTCAAGTGCCAAGGACGAGGCCACAAGTCATTTGAGTGCAAGACCGTTCGCACCATGATCATCAACGACGACGGATCTTATGACTCCATGAGAGATGATGAGATGGAAGCACTTGAGCATGTCGCTATGCATCGCCAAGTCAATGAAGAAGAAGACAATCAAGTGTTTTGCGACAATGACTCAAGCCCCAACCTTGTTGTCTCCAAAGTCTTGACACTCCAACATCAACAAGATGACGACCAACGATGTCATATTTTCCATACGAAGGCCGGCATCAATGGACGCTCCGTCAAGGTTATCATCGATGGAGGAAGTTGCCACAACTTGGCAAGCGAAGAGCTATGCGACAAGCTTCATTTGGTCAAGACGAAGCATCCTCAACCCTACAAGGTCCAGTGGCTCAACGACGCCGGACTTCTTCGAGTCGAGCACACCGTGCAAGTCTCTTTCAAGATTGGCGCCTACGAGGACACTCTCGAATGTGATGTGATACCCATGTCCGTGTGCCACCTTATTCTTGGTCGTCCATGGCAATACGATCGTGGAGTCACACACAATGGACGGACCAATCACTATCACTTCAAGATGAAGGGCAAGGATTCGTGCTCCGACCAATGACTCCAAGTCAAGTAGCCGCCGACAAGCTTGTACCTACAACCCATCGTGGAGAGAATGGTGAGAGAGCGAGCCACCAAAAAGAGAGTGAGAGCCACAAGCCAAATATGAGCGACTCCACGATGAGCGACAAGAAGCAACTAGTGCTATTTGCTACCAAACGTGAGATGAGAGAAGTGTGTGAGAACCCATCGAGTGTCTTCCACCTTGTGCTATTATGCAAAGGGGAAGCCAAACCTACTAAAACTTCACCACCTCCACCTTTTGTGTTGTCTCAATTGTTGCAGGAATTCTCGGACGTCTTTCCCGATGAGCTACCTCCGGGTCTACCTCCACTTCGTGGAATCGAGCACCGCATCGACCTCGTACCCGGTGCACCACTTCTAAACAAGGCCCCCTACCGCGTCAACCCCGAGGAAACAAAGGAGATAGAACGGCAAGTGCAAAAACTCATCGACAAGGGTCATGTACGTGAAAGTCTAAGCCCTTGTGCCGTTCCCGTTATTCTCGTGCCTAAGAAAGACGGAACTTTTCGCATGTGTTCCGATTGCCGTCCGATCAATGCTATCACCGTTAGATACCGTCACCCTATTCCTCGCTTAGATGACATGCTTGATGAACTTTGTGGTGCCACCATCTTTTCAAAAATTGATCTTAAAAGTGGTTACTACCAAATTCGCATTCAAGAGGGTGATGAGTGGAAAACTGCTTTCAAAACCAAGTTCGGGTTATACGAGTGGCTTGTTATGCCAATGGGCTTATCGGAAGCACCCGGCACTTTCGTGCGTCTTATGCACTTTGTTCTTAGACCCTACATAGGTGTCTTTGTCGTGGTTTACTTTGATGACATTCTCGTCTTTAGCAAGTCGCTTGAAGAACATGTTGACCATGTCCAACTTGTTTTGCAAGCACTTCGCAAACAACAATTATATGCTAATATGGAGAAATGCACTTTTGGCGTTGACAAGGTGGTCTTTCTAGGATTTGTCGTGTCTTCTCAAGGTGTTCACGTTGATGAAACTAAAATTGAAGCAATTAAAACTTGGCCTCAACCAAAGAATCTCATGCAAGTGCGTAGTTTCCTTGGTTTAGCCGGTTTCTATCGACGCTTTGTGAAGGACTTTAGCACCATTGCTATGCCTCTACACGCTTTGAGCAAGAAGAACGCACCCTTCATTTGGGGTCCTTCGCAAGACACCGCGTTCAATGAGCTTAAGAGCTTGCTCACGCACGCACCACTTTTAGCCCTACCAAACTTTGACAAACCGTTTGAGATTCATTGTGATGCTAGTGGTACGGGTATAGGTGGCGTGCTAATGCAAGAAAAGCGCCCAATTGCATACTTTAGCGAAACGCTATCGGGAGCGCAACTTAACTACCCTATCTACGATAAAGAGCTTTATGCCTTGGTGTGAGTTCTACGTGTTTGGGAACACTATCTTAGACCTCATGAATTCATTCTTCATACGGACCATGAGACACTCAAGTATCTCAAAGGTCAAACTAAGTTGAACAAGCGTCATGCTAAATGGAGTGAGTTCATTGAGTCTTTTCCCTATGTCATCAAATACATCAAGGGCAAAGAAAATGTTGTGGCGGACGCGCTTTCCCGCAAATGCATGCTTGTAACACAACTTGAGTTGAATGTGATTGGCTTTGAGCATATTAAAGATTTATATGAGCATGATCCTTTCTTTGCAAATGCTTATGCTAAGTGCTTGACTCACACTTCTTGGGAACATTACTACATCAAAGATGGATATCTTATGAGAGCTAACAAACTTTGCATTCCCGAGTCTTCGCTTCGTTTGCTCCTTTTGCAGGAATCGCATGGAGGAGGACTCATGGGACACTTTGGACACGACAAGACGTTTGCTACCCTCTCTAAGAACTATTTTTGGCCCAAGATGCTTCGTGACGTCTCACGCCTCACCAACCGATGTTCTACATGCCGCAAAGCTAAGTCCAAAGCTCAATCCCATGGTCTTTATATGCCTCTTCCTATTCCTTACCACCCATGGGAAGACATAAGCATGGATTTCATACTTGGATTGCCTAGAACTCAAAATGGAAAAGATTCCGTGCTTGTCGTGGTAGATAGATTCTCCAAAATGGCTCATTTCATTCCTTGCAACAAGATAGACGATGCTTCACATGTTGCCACTCTCTTTTGTAGGGAGATACTTCGTCTGCACGGCGTACCCAAAACAATCGTGTCGGACCGGGACGTCAAGTTCTTGAGTTACTTTTGGCAAACACTATGTGCCAAGCTCGGAATCAAGCTACTGTTTTCTTCGGCGTACCATCCACAAACGGACGGCCAGACGGAGGTGACGAACCGCACGCTCTCCACTCTTCTTCGTGTGTTGATCAAGAGGAACATCTGGGAATGGGAGCATTGCTTGCCCATCGCCGAGTTCGCCTACAACCGAGCACGACATTCGACCACCGGCAAGTCGCCATTCGAGGTTGTCTACGGCTTCAATCCGTTGTCTCCATTGGACATTCTACCTCTACCGCTACAAGAGCGCATCAACATGGATGCAAGTGCTCGAGCAAGCTATCTCAAGAAGGTGCACGAATATACAAGGGCAATGATCGAGCGCCAAGTCCAACGTCTCGCCACCAAGCTCAACGTCAACAAGGCACCAATGGTGTTCCAACCGGGAGATCTTGTTTGGCTTCATCTTCGCAAGGACCGCTTCCCACACGAGCGCAAGTCCAAGCTTCTACCTCGCGCCGACGGACCCTTCAAGGTGCTAGCCCGCTACAACGACAACGCCTACAAGATCGACCTTCCTCGAGACAAGTACTCCGTGAGCGACATCTTCAACGTCAAGGATCTTTCTCCCTTCCATGGTGATGAAGATATCGATCCGAGGTCGGATCTTTCCCAAGGGAGGGGAGATGATACGGTGTATCCTAGGGCCATCACCATGGACCCTTCATCGCCTCATCATGTGCCCAAAGGACCCAAGGTCATCCCCATGGACCCTCCTTCACCTCACCAAGTGCCCAAAGGACCCATGACTAGAGCCCGTGCAAGAGCTTTCGAGACCGAGGTGACCTCGCTCCTCTCTTTACATCTTTCGGATTCACTTGAGACACGGCTTCTACCTTCATCAGAGACTCTATGCATACTCAGGTGCTTGGACGAAGGCCGCGGGACAGCTCTACACGATGCTCAAGAGGACAGGCCCGACAAGTACACGAGACAAGAAGAAGGAAGGCTGGAGATGCTACAGGCACCGGACGTCCGGCCTGCACCGGACGACCGGCGACTCCCAGGCACCGGACGACCGGAAGACACCGGACGTCCGGCCTCCCCCAGACGACTGGATGACCGGAAGCCTCCGGACGTCCGTGACAACGGCGACAGAAGCTAATTAGCGGAAATCCGAGGATTACCGGACGTCCGGTCCCTCCGGAACCACCGGACGTCCGGTAACCCACGGACGTCCGCCCCGACGGCGCCTACCCGTGTAATATAAATACTGTTGACTCCCCTCCGTTAGACTTAGCTGTGATTTAGCTCATTTCTCATACTTGTGTGGATTTCTCCCACGAGACGGTGCGCCTCTACGGAGAAGATCCACTACGGATTCAGGACCTCCTTCACGGAGAAGATCCCACGGGATTCCAAGACCTCCTCCGGGAGAAGACTATCTGTATCACCGTTGTTGACTTTGGATCATGGATCTCGACTTTGTATCGCGCATCTAGCGCTTGTGTGATTGCTTTCGTGTTGATTTGAGTGTTCTCTCTTGTGTTTTCCCCATCTCTCTCCTTGTTTTCCCCGTGTTCATCGTGTGTCACCCTCCAAAACGTGAAAGGTCCGCTGATTAGGGTTCCACCCTACATCACACATGAGACATGGCTACTACCTCAAACAAAGACACTTCTTGTGCCTATGTACCAAGGAACCAACAAGGAGAAGGAAGGGCGCAAGATGGACACCAAACGCATGGACAAGGATTTTCCCAGCGCAGAGAAAGAGGTACTACCGGTCTACTACCGCCCAACTACCGGTCGACCGGTACTACCGGCCAACTACCGGTCAACTACCGGTCAAGCTTCTGTGATCGACCGGTGCAAGGCCGGTGCAACGCCGGAACAACCGCTAATTCCGCTATAACCGGTACTACCGCCCTGCCGGCGCGCAGATGAAGGGGTTTCACCCCATGTATCCCCCAACTTAGCCCTTGGACTATATATACTTGTCCCCTACCTCCGTACTAGGGTTAGCTTAGTGATAGCTCATTTGATACCTAGAGCTTTGCTCATCTAGTGGTTCATCTCCTCGAGAGTGACTGCGGCACCTCTTCTGATAGAGGCAAAGGTGTCCCGTCTTTCGATGAGATAGTGGCTATCGTTTGGTTGAAGTCGACTTTGACGATCCGACTACGAACGTGCGTGGACGTCGCGCCTTAGCAATCGCTAAACCAACTCCGAGAGGTTATCGACCACGCCGGAGCACGATCAACCTGACCACGAAGGTCTGTTTCCTGCAGGCAAACGAAGAACAAGCAAGAAACTAAGATTGCAATCTGGATATTGCGAATATAAGAGGAAAGCTTTATTGATCAAGGTGGGGTTCTGTGACGCCTTTGTCTGGTCGTTGAACACAAACGAAGTACGCGAAGTTGCAGCTATGGCGAACTTTTAATCTAAACAAAACCCTAAGTCTAAACGACGCCCTAAGGGCTGTATATATGAGGGAAAGAGGGGGGAATTTCGTGGCCCTTGGTGGAGGGGTCCGAAACCAACCCTAACTCTTGTTTCCCCACACATACGGACTCTAAAAACAGCCTATACTCAAGTATTTCGAAATTACATGGGCCTGGCCCAATAATAAGGTGACGCAGCACCTATAATAGCCTCTGGACGAAATTTATGAAGTGGCATCTTGTATATTTCGTCCAAGGCTTCCCGCACTCATTATGGTGGCTTCAAAGTCCTGAAATCATCAATTGAAACTCCATTCTTGTTCCCCTTGCGCACGCCATCATCTCCATGCTTGATCTTGCTCCAATGTTCATCCTTCTTGTCCAAGCTAGGCCCTTCATTTGTAAGCAAGACAAATGTATCCAATTTAGGCAGCATCATATTCTCATGAACATTAGATTCATTACCAAGAAACGAAAGTACCTGGTAATTTAATTGGCGTGCGCGAGCTCTAGTAATTGGTCCTGTATATGTGTCAGTTGGAGCTGTGGGTGTAACCTTGTTAGTGATGTCCTCATCATCTTCGGAGAAGATCCACACGGATTCAAGACCTCCTTCACGGAGAAGATCCCGCGGGATACCCCAAGACCTCCTCACGGAGAAGAACCGGTTACCCTTTGTATCGTCCCTTGTTGATCATGGATCTTGTATCTCTTTGTGTTTCGAGGATCTAGCATATGTGTGACTTGTTCTTGTTGGTTTCAGTGATTCTCTCGTGTTTCCCCTCGTGTTCCCTCTCGTGTTCTTCGTGTTCTTCATGGGATCCCCTCCATTTCGTGAAAGATCGGCCATCTAGGGTTCCACCCTACATCATTATGGTATCATGAGCTACGGTTTCTCACGAATTTGGAGCCCCCTCCACCGTTTTCTACCCTTCTTTGTGTGATTTCGTCCTAAATTTCGAAAATCCCCACCAAAAATAGCCCCAAAATTTTTTGTGATCTGTTGGTTTGATGATATTTTGTTGATTTTGATCCATGGATTTGCTGTGTCTCAAGTGGATCTAGCATCTCCCCAAGTTTCCCCACTTTCCATCCACGAAATCTCCGCAGTTTTGCCCCCGAAATCATCCATTTCCGCCCCAAAACCCAACCCGATCCAGATCTGCGAATTTTCGTGACACGAGCGGTACAACCGGTCCCCAAGGCGGTACTACCGCCCCCCCATCACCTGGTAGCCAAAACTGGTGCCCCGGGACACTCCAGGACCGGTACAACTGGTCTACCAAGCGGTACTTCCGCCCCTCCCAGGTTTCGCCTCGGCTGATTGACAGTTTTGACCATACCTTTCACTCCCGAACTCCGATTTGAGTGTTCTTTGGCTCGTTGAAAAGCTAGAGACGTGCCCGAGCTGCTCATCTTGGTTTTACCACCATTTGACTCCATCAAATTTTGTCAAATTTGGCAAGTTTGTATAGGCCCTCCACCACATCATCAGCATAACCACCACCGACTTCCGCAACCTAACCAATTTTGTTCCCATACCATTTGTGGTTGCTTGAGTAGTGATTTGAGTCTCCTAAGATGTTTAGGCTACTTAGGGACATTTGTTTCTTCATCAACCACCACCACCACTTCCGCATAGCCTAGTCCACTATACATAGCCAACCCAGCTTAACCCAATTTTGATCGAGCTTGTTTGAGTTGTGGCTCGTGTCTCCTAAGGTGTTTCGGCTAGTTAGGGACCGTGACTTCAACTCCAACACCGTGTATAGCCCATCATACACTTCCACCACCATAACCCATTTTGATCGGGTTTCCACCAACATTTCCGCAACCACCACCGCTTGTCCGCTACCACCATTTGACATTTGTCCTTGAGATTTTGAGTTGTGGTTTTTCCGTTTCCTAAGGTGTTTCGGCTAATTAGGAACGGGTATACATCAAGAGCACCACCTCTCATCATCGACACGGACGGTAACTTCGACGACATCATTGTATATTCCCCTTGCAATTGCATTGTTAACCCCTAGCCCATTTTGCGTCACTTGCCTATCGAGACTAGCCTTTGAGTATTGCCGGCAACGTTACTTGTGCACATTAGTGATCATCGATCCGTCATTCCATTGTATACATACCATATCATCTTGGTATCATCATATCATCTCTTGTCTCGCAAGATTGATCCCGCATATACACAATTGCTATCTTGGTTTGTGCATCGTGGCCATACAAAAAAAAGATAAGCAAAGAGCTTTTAAGCAAGAACCATAGCATCATACTACATTAAGATTGTCATACTCGATCATTTTGGATCATACCACCGGAATACCATACATATAGCATACTTGGGATAGAAGTCGTTGCATTTTGCTTAGTAGGTTGTGCACAAGTTCGTATCCGCCTATTGTGCAATCGCGCTAGCGTCTCTCTAGTGTTGTGCAACAAGAGCATTTTCGTGGATTCCACATTTTGGCTCACCCCTTGGTTGCACGACCCCACTTATCTATCCGTGTGTGTGTTTCTGTGTGCCACACATATTGCTATTGGTCTTCTTGTTTCGCTTGCGAATTTGTGAATCTTTTTCAACATTATTGAGTCTTGCTAACATTTCGCATCAAATTTTTGTGCCACTATCCTCACCGAGCTCCACCATAAGCTTTACTTGTGTAGGTGTGAGAAACCGACAAGAATTGGTACCAATTGTGCTATTTCCTTGTTCCACATTTGAGTGATCATTGATCCATCCTCAACATCGGTCAAGGTACATTTGGTCTAGTTCTTCTCTTTCTCCCACTCATACTTGCTAGCGTCTTGTGATGGATAGGCAAGGCATTTCATCTCCGGTCTTCGACATCGACGGTGCGAACAAGGACATCCACGCGAAAACCATCGGACTACAACGAGAAATGCAAGAGTGCTTGGGCAACATCGCCATCGGACTACGACACTCCGAGACAAGGACAATGGCTTCCTTCGACGACATGTGCGACTCCTTCAACAAACATATGGCGGAGCTCCGACACTTGGTGGTCGATTACAAGTCTTCTTCCCCTTCGTCATCCTGTCGGCGGCGACGTTCAAGTCACAAGTCTTCGGAGCGCAAACATGATGCAAGTGCAAGTCTTCCACGTCCACACCGCCATGGCGACCATCGACATCGTCATGAAGGGCAAGTCACCTCCAAGCATCATGTGCACGACGACGACGAACGACATCTACCAAGAGCTCAAGCACGACAACGACATCATCATCATGAAGATGCTCGACAAGCGCATACCTACAAGTCTGATGACGCTCTACTTCACGCCAAGCCCAAGCTTCAAGAGAACATAAGAAGACCGCGAGACAAGCATACCCAAGACGGAGCTACAGCTACAACCACCACTTCGGCATCTTCGCCAAGTGTTATCAAGGCATCTTCGCCTTTGGATGTACGGCATCTTCGCCTACTTCCCATGAGTTCGCCTACATCGACGTCTTCATCATCAAGGCGATCATCTACGAGCGACGGTGACAAGACGGTCGAGCATGGGCCATCCCCTTCAACCAAGGCGACGAGCATGAACCTCTTCGACACCATGAAGACGGCGCCCATATTGGACTACTACTCCGGGTCAAGCTACGCGAGCAAGCATGAGACCTTCTCTTTGACCTCGGAGGAGAGTGATGGTTTGCCACACCCTACGGCATTCATCTTTGGAGGCATTACGGATGAGGAAGTTGAGCATGGAGACTATTGCACCTACACCTCTTCAACATCCACTTATGACGAGATGCCCCAGTTTCCATGTGAGGAGAGCCACCACCACATGAGTGATACGAGTGACTCCACCATATGTGACATTGAGAGCATTTCCTTTGAGAGGATGAGAGTGACCACTACTAGCCCCATATATGAGAGCATGCCACTTCTCCTATGTGAGGTTGAGAGCCATTTGCGTGACTCCACCAACCATACGAGTGAGAGCATCCACGAGGGAGTGAGTGAGCCACAACACTTAGTGAGCGAGGTAGTTGATAGGGCATGTGAGGCCACTACGATTTCTAACGACTTAACCTCTACTCCGAGTGTGTTTTCCTTGGTGCTAGGTCTCCTACAAGAGGACATGCCTACCCTCGACGAGTCCGTCCCTCCAATGGACAACCCGATGGCCATGGTGGAAGAAGATGCACCACCCACATGGTTCCATCATGATGAAGATGAGAACATTTGGATCTTGAACACCTCACCTACAACGCATGAGCGACACTCCAAAGGTAAAATAGGTGAAGGTGATGCTCTTGTCCCACTAGTGGACTATCTTGACAATGATTGCTCGCATGATGTTGACACACCTATTGCCATGCTTCATGCTAGTGCGACTTCATCATGTCTTGACTTACCTATTTATGATGCATATGATGATGAGCATGTTGAGTTGCCTAGTTGCGATGCTATGCTCCATAGGATATCATGTGAAAATTCTTTTGGTCACATCATGTTCGATAATCCTTTGAACTTGTCATATGCTATGAGTGAGATTTCTCATATTGCTTCATTTCAATCTCAACATAGTAACTATGCATGCCCCATTAAAATCAATCCTATTTGCACTTGTGGCATAGATGACAAGATGATGGTCATTGGCTTGTGTTTCTCTTGCGATGATATTGACATGCTTCCTCTGCATGATTTGCGCAATTCATCAACTATGCCATGCCATGATCACATTGTTCCCGATATGCATTGTTTTGGATGTTATCAATATTCTCCATGTGATGTTTCCATTGATGCTCATGAGGAGACCCTCATAGTTTCCTCATACATACTAGGAGATCTTGATGCATTCCATACCTTGCATAATTACCATGATTGTTTGCACCATATGCATTCCATGAATAACAATGCTCTACCTACTTGTCATGATGCATTACACAATTTGAGTCTCCATTATGCTATACATAACAACAAACCTCTCATGATGGATGACATGTTTCTATATCACACGTCTAATTTGTTTGAGAATTGGATATTTTGTGCTAACCACCACACGCACGTGCGCATCATGATGGATGATGTGTACATATATCACGCACACACAATTTTTCCTTTGTCTTTGTTTTGTGTAGGTACTCATGAACATTTGTCAACCTCACAATCCCATGAGTTGACAAAACGAGCTCTTGAGAGCAACGACGATTTGGGATCCCGTGGATTGTCCCTACCACCGCTCTCTTCGCGCAACCACTACGCGCATCTCTTTTACTTGGCTCTCACACGGCTATGGGCTATTTGCCACTTGTCACATTATGCCCATACTATCGTGTTCACTTTGCATGCTATACCTCTTGCTATGTCTTTGCCATGCAATTGTGACCCTTGCTTGCCTTTACACATGATTCACCATTATGCTACCTCTATGTGTATTTGCATGCTTGGTGGAGATCCTAGTAGATATTGCAATGATATCTTTGTGCCCCATGCTATTGATGCTTATTGTGTTGGGAGAGTCATGATGTTCCATCGCTATTTCCGTATGGCCTCTCATCAACACATTGATGCTATTTTACTCATATCATGTGCATTATTCATGCCTTATATTTGCACACATGCCATGATTGCCATGATTACCTCTAGTACGTTGCATCTTCGCACTACTAGCTTGTTTGACTTGATCACTATGATTGCTTGCTATGTTGCATCACCCATGTTCCATTACTACTTGCTTTCTTGGGTTGATGACATATATAGTCGTGCCACTCACATGATATATCTTGATCATTGTCACTTGTCTCCATTAGTTGCATCTCTCATCACTTGTATTGAGTGCAACAATGCTATGTTTGTTGATCTTGGAGACTTTGACACCCTTCTTGAGATGCATACTTGCTTGATTGAGCCTATTGCACTTGGTTGTTCTCGCATCTTATGCCTACATACCATGCACCACACCCTTGTACTTTCTTATGATAAGAATGATGCAAGCACTTGTTGGGTATTTTCCCGCACGAATGCTTGGTTTTACATAACGGCTAACCTCATTTGTTTTTCCGAGTGTTTGTCATGTTCTTTCATTTTGAAGGATTCACAAGGCGATACCATCACAAGGCATCTTGGACATGTGAAGGCATACACGTTGCGCGACACCAACATCTTCGAGAACATACATAAGGTGAATTCCTTCTTTGTGAGCCATCCTCACATATGCATATTGGATAGGCCATACTTTCATTGTTGTTTCCTTCTTCTTGTCTACATGATACATCTACGTGATGGAGGACCGACATTGAAGATGGACCCTTTGGATGCACCTTCGGAACCCCACTCAAGCCACGACATTGAGCATTGGTATATCAACACTCCTTCGGCACATTGCACCAAAACCTCCATATTTGTTGATTGTGTGCCCACATGCCATGCTCCATGGACATATCATACCCATGACAAATTTGCATCTTATGCATGGATTGACTCACATTATGATTGCCTTGTTGCATCTTGTATTCCCATGTCATCCATGATATATGAGCTTGTGCATTTCCTTAGCAAATTTGTTGTGATCTTTCTTGATGGCATATTCACACATCATGATCATATTGTCCTCCATCAATTGCATGATAACATACACATATTGAGCATCCATTGCCATGTTCATGCTCTTGATAAACCATCACACTATGACATCATTTTACACAATGGTTGCATTGATCACATTCACAACACCTATGTGTGCACCACAAATGCATTTGATCACATGAATGATTTCCATCTCATACTATATCATCTTGCTAAGCTTCTTGTACTTTATCACACGGACTCGTTCTTACATGATGGACACTTTGTGTGCGCTAACCATTGTATTTCCAAGTGTACTTTGTGTTTGCTCATTTTGCATGTACCACATACCGGAGACACCTTGGAGTACTTGGATTGCGCTATGTCTTCAACTCCGTCCAACTACAAGTCCGTCCACGACAACCGTTTCCATGGTGATAAGGTTTTCGATCCGAGGTCGGATCTTTCCCAAGGGAGGGGAGATGATGCGGAGCATCCTATGATCATCACCATGTACACTACGAGACATACGATGAGACCTCCAACTTGTGCCATTGGACATAAGGTGAACTCTATCCTTGTTCAACTTCCCTTGGACCCACATGAGACATGGCTACTACCTCAAACAAAGACACTTCTTATGCCTAGGTACCAAGGAACCAACAAGGAGAAGGAAGGGCGCAAGATGGACACCAAACGCATGGACAAGGATTTTCCCAGCGCAGAGAAAGAGGTACTACCGGTCTACTACCGCCCAACTACCGGTCGACCGGTACTACCGGCCAACTACCGGTCAACTACCGGTCAAGCTTCTGTGATCGACCGGTGCAAGGCCGGTGCAACGCCAGAACAACCGCTAATTCCGCTAAAACCGGTACTACCGGTCCCAGAACCGGTACTACCGCCCTGCCTGCGCGCAGATGAAGGGGTTTCACCCCATGTATCCCCCAACTTAGCCCTTGGACTATATATACTTGTCCCCTACCACCGTACAAGGGTTAGCTTAGTGATTGCTCATTTGATACCTAGAGCTTTGCTCATCTAGTGGTTCATCTCCTCGAGAGTGACTGCGGCACCTCTTCGGAGAAGATCCACACGGATTCAAGACCTCCTTCACGGAGAAGATCCCGCGGGATACCCCAAGACCTCCTGATGAGGACATCACTAACAAGGTTACACCCACAGCTCCAACTGACACATATACAGGACCAATTACTAGAGCTCGCGCACGCCAATTAAATTACCAGGTACTTTCGTTTCTTGGTAATGAATCTAATGTTCATGAGAATATGATGCTGCCTAAATTGGATACATTTGTCTTGCTTACAAATGAAGGGCCTAGCTTGGACAAGAAGGATGAACATTGGAGCAAGATCAAGCATGGAGATGATGGCATGCGCCAGGGGAACAAGAGTGGAGTTTCAATTGATGATTTCAGGACTTTGAAGCTACCATAATGAGTGCGAGAAGCCTTGGATGAAATATACAAAATGCCACTTCATAAATTTCGTCCAGAGGCTATTATAGGTGCTGCGTCACCTTATTATTGGGCCAGGCCCATGTAATTTCGAAATACTTGAATATAGGCTGTTTTTAGAGTCCGTATGTGTGGGGAAACAAGAGTTAGGGTTGGTTTCGGACCCCTTCACCAAGGGCCACGAAATTCCCCCCTCTTTCCCCCATATATACAACCCTTAGGGCGTCGTTTAGACTTTGGGTTTTGTTTAGATTAAAAGTTCGCCATAGCTGCAACTTCGCGTACTTCGTTTGTGTTCAACGACCAGACCAAGGCGTCACAGAACCCCACCTTGATCAATAAAGTTTTCCTCTTATATTCGCAATATCCAGATTGCAATCTTAGTTTCTTGCTTGTTCTTCGTTTGCCTGCAGGAAACAGACCTTCGTGGTCAGGTTGATCGTGCTCCGGCGTGGTCAACAACCTCTCGTGGTTGGTTTAGCGATTGCTAAGGCGCAACGTCCTCGCACGTTCGTAGTCGGATCGTCAAAGTCGACTTCCTCCAAAACGATAGCCACCATCTCATCGAAAGACGGGACACCCCTCGCCTCTATCACCTCCTCACGGGGAAGAACCGGTTACCCTTTGTATCGTCCCTTGTTGATCATGGATCTTGTATCTCTTTGTGTTTCGAGGATCTAGCATATGTGTGACTTGTTCTTGTTGGTTTGAGTGATTCTCTCGTGTTTCCCCTCGTGTTCCCTCTCGTGTTCTTCGTGTTCTTCATGGGATCCCCTCCATTTCGTGAAAGATCGGCCATCTAGGGTTCCACCCTACATCACGCACCATACCGTACCAATCCAGAAGAGACGAAGGAGATTATGCGTCAAGTACAGGAGCTACTCGACAAAGGTTATATATGCGAATCCCTTAGTCCTTGTGTTGTTCCAATTATTCTACTGCCGAAAAAGGATGGTACATTGCGTATGTGTGTTGATTGTAGAGGCATTAATAATATTACTATTCGTTATCGTCATCCTATTCCTAGGCTAGATGATGATGAGGACATCACTACCAAGGTTACACCCACAGCTCCAACTGACACATATACAGGACCAATTACTAGAGCTCGCGCACGCCAATTAAATTACCAGGTACTTTCGTTTCTTGGTAATGAATCTAATGTTCATGAGAATATGATGCTGCCTAAATTGGATACATTTGTCTTGCTTACAAATGAAGGGCTTAGCTTGGACAAGAAGGATGAACATTGGAGCAAGATCAAGCATGGAGATGATGGCATGCGCAAGGGGAACAAGAATGGAGTTTCAATTGATGATTTCAGGACTTTGAAGCCACCATAATGAGTGCGAGAAGCCTTGGACGAAATATACAAGATGCCACTTCATAAATTTCGTCCAGAGGCTATTATAGGTGCTGCGTCACCTTATTATAGGGCCAGGCCCATGTAATTTCAAAATACTTGAGTATAGGCTGTTTTTAGAGTCCGTATGTGTGGGGAAACAAGAGTTAGGGTTGGTTTCGGACCCTTCCACCAAGGGCCACGAAATTCCCCCCTCTTTCCCTCATATATACAGCCCTTAGGGCGTCGTTTAGACTTTGGGTTTTGTTTAGATTAAAAGTTCGCCATAGCTGCAACTTCGCGTACTTCGTTTGTGTTCAACGACCAGACCAAGGCGTCACAGAACCCCACCTTGATCAATAAAGCTTTCCTCTTATATTCGCAATATCCAGATTGCAATCTTAGTTTCTTGCTTGTTCTTCGTTTGCCTGCAGGAAACAGACCTTCGTGGTCAGGTTGATCGTGCTCCGGCGTGGTCAACAACCTCTCGGAGTTGGTTTAGCGATTGCTAAGGCGCGAAGTCCTCGCACGTTCGTAGTCGGATCGTCAAAGTCGACTTCCTCCAAAACGATAGCCACCATCTCATCGAAAGACGGGACACCTTTGCCTCTATCAGTTTGCTGAATTGCTTTCGCGTCTTCCACCACCACCGGCTGCTGTAGCTGTCCCACCTCTACAACAACAACAACAACAACAACAACATCGCCTTCCAAATCAAGTGGGACGAGCACAGCGCGTTCCCCTTAAGCCTGGTCAAGCTTCTGGTGCTGCTGTTGATGTTTCTGTAGCTCTTGCTGCTACTGCGGAGGTGGACGACCATAACGAGGATGAGGTTGACCAAAATCAGAACTACGTGCAACAACCAGCACCACCACCACCAGGTCGTCCTCATGCATATCATCGCAACGGTAGGGCTGCACCACCACCTGAGGTACATGACCATCTTCCTAAACTGAAATTGAATATTCCACCATTTGAGGGTAGATATGTTCCTGATATATATCTTACTTGGGAGTTAGAAACTGAACAACGTTTTACATGTTTACATTATCCCGAGGAGAGACGTGTTCCTGCTGCTGTTTGTGCTTTCACTAGTTTTGCATGTGTTTGGTGGTCTAAACATTGTAGATTATATCCTATTCCAGCTACTTGGGCTGCTTTGAAAACTGCTATGCGTACTCGTTGGGTTCCACCATATTATCAACGTGAATTACTTCAAAAACTGCAGCGCTTAAGACAAGGAAATAATTCTGTAGAAGAATATTATCAGCAATTACAAACTGGCCTGATTAGATGTGGTATTGTTGAGGAGAATGAAGCTATGCTTGCACGTTTTATGGGTGGATTAAATAGAGAGATTCAGACCATTCTAGAGTATAAGGATTATACTAATATCACTCGTTTATTCCATCTTGCTTGTAAAGCTGAACGTGAAGTGCAGGATCGACAGGCATTGGCACAGACTAACTTTTCTGCAGGTCGACCTTCATCATGGACACCGTGTGCATCCTCTACTTCCACACATTATACTGCACCGACATCTCCATCAGCTGTTACCTCCAGCCGTGATACAAGGAAGCAGGCACAACCACCATTATCTGCCAAGAGCACACCTATTGGGCCTGCACAGAGTTCTTCTTCTTCCATGGCATCAACAGGGCACACGAGTGATATTATTTGTCGTCGTTGTAAGGGAAGAGGACATTTTGCGAGAGAATGCAAATCTCAGCGTGTGATGATTGCTACTGAGGATGGTGGATATGAATCCGCTAGTGACTATGATAGAGGCAAAGGTGTCCCGTCTTTTGATGAGATGGTGGCTATCGTTTTGGAGGAAGTCGACTTTGACGATCCGACTACGAACGTGCGAGGACGTCGCGCCTTAACAATCGCTAACCAACTCCGAGAGGTTGTTGACCACGCCGGAGCACGATCAACCTGACCACGAAGGTCTGTTTCCTGCAAGCAAACGAAGAACAAGCAAGAAACTAAGATTGCAATCTGGATATTGTGAATATAAGAGGAAAACTTTATTGATCAAGGTGGGGTTCTATGACGCCTTGGTCTGGTCGTTGAACACAAACGAAGTACGCGAAGTTGCGGCTATGGTGAACTTTTAATCTAAACAAAACCCAAAGTCTAAACGACGCCCTAAGAGCTGTATATATGGGGGAAAGAGGGCGGAATTTCGTGGCCCTTGGTGGAGTGGTCCAAAACCAACCCTAACTCTTGTTTCCCCACACATACGGACTCTAAAAACAACCTATACTCAAGTATTTCGAAATTACATGGGCCTGGCCCAATAATAAGGTGACGCAGCACCTATAATAGCCTCTGGACGAAATTTATGAAGTGGCATCTTGTATATTTCGTCCAAGGCTTCACGCACTCATTATGGTGGCTTCAAAGTCCTGAAATCATCACTTGTAACTCCATTCTTGTTCCCCTTGCGCATGCCATCATCTCCATGCTTGATCTTGCTCCAATATTCATCCTTCTTGTCCAAGATAGGCCCTTCATTTGTAAGCAAGACAAATGTATCCAATTTAGGCAACATCATATTCTCATGAACATTAGATTCATTACCAAGAAACGAAAGTACCTGGTAATTTAATTGGCGTGCGCGAGCTCTAGTAATTGGTCCTGTATATGTGTCAGTTGGAGCTGTGGGTGTAACCTTGTTAGTGATGTCCTCATCATCCTCCCCTTCTTGAATTGAAGTCGTCCTCGACGGAAGCTCATCTTCCTCACCCAAGTAAGGCTTCAAATCTGCAATGTTAAATGTGGGACTAACCCCAAATTCTGTAGGCAACTCAAGCTTATATGCATTATCATTTATTTTCTCTAGCACCTTGAAAGGACCATCAGCACGTGGCATTAGCCTTGACTTGCGCAAATTAGGAAACCTATCCTTACGCAAATGTAACCAAACAAGATCTCCAGGTGCAAAGACAACACGTTTTCTACCCTTATCTCCAACAAGTTTATATTTAGCATGCATGCGCTCAATATTTTCCTTAGTTAACTCATGCATTTTTAAGATCAATTCAACACGTTGTTTAGCATCAAAATTAACCTTCTCCGAAGATGGAAGAGGCAACAAATCAATAGGTGCACGAGGTAGAAAACCATAGACAATTTCCAAAGGGCACATCTTAGTAGTAGAATGCAACGAACGATTATAAGCAAATTCAATATGAGGCCAGCATTCTTCCCACATTTTCTTATTATTCTTCAAAACAGCCCTAAGCATAGTAGACAAAGTTCTGTTGACTACTTCAGTTTGACCATCAGTTTGGGGGTGACAAGTAGTACTAAAAAGCAGTTTAGTCCCCAACTTGGCCCATAAACATCTCCAAAAGTGGCTAAGAAATTTAGTATCACGATCTGAAACAATAGTATTTGGCACACCATGCAAGCGAATAATTTCACGAAAGAACAAATCAGCAACATTAGCAGCATCATCGCTTTTATGACATGGTATAAAGTGTGCCATCTTCGAGAACCTATCCACGACAACAAATATGCTATCCCTCCCCTTCTTTGTTCGAGGTAAACCCAAAACAAAGTCCATAGATATATCTTCCCAAGGAGCACTAGGGACAGGCAAAGGCATATATAAACCATGAGGATTGAGTCGTGACTTAGCGTTTTGACATGTAGTGCAGCGAGCAACAAAATGCTCAACATCCCGTCGCATCTTTGGCCAAAATAAATGTGTAGCAAGTACGTCCTCCGTCTTCTTCACGCCGAAGTGTCCCATTAATCCTCCTCCATGCGCCTCCTGCAACAACAAACGACGAACAGAGCTAGCTGGAATGCATAGCTTGTTAGCACGAAACACAAATCCATCATTAACGACGAACTTGTTCCATGTTCTCCCTTCTTTGCAATTCTGCAATACATCTTTAAATTCAGCATCATGCACATATTGATCTTTGATGGTCTCCAAACCAAATATTTTAAAGTCAAGTTGTGAAAGCATAGTATAACGACGAGACAATGCATCAGCAATAACATTTTCTTTTCCCTTCTTGTGTTTAATAACATAAGGGAAAGTCTCTATGAATTCAACCCATTTAGCATGTCTACGGTGCAGTTTGGCTTGACTTTTAATGTGCTTCAAAGATTCATGATCAGAATGTATAACAAATTCTTTGGGCCATAAATAATGTTGCCATGTTTCCAAAGTCCGAACAAGAGCATATAATTCCTTATCATAAGTAGAATAATTCAGACTAGGCCCACTCAAGTTTTCAGAAAAGTATGCAACAGGTTTACCATCTTGTAATAACACACCTCCTAACTCAATTCCACTAGCATCGCATTCAAGCTCAAAAGTCTTATTAAAATCAGGAAGTTGTAGTAAAGGAGCATGTGTCAACTTATCTTTCAATACCGTGAATGCTTCTTCCTGTGCAGTACCCCAAACAAAAGGCACATCCTTCTATGTAAGCTCATTGAGAGGTGCAGCAATGGTGCTGAAATCTCTCACAAAACGCCGATAGAATCCAGCGAGGCCAAGGAAACTCCTCACGTGTGTGACCGTTTTGGGCTGCGGCCAACTCTCAATAGCTTCAATCTTGGCTTTATCAACCTCAATTCCCTGTGGAGTAACAACATAGCTAAGAAAAGAGACTCGGTCGGTGCAAAAGGTGCACTTTCCAAGGTTACCAAATAAACGTGCATCACGTAGAGCAATAAAAACAGCACGTAAATGTTCCAAATGTTCCTCCAAAGATCTGCTAAAAATCAATATATCATCAAAGTATACTACCACAAATCGTCCAATGAACGCACGTAAAACTTCATTCATTAATCTCATGAAAGTACTAGGTGCATTAGTTAACCCAAAAGGCATGACTAACCACTCATATAATCCAAACTTAGTTTTAAATGCTGTTTTCCATTCATCTCCCAATTTCATACGAATTTGATGGTATCCACTACGCAAATCAACTTTGGAGAAAATTGTAGAGCCACTCAATTCATCAAGCATATCATCTAGCCTAGGAATAGGATGACGATAACGAATAGTAATATTATTAATGGCTCTACAATCAACACACATACGTGATGTACCATCCTTTTTCGGCACTAGAATAATAGGAACAGCACAAGGACTAAGGGATTCGCGTATATAACCTTTGTCGAGTAGCTCCTGTACTTGACGCATAATCTCCTTCGTCTCTTCTGGATTGGTACGGTATGGTGCGCGGTTGGGTAGCGATGCACCGGGAATTAAGTCAATCTGATGCTCAATCCCTCGAATAGGTGGTAATCCCGGTGGCACGTCTTGTGGAAAGACGTCGGCGAACTCCTGCAAAATGTTAGTGACAGCAGGAGGCAAAGAGGAAGGCACGTCTTCGAATGAAAATAATGCCTCTTTGCATACAACAGCATAGCAAACAGATTTGCTAAAATCTAGCTCATCAATATCAGATTTGGTGGCAAATAAACATGCACTTTTCAATTTAATTTCAGAAGCAACAGTAGATGGTTTATTAGTAGGCTTCATTTGTTGCAGCAGTCGGTGGTGGTGGCAAACGCGCAAGCAATTCAGCAAACTTGTTATCCAGCTTTGTTTCAAACGTCTTCTCCATGCCATCTATCTTCTCCATGGCCTCGTCCAATGTGTTTAGCACATCTTGCACCTGTACACTCATCATTTCCTGAAACTTATCATGAAGCTCCTTGTTCGTCAAGTTCTCCCAGTCAGTCTCGTCGACTTGTGATCCTGGCATGGTTAGCAGCAATAGAAACACACAAGAATATGATCCTACAGACTACTAACAAGTGGTGGTGGTGGCGGGTGTCACAAATCCGTCAAGCAAATCTCAAATTCTTACCAGTTCTTACCCAGCAGCAGGTGGTGATCGGCAACCGATGTAGTCAAAACTCTCAAAGCTTGGATATAGCGATTACCAGGGAGAGTCAAACGCACGATGTAGATGTATGTGGAGCTGGGAAGGCTTATAATATGGTAGCAAAAAA